>CM051256.1:56932613-57507613 GCA_027921565.1 Artemia sinica | reverse complement strand
ACATTCTGATTTGGAGGTTGATGAAAATGGTGGTGGAGAATGCGATGACTTTCGGACAATGGACTAGTCATGTTTCGTTGAATATCACTATATTGGACAACATGTTGTGATAGTATAGAGAATTTTTTAATTCTTATAGTTTTACAGTAATGCTGCTTAAAACAGAAATCATCCTACCATATTTTAGAGGTTGATTTTCTATCAGTGTTTCACTTTCAGTGCTGCTTTTTTAGATGGTTAATTGCCGAGAGTATCAATAGTTTCTTAAATGTAATTTTGAAAAAAAAATTCGAGTAGTGGCGTTAATTAGGGTTGCGCGTGTCCTTTCTCCCTCTCCCCTTGGAAAATTACCTTTATTTGTTTATCTCCGTTGAAAATGGTATTCTTTTGGGTTTCTTCTTTAAAAAATTGAAAAAAAGAAAAGTGCCTTCCCTCCCCCTAGATTCTGAAAAGCCTATTTTCTCCTCCCCCTCCCTCTTCATTTCCGTGTATTGATGCCACTCTTGTCGATTGTATTGACAAGTATGCAATTTTGTCCATATATCTGAGCCATTTACTTGTTAATCACACTATGAAACAAAGAGAGAACAAAAGTAACAAAGAGTATTCATTTATGCTGATTTTGACTATAATGTACAAATCATTTGTCGGGAAACGTTTTTTCATTTACTGATATATTCAAGTAGGTGGAATGAGTTTAAGTACATTTTAGTGAGAAATCAGTGAAATTGGCATAAAATAAAGAAAAGAATGATCAATATCTTTTCATCTTCGGTTATTAGTCTTTATAATTAAAGGATTTCAATAGGGACATGCAAAGCTTTGAGCCAGTCAAGCGCTCTAACACTAAACTGAAAAATACTTGAAGGATGAGTTAAGTCCGTTTGCCCTGTGAACGGCTCATATCTTAACGAGTTGAATGATGAGAAGCTAGGAGGAAAATCTCCTGTAGTCCTACGAATCGGTTGTTGTGAATAAATAATTTCTAGAATTATTCTTTATTATCATACTATTATAATTAATTATTAGTAACTGGATGACTCTTAATCTGATGTAGCTTTTAATTGAGAGACCTTTCAAAATTGTTGGCGGAGTTTCAGACTTGAAAGTTAAATTGGAATATAAATAATTTCTAGAATTATTCTTTATTATCATACTATTATAATTAATTATTAGTAACTGGATGACTCTTAATCTGATGTAGCTTTTAATTGAGAGACCTTTCAAATTGTTGGCGGAGTTTCAGACTTGAAAGTTAAATTGGAATAAACCCAAAGTTATAAAGTATTCCGTTTTTTTTTTCTTTTTTTTTACAAGCCCTACCTCTATAACATCATCTGCAGAACTAAGTTATGGGAAAATTTTACTTTTTGTTTACGAAGTTGAAGTAAAATTTTTCCCTTCTAGTATTTTTTCAAAGCAGGTTAAAAAAAAACACTTTTATATTATTGGAACTTGACCAAATTATACATTCAAGTGACGTTTACAGTGTGTCCCAAATAAAGTATGTAATTCTATTTCGAAAGATCTCCCGATTTGTAAAATATATTTTGTTAACGGTTCCGTGACTTAGAATAAAACATAATTGTGTGACTTTCACGAAGGCGCAAATTCTTTCAATGCTTCGAGCTCTTAGAAAAAGCATTTTCCAGAAACGATCTTTATTAGACAAAAATCACTTCTTTTTTCTTGAGAGTTACACACTTATGCCATAGTGTGCGAATTGTCTTTTGCAATTCTGAAGCTAGCTTTAAAGCTCAAAATCTTAAGTTTTTGTCACCCTACAAAGACAAATAACCGCAAAAAAGCTGAATTTCCGCTCTGATGAATTGACTTTTAGAAGTTGACTTGTCACTCTTCGGTTCGGGCACCATGCATTGTAAACGTAGACTTGGTTCTTGTTGAAAAGTCATTTGGTTTTTACTTTGGTCAGTGATATTATTTAAATAGAGAGTGTTATTTTGTTGCTTGCCAGTGCTTGCTATGTGTCTCAAAGTTTGTATTGTAATGATCATTATTCAAAGTTTGAAATATTATGTTTTTAATATGTATTTCTGCAACTTTTCAATTAAAGTTTGTAGAATTTAATTTTTTTTTTTTTTTTTTTTTTTTTTTTTTTTTTTTTTTTTTTTTTTTTTTTTTTTTGTAAGGTTAAGATTGCAAGGATGCAAGAATAGGTTTTAAAATTAATTCCGACAGGACTAATTTGCTAAGACTAGGAATAATTGATGGGGGAGAGGTGATGTTTGGTAATGAGAAGATCGATCAAGTGGACAGCTTCGCATACCTAGGCATTATCAGAGGCAACGCTGTAGCGTTGCTATAGTAAAGGCCATACGGCTTCAATGTTTTATTATTTATTTATTATTATTATTTTTTTTCCAGAGGCACTTCATATTGAAGGGGTCGTCGTAGAATCTTCAAAGGGGGCTCATTTGATTGGAAATCGAGAGTTCTAGTGCTCTTTAATAGTCACAAATGATTGGAGGGTAACTAGCCCCCCCCCCCCCCAACGCCCATCATTCCCCCACACATCCAATCAAAATTTTGAGATAGCAATTTTTGTTGTCGTAGAAGAACTTCAAAACAGGCTCATTCGATTGGAAATTCAAAGGGCTAGTGCCCTTTTTAATAGTCGAAAGTGATTGGAGGGCGACTAGCCCCCCCACGCCCATCATTTCCCCAAACACATCCAATCAAAATTTTGAGATAGCCATTTTGTTCAGCGTAGTTGATTTCAGACAGAAAATATGTTTTCGAGGAGGACACTCCCCCACAACCCTCAGGGCAAGGGTTCTAAGTTATCCCCTGGGGCATATAAGGTTTTTATAGAAGGCGTTGTCGTAGAAACTTCAAAAAGGCTCATTCGATTGGAAATCCAAAGGCATAGTGCCCTTTTTAATAGCCGAAAGTGATTGGAGGGCAACTAGCCCCCCTCCCCCACGCCTATCATTCCCCCAAACACATCCAATCAAAATTTTGAGATATCCATTTTGTTCAGCGCAGTTGATTTCCAGATAGAAAATATGTTTTGAGGAGGATACTCCCCCACAACCCTTAGGGCAAGTGTTTTAAGTTATGCCCTGGGGGCATATAAGGTTTTTATAGAAGGCGTTGTCGTAGAAACTTCAAAAAAGGCTCTTTCGATTAGAAATTCAAAGGGCTAGTGCCCTTTTTAATAGTCGAAAGTGATTGCAGAGCAACTAGCCCCCCCCCCCCCCACGCCCATCATTCCGCCAAACACATCCAATCAAAATTTTGAGATAGCCATTTTGTTTAGCGTAGTTGATTTCCAGATGGAAAATACGTTTTGAGGAGGACACTCCCCCACAACCCTCAAGGCAAGAGTTTTAAGTTATGCCCTGGGGGCATAAAGGTTTTTATAGAAGGCGTTGCCGTAGAAACTTCAAAAAAGGCTCATTCGATTGGAAATTCAAAGGGTTCTTTTTAATAGTCGAAAGTGATTTGAGGGCAACTAGCCCGCCCCCCCACGCCCACCTTTCCCCCAAACACATCCAATCAAAATTTTGAGATAGCCATTTTATTAAACGTAGTTTTAAGTTCTGGAAATTAGGTCTTTGAGGATGACAACTCCCCCACAGCCCTCAAGGCAAGGGTTGTAAGTTATGCCCTTTTGGGCCTATAAGGTTTTGTACAGACAACGTTGTCGTAGAAACTTCAGAAAGGGCTCATTCAATTGGAAATTTAAATGGGTAGTTCCCTTTTTAATAGTCGAAAGTGATTCTAAGGCAACTGACACCCCTTCCACGCTCACCATTTCCCCAAACACATCCAATGAAAATTGGATGTGTTTCCAATCAAAATTGGAGCTATACAAATCAAAATTGGTATAGCTATTTGTTCAACTTAGTTGAAAGTTCTGGAAATTATATGTTTGAGCAGGAGACTCCCCCCACAGTCTACAGGGGCAAGGGTTATAAGTTATGCCCTGGGGGCATATATGGTTCTTATGGAAGGAATGTTCGTATAAACTTCAGAGAGGGCTCATTTGATTGGAAATTTAAAGTTATAGTTCAATTTTTAAGCGTCAAAAGATACTGGAGGGTAACCAGCTCCCCCCCCCCAACCCTATTTTCCCAAATGCATCCAATAAAAATTTTAAGATATCTATTTTGTTAAAAATAGTTCAAAGATCATATAAAAAAAATTCCGGTGTTGACACAACCCACCAGGGCCTGGGGGCAGGCGTTGTAAGTTATGTCCTGGGGGCATATATGGGTCATATGGAAGGGATGCTCGTATTAACTTCAAAGAAGGATCATTTGATTGGAAACTGAAAGTTCTAGTTTAATTTTTAAGAGTCAAAAGAGATTGGAGGGCACCTAGCCCCCCCCCCTCCACGCCCTTTTTTCCTCAAACCCATCCGATAAGAACTTTGAGATAGCTTTTTTTTAAATAGTTCAAAGACCATATAACGAAAACTCAGGGGTCAACACAGCCCCCCGGGGCCCGAGGGCAGGTGTTGTAAGTTATGCCCTTGGGGAATATATGGTTTTTATTGAAGGGATGCTCGTAAAAAATTCAGAGATGGCTCATTTGATTGGAAATTGAAAGTTCTAGTTAAGTTTTTTTGAGTCAAAAGAGATTGGAGGGCAATTAGCTCCCCCAAGCCCATTTTTCCCCAAATGCATACAATAAACATTTTGAGATAGGCATTAAGTTAAAAATTTCTCAAAAGTAAGATAACAAAAACTCAGGTGTCGTCACAACCCCCCAGGGCCTGGGGGCAGGCGTTGTAAGTTATGTCCTGGGGCATATGTTGTTCGTATGAAAAGGATGCTCGTATAAACTTCAGAGAGGGCTCATTTGATTGGATATTGAAAGTTCGAGCTCACTTTTTAATAGTCAAAAGAGATCCGAGGGCAGCTATCCCCCAACCCATCTGATGAAAATTTTGAGATAGATATCTTGTTAAAAATAGTTCAAAGATCGGATAAGAAAAAAATCCAGTGTCAATAGAACCCCCAGGGCACAGGGGAAGGCGTTCTAAGTTATGCCCTAAGGGCATGTACGGTTCTTATGAAAGGGATGCTCGTATAAACTTCATAGAGGGCTCATTTGATGGGAAGTTGAAAGTTCTAGTTCACTTTTTAAGAGTCAAGAGAGTTAAACTAGCCCCCCCCCCACGCTCTTTTTTTCCCCAAACCCTTCCCCTACAAATTTTGAGATAGCCAGTGTTTTGTAAATTGTTCAAAAATTAGATAACAAAAACACCCCCCAGAGCCCGTGGGATAGGCGTTGTAAGTGTTGTCCTGGGGGCGTTTATGGTTCTTATGAAAGGGATGCTCGTATAAACTTCAGAGGGATCTCATTTGATTGGAAATTGAAAGTTCTAGTTAAATTTTTAAGAGTCAAAAGATATCCGAGGGCAACTAGCCCCCCCCCCCCCAAACACACCCTTTTTCCCCAAGCCTATCTGATAAAATTTTTATAATAGCCGTTTCATTAAAAATCGTTCTAAGGTCAGATAAGAAAAATTTCTGTGTCGACGGAACCCGCCAGGGCCTGGAGGCAGGCGTTATGAGTAATGCTCTAGGGGCATATATAGTACTTATGGAAGGGATGCTCGTATAAAACTTTGGAGAGGGCTCGTTTGATTTGAAATTGAAAGTTCTTGTTCACTTTTTAAGAGCCAAAAGAGATCGGAGGGCAACTAGCCCCCCCCCCCCTCCTCCACGCCCTAAATGCATCAGATAAAAATTTTGAGATCGACATTTTGTTAAAAATAGTTCAAAGTTCTGGTAACAAAAAACTCCGGTAACGACATAGCCCCCCAGGGCCCGGGGGTAGGCGTTGTAAGTTATGCCCTGGGGGCATATATGGTTGTTATAGAAGGGATGCTCGTATAAAATTCCTAGAGGGCTCATTTGATTGGAAATTGAAAGTTATAATTCACTTTTTAAGAGTCAAAAGTGATTGGAGGGCAGCTAGCCTCCCCCACACTCCATTTATTTTTTTCCCAGAGGCACTTCATATAGAAGGGGTCGTCGTATAAACTTCAAAGGGGGCTCATTCGATTGGAAATCGAGAGTACTAGTTCCCTTTTTAAGAGTCAAAAGTGATCAGAGGGCAACTGACCCCTTAAGCCCTTTTTCCTCAAATACATCTGATAAAAAATTTGAGGTAGCCATTTTGTTAAAAATAGTTGAAAGATCATATAACAAACACACCTTTACGTGTGGTCATTTCGTTGAAAATAGCTCAAAGATAAAATAAGAAAAACTCCTGTGTCAACACCCCCCCCCCCCCGCTCAGAGCCGGGGAAGGCGTTGTAAGTATTGCTCTGGGGGCATATACGGTTCTTATGGAAGGTTTACTCGTATAAACTTCAGAGAGGGCTCATCTGAATGGAAATTAAAAGTTGTAGTTCATTTTCTCAGAGTGAAAAAGATCAGAGGGCAACTAGCCCCTCCCGCCCTCAACGCCTTTGGGCGTATCGGATGGATAAACCCATCCGATAGAAATTTCATGTGACCATTTTGTTAAAAATAGTTCAACCATCAGATATTAAAACTCCAGGGCCGACACAACCCCCCAGGGCCCAGGGATAGGCATTGTAAGTTATACTCTGGGGATACATATGTTTCTTATATAAGGGATACTCGTATCAAACAGTTCGTGGTAACGAACTGTAAGTAAGGAGCGACCCGGCTCAATGGTAACCGAAACTCTAGAAAACGGGTTTTTGATACCAATAGATACATCAAATGAATCAGATTTTAATGCTGATTTCGAATATATAACTTTCATTGAGTTTAGTTCTGTTCATCAAAAGTTACGCGCCTGAGAAAATTTGGTTGATTTTAGAAAAAAGGAAGAAAGACCCCCTAAAAATTATAGAACCTTAATGAAAATCACACCATCATATTCAACGTATCAGAGAACCCTACTGCAGAGGTTTCAAGCACCTATCTACAATAATGTGGAATTTTGCACGTTTTGCCAGAAGAAAGATCACGGATGCGTGTTTATTTGTTTTTTTGTTTTTTTTTCCCAGGGATGATCGTATCGACCCAGTGGTCCTAGAATATCGTGGGAGGTCTCATTGGATCGGAAATTAAAAGTTCTAGTGCAAAAATGGAGGGCATCTAGGCCCCCTCCCATGCTCATTTTTTTCCCAAAGTCATCTGATCAAAATGTTGAGATAGCCATTTTGTTCAGCATGGTTGAAAATATGATAAATATGTCCTTTAGGATGACTTAATCCCCGAAGTCTCCGGGGGGAGGACTGAAAGTTATGAACTTTGCCCAATGTTAACATATAGTATTGGTTATCAGGAAGTATACAGGCGTTTTCAGGGGGGATTTTTTCTGGTAGTAGGGGGGGTGGGTGGGTTGGGGGTTATGTGGGAGGATCTTTTTATGAAAGAAGTTTTCATGGGGGAAGGGACATTGCTATGAAGGGGGTGCCGGATTTCCCAGCATTATTTAAAAAACAGATCAGAAATTAAATATAAAAAAAAACAAGTTTTCCAACTGAAAATAAGGAGTAACATCAAAACTTAAAACGAACAGAAAATATTACGTGTATGATTGGGTTCATCCCCTAGTCAGTACCTCGCTCTTTAAGCCAAAGATTTTTTAGTACTTTCATAAGAGCTATTTATTCTAAATAACGGCCTTTGAGATTAAGGGGTCATTTTTAAAGAATTGGAACAAAATTCGAACTTTAGCTTAAAGAGCGAGGTATTGACTAGTAGGCGAGCCCCCTAATACACGTATTAAAAATATATGAATATAGAAGTTCGTTACGTAAGTTAATTCGTAAGTTACGTATATTTATTACTAATAAAAACGTTTGTAAATAAAATTAAACAAGTTTCGAGAAAGCCATTTAACCAAATAAAAGTAAAATTAATATGCAAATTTTGTTTTAATTATTCATGTACGGTGAGCCAAAATTAAAACCTGCATCAATTCAAAAACGTTCAAAAATTAAATAAAAAAAACAAGTTTTTTAAACTGAAAGCAAGGAACGACGTTAATACTTAAAACGAACAGAAATTATTCCGTATATGAAAGGAGCTGTCCCCTCCTCAACGCCTCGCTCTTTACGCTAAAGTTTGACTTTCTCACAACTCTTATTTTTTTAAACAATAAAAAAATTTAGCGTAAAGAGCGAGGCGTTGAGGAGGGGACAGCCCCTTTCATATACGGAATAATTTCTGTTCGTTTTAAGTATTAACGTCGTTCCTTACTTTCAATTAAAAAACCTTGTTTTTTTATTTAATAAACTTCAGAGAGGGCTCATTTGATTGAAAAGAGAAAGTTCTAGCTCACTTTTAAAGAGTCAAAAGAGACCAAAGCTTAATCTAGTCCCCCCACGCCCTTTTTCCCCAAACCAATCCGATAAAAATTTTAAGATAGCAATTTTTTTAAACATAGTTCAAACATCAGATAATAAAAACTCCGAGGTTGACACAAACCCATTTTTTCACTTTGATATTGTTACTTTGATATCAGTTTTGATGCTTCGATGAATATTTGATTTTTTTTTAAAGTTTGATTTTGAAATAAGGAATTTTTAAAAACTTGAAATTTTTTGCAATCAAAAACTAACAAAAATTAATTAAAAAAAAACTTTCCGAAAAATAAGTTTTTCAAAGAAAAGTACAGGCCATTTTAAACTTAAGCTCAGCAGATACAAATACCTTTTAAAATTCAAACTCAAAACGACCAGAAATTACTATTAAAGAATAAATTAAACCCAAAACGAACAGAAATTAAATAAGCAATCATAGCAAAAACATACAACAAGTAATAATATAAATGAATAAATAGATCTTAAAGCGAGTAATGCTTAGATTGAATATGAATATCAAGCTTAAAATGAAAAAAAAAAAAAATATTTTCCCATTGAAGTATAAGTGAAACTTAAAACGAACAGAAATTAAATACACAATCAATGCAAACAAACATACAATAGATATTAATGTAAATTAATAAATAAATCTTAAAACGAGTGAAACTTAAATTGAATATGCAAATCAAGCTTGAAACGAACAAAAATCACCACAAACAAGAGTTTGGGTATGACCTCCTTCTCTCACTGTAAAATTCTAAAACCTACTGCGTCATTGGCGCTTTACTGAAAACCAATTTTATGACAAATGTTTTCTTTTGTACTTAATGTTGAAAATAAACATTAAAATTATAATAAAATTTTAAACTGATGAGCTTTCAGTAATTAATATCATTATACATAAAATATTCAGTTTAATTTATTAGCTCATTTTAAAGTTGTTAAAGACGAATATAGTTTCCCTACAGACAAGTGTTTGGATACTGCCTCCTTTCCTAACTGTAAATAAAAACCAAAAGCCTACTGCGTCATTGGCGCTTAACTGAAAACGGATTATATTACAAATATTTTCTTTTCCAGTTCTTACAATATTGAAAATAAAAATACAATTACAGTGAAATAAATTCTTGAACTGATGGATCTTTCAACAATTAATATCATTATTCATCAAATATTCAATTTGATGTTGTTTATACTTCCCAATACTGTTCAAGACGCATATAGTTTTCAGTAAAGTGCCAATGACGCAGTAGATTTTAGACTTTTACAGTGAGAGAAGGAGGTCATACCCAAACTCTTGTTTGTGGTGATTTTTGCTCGTTTCAAGCTTGATTTGCACGTTCAATTTAAGTTCCACTCGTTTTAAGACTTATTTATTAATTTACGTTAATATCTATTGTATGTTTGTTTGCATTGATTGTTTATTTAATTTCTGTTCGTTTTAAGTTTCATTTATACTTTAATAGGAAAATATTTTTTTTCATTTTAAGCTTGATATTCATATTCGATCTAAGCATTACTCGCTTTAAGATCTATTTATTCATTTATATTATTACTTGTTGTATGTTTTTGCTATGATTGCTTATTTAATTTTTGTTTATTTTGGGTTTTATTTATTCTTTAATAGTAATTTCTTGTCGTTTTGCGTTTGAATTTTAAAAGGTATTTGTATCTGCTGAGCTTAAGTTTAAAATGGCCTTTACTTTTCTTTAAAAAACTTATTTTTCGGAAAGTTTTTTTTAATTAATTATTATTAAAGACGGTGGGTACAGTGAAAATGTTAAAAATAGAATAGCAAAGGCCCAGTATATTTTTTACAGTTAAAAGAGTTTTGACATAATAGAAAGATAAGTCTGCGAACCAAGATTAGAATATTGGAAGCTACAGTAATGACAGTGGTCAAATATGGTTCTGAAGCGTGGGCACTCAGAAAAATGGAGAAGACTACTGGTTGTACCTCCAACAGTAGGCTGTACAAAAAAATGTGGTTCAATCCTGGGCTATAATGCAAGAAATGATGAGATGGCTAGGACACGTTCAGCGGATGAAGGATGACAGATTGCCAAAGCTTATTCTTGTTATTGAAAACAAGGGTGAAGAAGTACTTAGATATCTGGACTTTGAAATGTGCTTTTCTGAAGTTCAAGACTCCTTGTAAATATTAATAATACTATCAGTTGTAAATGTTGTCTACTTTTAACAGAATAATCATGTAAAACCTTTATTTATATTATAAAATTATTATTTATATTATCTAAAAGATTTTGATATAAAAAGTCCCATTTCCCAATTATAGCTGTGAGCGCGAAAAAAGAATGTAAAAAAACGCGAAAAAAAGATCGTGGTTACAGCGATAGCTTCAACCTAATATAGAACGAACCGTGGTCTATACCTATAGTAATCAAAAATTCAAATACGTGTCTTAAAAAAACTGTTCAGTGAAAAAAAAAAATGCCATTTGTTGCTGATTCAGAAGCAGAAACTATTATTTCAATTAGTCTTAATAGTAAAAGTTCGTGTGAAAACAAATTTATGGAAATTAAAAAAAAGATATTTTTCCTGAAACGCCCAAAAAATGGCGTCGGATCGGAATAAAAGTACACCATTGGAATTGTCATTGCTGAAAACCCCGTATAATAAACTTACCAACAAGGAAATCCTTTTTTGTATGGGTAGGACATGTGTCCTCTTTTTCTTTTTTTTTTCACCGCTAGCTAGAAACTGAAACATCATAAAGAGCTGTTTAAAGGCTCATATGGAAGGAAGTTGCAATATCTACGCGCTTTTTAAGTTGCTTAGCATAAAGTTTAAAATGTACTGCAATTTTTTACTAAAGAGCTGAAAGAACATCTTCATATACAAGATGATACAATACATGTATCTTTTGACAAGGGACATGATACCGTAATTAATTTAACAGAATTTCTGTTTCCTATCTAGAGAAGCAAGGAAAATCACTTTTCTGCTTCGAAATTAGTGATGTGCCTCCTTTTTTCATTTTTGTTTATTGCTAGGATCTATCATACAGATCCAGTTTTCATAGAATATTGGGAGATGGCTCGTTTGAAAGAAGGTAAAAATATTTAATGAGTTTTTTAAGCAACAAAAGGTAATACTAAAATGAAATGAAATTTTCGACAAAAACTGTATTTTCATAGGGAGCGCAATAGGACTGCCTAAGTAAAGAGCCCTGTGGGTAAAATGTTTCTTTTTCTGTTCACCAAGGCAGTTCGTATGGAAGGGGCTATCGCAGAAACTTCAGAAGGGCTCGAACGATTGAAAATGAAAAGTTCTAGTACCCTTTTAAGAGTCAGAAGTGATTGGAGAGCAACCAGTCCCGCTCCCATGCACCTTTTCCCCTAAAGACATCTGATCAACAATTTTTAGATAGTCTTGTTTAGCATAGTTGAAATATCTACCTCAACCCTCCCCCCCCCCTCCACCAAGAGATCCCTTGGGGTAAGGGCTGTAAGTTATACAATATGCCCATTTTTTATATAGTATTTGTTATTGGGAAAGGGGGGCATGTTTGACACATGGTGTCCCAACAGTCCAAGGGCATTTATGTAAAGCTTTCAGGGAATGTTGAACTAAATCAAAGCACACTATGTGCATGCAGATTGTCAAAAGGGCGTATCCCAGGAAGGACTTAGGGTATTAAGTTGGAATGTTCAAGGAATGATGACGGGGGCGATCAATGGACCAAAAGGTAATACGTGCACACTGCTACTACCACTGCTATTTCTATTGCGACTACTACTAAACCTGAGGATATTAAGGTGAAAATTGCAGGAAATGTCGTGAGCGAAGTTGAACAAAATCAAAATACAGTATGTGCATTCCGGTTGTCAAAAGGGTGCATCAGCAATATCTTAGGTACGACTTAGAGGTATTAAGTTGAAGTTTCCAGAGAATGATGAGGGGGATATTCAACAGACCAAAAGGCAGTATATGCTTACTAGTGCTGCTACTAATACTACTGCTTCTACAACTACTGATGCAACTGCTGCTGCGATTATGACTGCGTATCTGCAACATCTCGGGAAAGGCTACGGTAATTAAGTTTTACCTTGAGGGAATGTTGAGGGGATGTTAAACTAAATCAAAAGACACTACGTGCTTACACGTTGTCCAAAGGGCTTATTTGCAATATTTTAGAAACGAGTATGGGTATTAATTTGAACCGTTTTTGAAATGTTTGGGATTGAGGGATTTCAAACTAAATCAAAATATATTAGGTGCATCCAGGTTGTCAAAATGACATAACTGCGATATCTCAAGAAAATTTAAGGGAATAAGCTGAAGCTTAAGCGTCCCGATAAAAGACACTGCTTATGGGTAGTTGCAATATCCGCGGAACAAGCTTATCTCCTGAAAGATTGTCAAAATCGTAGGCATTAGGTTGACACTTTCAGGGAATGCTTTGGTGGATGTTGAGCTAAATCAAATACACTGAAAGCATCCAGGCTACCATAGTGGTGTATCTTCGATATATTAGTAACGGGTATGGGTATTGAGTATAAACCTCCAGGGAATGTTGAGGGGGTGTTGAACTAAATTAAAAGACGCTATTTGCAACCAGGTTGTCGAAGTAGCGTTTCCGCAATATTTCAAGATGAGTTAAAGGTATTAATTTAAACGTTCAGGGAATATTGAGGGGGGTATTGAAGTTAATAAAAAAAAAAAAAAAACCTATTTGCACCCAGGTTGTCGAAATGACATGTCAGCAATGTAGCATGAATGGCAAAGTGTGATAATTTGAAACTTGCAGGGAATAATGAATTACATCAAAAGACACTATTTACATCCAGGTTGTCAAAATGGCGTATTTAATATTTCGAGAATTGCTAAAGATATGCAATTTTTTTTTCTTTCTTTTTTTACAACCGCCAAAAGCCAATTACAAAGTTTTGAGGGAATGTTGAACTGTATGTTCGAACTAAATTTAAGACCCTACGCACATAAGTATGTTCTAAATGGCTTATCAACAACACATCAGGAACAGGTATGGGTATTAAGTTGAACCGTTTTGAGAATGTTGGGGAGGGAGGGATTTTGAACTAAATCAAAAGAAACTAGGTTCATCCAGGTTTTGGCATATCTGCAGTATCTCAGGAAGTTTCAAGGATAATAAGCGGAAGCTTAAATGTCTGTGTAAAAGACGCTGTTTATGGATAGCTGTAATATCTCTGGAACAGGTATGTCCCCAGAAAGATTGCCTAAATTGCGTATCTTTGTCATTTCAGGAACGACTAAATATTTAATTGAAACTAGTGTCTCCCTAAAATAGACAGTGGTGATGTTTGCTGCCCACAGAACAGAAATAGAAATAGGCTCCAAAAATGGAGAGCATCTAATCCCAGTTCTATGCGTCTCCTCCTTATCCACCCCACAACCTCAAGGACATCTGATCAAAATTTTGAGACAGCCGTTCTGTTCAAAGTAGTTGAAACGCTCAACTTTTCTGTTTTCAGGGATGACAAGACAAGGTCACCACAACCCCTGAGACAAGGTGCAACAAGCGAGCTAACAAACACAGATAAGCAGGCCCAAGTGTTTAATTCAAAAATCCAGGACACAACCTGCAAATAAGCATACATAAGCAAAAGCAAAGCAAGTAAGTAAATAGCAAACACAAGCAAAATAAAGCACGAATTTCAAGCTAAAATGTTACATCTCCCCTTTTCTCAATGAAAGTTCATTTACAGTGTACTTCACTCAAGGGGGTAACTGCATCAAAGATTTATTCTTGTTGGTGGTTTGATTGTCTTCCAATCTTGGTTCTAGGGAGATCTGAGGATCCATGAGTCACCAGCTTCCCTAGACTATGGGATTTCTGGCCGAGTGGAGTCAAAGGTGGATGGTTCACTGTTCACAGCGCTTTCTATCTGGTCAGTTGGTGGCGGATTAGAAGGTGATCCGAGGTCGATCGGCTCGGTAGCTCGGATTTCGAAATCCGTTTGAACGTCGGATTCCGGTTCGTCAGGATTTCCCGGCGTATCCATAATGTGTTTTCGATTATGCCGGTACTGTCTGTTATTCGGCGTTTCTACAACGTACTAGCGGGACGAAAGTCCTTCTTTACAACGACTGCTGGCTGCCACATTCCATTCTTCATTCTTACTCTGACCGCCTGACCAGTTCTCAATAGATTTTGAGTATTCGTGCTCCTGCATTTCTCTTTCTTTCATCCTCGAGGTTAGGAATTCATATCTGGAAATAACTTTGGAAGTGAGGTGGTCTACTGTACAAGGGATGGTAGATCTGATGTTTCTGATCATCAGCAGTTGTGCTGGAGACGAAAACCCGTCGACAGGCGTGTTCCGGTATTCGAGCAACGCCATCTGTAGATTAGTCTTTGCGAGCTGCGATTTCTTGATCATACCTTTCTTGATTGATACAGCTTTTTCAGCCAACCCGTTAGACTGGGGATGGTTTGGACTGGACGTGCTGTGATGGATACCCCATTTTTTCAGAAAGGTCTTGAAATGCCTGAGGTAAACTGGGGTCCGTTATCTGAGCTAAAGACATGTGGGATACCAAAGCATGAGAAGTGTTGTTTGAGTCGTTCAATGATCTGGTAAGTGTAGGCTTTGGTGATCTCGATCTCGAAGGGGCGACTGTATTAGTCAATCGTGACTAGAAACTGCTTACCAGACAGGTAGGCCAGATCAGTACCCAAGTGTTACCATGGGTATTGGGTTATCTGATGCTGAACGAGCGGTTCCTTAGCACTCATTTTCTGATAGTTGCAACAAGCATTGAATTTTTAGATGTATAGCTTGATGGATTGACTCAACCCAGGCCAGTAGATAACAGATCGGGCTCTCTGTTTAGTTTTCTCTGTTCACCAGGTGTGATGCATGGATGCTCTTCAGAATTTTATTCTGCATGCTTTTCGGAACGACCAGACGATCATTCTTAAAAAATATTCCATCGATGACGGTCAGATCATGTCTGACTGACCAAAAATCGGTAATGTCAGCCGGTATTAGGCTTCTTTTTTCTGGCCAACCCTCTTTTGTGAGTCTCTGAAGAGCTTCAAGTTGTTCGTCTTTGGCCGTTTCATCCTTAAGTTCACTGAGCCTCTCACAACTGATTGTAAGGAGCTTCATGACCGAATTGACATAGCAATCGATCTCTTTCTGGAGGGAGTCCTCTTGTGATGGAATGTGAAGCCGCGAGAGGGCGTCTGGTACAGGAATATCCTTGCCAGGTCTGTAGGTTACGGAATAATCATAGGGCTGTATCTGCAGCAGCATTCTCTGGGTCCTGGCTGAGGACTTAATGATTGGATGGTCCGTCAGTGTTTCAAGTGGCTTGTGGTCGGTTAATATATAAAGTGTCGACCATACAAATACTGATGGTAGTGAAGGCATCCAAAAACGATCGCATACAGTTATTTTTTTATTTGGGAATAGTTCTGTTCAGTGTCTGTTAGTGATCTTGACGCATATGAAAGAAAACTGCTGTTCCAAAGCAGAATCGCACCAAGCCCAGATTTTGATGCATCTACTTGCAGCTCAATGTTACTGAAAGTCGGATCAAAGAAAGCTACTCTTCTGCAGATGGACCTTTTTAGTTGCTGAAGGACCTGCTCGTGGTCAGGGGTCCAAATGAACACCTTTTGCTTCAGCAACGATCTCAACGGCTCGTTTTGGGTTGAAAGGTTTGGAATGTACCGGGAAAGGAAGCTGAGAATTCCAAGAAGGGTCTGCAGCTATTCCTGTGATTTTGGCGAAGGCATTTCATGGATAGCCTTGAGCTTGTTTGGATCCGGGTGGGTGACCTCACCAGATAAGATGTGGCCAAAATAAGGGATGGATGTTGCTTTCAGGATGCACTTTTCCTTGTTCATTTTCACTCCCTTCTTTTTAGCTCTCTGCAGCGTCTTTCTAAGATTGACGCCGTGTTCCTCTTCTGATTTGCCTGAAATGAACATGTCGTCACTTATGACAGAAAAACCAGCCAATCCTGCGAAAATTTCTTCCATATGTCGCTGAAATTTATCTTGAGCTGATATAAAGCCAAATGGCATTCGCTTGAATTTGTACCGCCCAAAGGGAGCATTGAAGGTCGTCAACTCAGATGACTCGTCGTCAAGACATAAAGACCAATAACCATGCCGAGTATCAAGTTTCGAGAAGTATTTGCACCCTGGTGCTTCTGGATCGCTTCATCAAATGTCGGCATAAGGCGAAGTGGCCTCTTGATCGCCTTGTTCAGGTCATGGGGCTCAATACAAACTCTAAGGCTCTAATCTGCCTTTTCCATAACAACCACAGAGTTAACCCAGTCGGTTGGGTGACTTTCTCAATTATGCCTAGACTCTCCATGCGATCAAGCACTTGCTTGAATTTGTTTGTAGTGCAAGGGGAATCCATCTTGCAGGCTGCACTGATGGTTCAGCTCCTTCCCGAAGGGCTATTTTGCAAGTCCCTTTGATTTTGCCCACTCCTTCAAACAACTCTGAAAATTCATCAAAGAGTTGGCTTGTATATACTGCATTACTCTGAAGGCTGAGGACTAGTTTGACAAGGTTCAGCTGCTGGCTTGCAGCATAGCCCAGTATTGGAGATGGAGCAGACTGCACAACGAGGAATTCAAGCAAGCTTTGACTAAGATCCTTGTATGCACATTTCAATGTGCAAGTGCCAATTACTGGGATCTTTCGACCACAGAAACTAGTAAGGATATGATTGGTTGGGTATATTTTCGGCTGTAATTTCAGCTTGTCGACGAAGTGCTTTGGAATTATATTGGCTTGTGCCCCAGTGTCAATCTTGAATTGGACACTAATCTGTCCATCGATTCTTATACTTGCATATGGCTAATCATCTCCATTGTCTGCTGAGATTTCATGATTAAAGAGTTCATCATCTGTAGTCTGATGTGTAGATTCAATGACATTGACACTTTTCTTCGCACTGCAACAAACTCTAGCAAAATGATTTTGTTTGCCACATTTACTACAGGCTTTCCCCCTAGCAGGGCAGTTGTGACTCACTGAATATTCACCACCACAGGAATAGCAGTCAGATTTGGATGCTTTCTGGATGCATGAGTTCGGGTTTTTCTTAATTACATCAACTTCTTGTTTGATTACTTGGTTGTTCATGCTGCCTTCGGCAGACATTATTCTCAGTTCTGCCTGAGTTTCAGTGTATGTTATGGCGATTTTTATAGCTTCAGCTACTGTCAGATTTGATCCTGACTGAAAAAGTTTTCCCCTGATCCTCTGATTGTTCGTTCCACATATGAGTCTGTCATGTACCATTTCGTCCTTGGTATCAGCTGCATAGGAACAGTCACGCACAAGAATCTTGAGTTCGGCATTATATTGTTCAATGGTCTCGTCGTCTTTTTGATGACGCTTATGGAACACATACTGAGAGAAGATCAGTTTTGCTTTTGGGCTGAAACAGTCGTCAAATTTCTGCAGGTACACATCGATCTTGTTTTTTTCTGCATCAGCTAATATCCAGGTGCTGATTATGTAACGCCCTTTATCTCTCGGCCAGATTAACAGGTATGCACACTGCAATTTCTCCGACTTTCTTCTGAGAGGACCATCGAACATAAGCTGTGCGTGGCTCTTGAATCTGATCCATGCTTCTCTAGGGTTGTCTGATTCCCAATTTAACTCTGGATAATAAATGGCGGCGTCCATGTCCGTCTACTCTGACACCATGTAACAAGCGTAGCTAACAAACGCAGATAAGCAGACTCAAGCGTTTAATTTAAAAAAAAAAAAAACAGGAAACAACCTGCAAATAAGCACGCATAAGTAAAAGCAGAGCAAGCAATTAAATAGCAAACACAAAGAAAATGAAGTACTAATTCCAAGCTAAAATGTTACAAAGGATCGTAAATAATGGAAGTTGAAAATTGTAAATCCCTGGAAGTTGAAACTTCCAGGGAATGTTGGGGGGAGGGGTGGAATTTAACACTAAATCAAAAGACACCGTGCATCAATGTTGTCAAAAGAGCTTATCTGCAATACCTCAAAAACAGCTAAGGGCGTTAAGTTGAAACTTTCAAGGAATTTGAGAAAGTTTTGAACTAAATCAAAACGCGTTGTGCCCTTCAGGTTGTCCAAAAATTGTATTTAGAAAATCACACAAACTGCTAAGGAAATTAAGTTGGAACTTTCAGGGAAAGCTGAGGTGGATATTGATCTAAATCAAAAGACACAAGGTGCATCTACGTTGTCAAAAGAGTATACAAACAATATATCATGAATAGCTAAGCATATTAAATTCAAACTTTCAGGGCATGTTTAACTGAATCAATAGGCAGAATATGCATCCAGATTGTCAAATGGGCGGAGCTGCAATATTTCAACAATACTTAAGGGTAATAACTTGAAACTTACAGATAATGTGGAGGGGTGTGTTAAAGTAAATAAAGAAAAACAATAGATAGTCTGTTAGATTTAAGTCGTTAAAATGGTGTATCTGCAATACCTCAGGAACAGCTAAGGGTAGTAAGTCAAACTTTCAGGGAATGTTGTGGGGAATATAGAACTAAATAAAAATGCTTTAAGTGCATTCAGGTTGTCAAAATGACAAATTCATAATATCTTGGGATCGGCTTAAGGTATTAAGTTTAAAATTCAGCGGAAATTGATGGGAATCTTGAGTGTTTGCGCTATATCAAAGACACTGTGTGTATTCTGGTCGTTGATATGACATGTCTCAAATATCCTAGGTACAACTAAGGTTAAAAATTTACGGCTTAAGGGACCCAGCTGTACTTTAAGGGAAAATTGGACAAAGTAATCAAGTAAATTTTTTATTTTGACTTTGGGGGAACAAGGGAGGTCTTTCAATGAAAATAAGGTTTTGAAGAAAAGTATAGTTGTTTCTATTGTTTGTGCAAAATATTCCTTCTTTGTACTGGTCAGTTTAAAGTTTCAGACCATGAAAACACATCAGTTGTTGTTTCAGGACCAAGGGAACCATAACTGGAAACAAATATGGTTGCATTGATTCGTGACGACTTATTTTTCATTTTATTTTTAAAGCAAACAACACAGAAGTCTTCAATAAATGAGCAGAAAATACATTTATTTGAGCAAGCAAACAGTTTAAACAAAATACAATGCAAAAAAGATTCTTAAAATGAAATACTACTGCAGCTAATACCACTTACAACTCAGTGCAGTATCAAGCCTTATGGGGCCAACACGGCTGTGCACCATTGAAACCTTCACTTTTAAGCCTCTCCCAAAAAGTCCCAGTTTTCTTCAAATCCTTCCTTATGACCTCTTCCCAGCCCATTCGAGGACGATTTGCTTTTCGTTTGGCCTCACATGGATGGACAAAAAGAGCAATCTTTGGCTATCTCTCATCCTTCATCCTTAAAAAGTGCGCCACTCATCTCAGCCTTTCTTTCATTATAGGCCTTGAAAGTGGGATTGAACCACTTTGTTCATACAGTTTGTTGTTTGACATGGGTTCAGTTAAACGGGTATCTAACAATATCCATAGACAATCCTCAATAAAATGGTTTAAACAATATTCGTCTATATTCAAGTTTGTAACTTGAAATTGTTCGAAAACTATGCAGGTTTGTAATCCCTTTATTTGAATAATATATAACTATTTTTCAACTGTATTGACAAATTGTGTCCAAAATGTAAGTAGCAAACAAAAATCTTAATTCTTAAAGCGGAAAAACCAAGTAAAACTATACAAATACCCATTTTGTTAACCAATAATTAAAAAAAATCAATTAAAAATGGATATGTTTGAACTTAAAAACTTTCAAAAAAAAAGTTTTTCAAAAAAATTAGAGCTATATAAAACAAAAGAGTGGGCAAAAAGTCAAGTAATAATTCAGGCTTAAAATGAATATAAATCACTTTCAACGACTGAAAGAGACCCAAAAAACGTAAATTACAGTGAATTTTCAAGTCAAACCTAAAATGAACAGAAATTACCACAAACTTGAGTTGAGCTGACGCCACCTAAACCCTCTAAAGGCCAGAGATATTGGGGCAAAAAAAATGTTGTAAACGTTTTTTTGTTTAACATTTTGACCTTACTAAATCCAAAACTGGTGAGACTTCCAGGAATGAATATCATTATATATTCAACAGTTAGTCTACTCTCGTTAGTTCTTTTTATTTTTCTTGGTTATTATGGTGATTTCCTTTCTTTCTTTTTTGGTGCTATTGATGATTTAGCAAATAAGAACCACACTGCTAAAAATTGTTTTCAGTAAAGTGAAAAAGACGCTCTGGCCTTAGTGGAAGCTAATAATTAATTCAATTAAAGAATAGAACATGTCTTATTTATGGATCTTTCACCGAAATAATACATTAATTTAAATAATTTTACGAGTTACCTGTGAATCGGAAACCAACCAATTTCCTCTGTTTTTGTACTTCACAAATACCCCTCCTAAGAGGAGTATTTTTAGGTCTTTTAGGGGCGAGCTTTTTATTTAGCAATTTGGGACTTTCGAAGCTTTCGAACCATTTTTACAAGTCTTCTGGATTTTGCAAAGATTTTCTGCGGCTTTTGTCCAGCGTAGGCAATGGTTGCCTACACTGGATTAAAGCCTTAACCCAGTGACTTAATTGACATAAAATTCATTAGGAAAGGGATTCAAACTCGATTTTGCTTCCATGTTGACATTAATACCCTTAGTCTGAAACTATGAGAAAGTATCGTGGGATGGAGACAAAGTTGGCCCACATAAGAGTGGAGAACGACCCATGTCCCCCTCCATAATAGCTGATATACAATACGCTGATATGCATTTGTGCATCACTGTATACACAATGCATTTTACAGAAAACATTAGGATTACAGAAAACTAGCGCTATACTGAAAACACAAAACAATATAGGATTTTGATACGATAAAAGTCAACCTTTTAAGGACACTTTTAACAGTATAAAAGTAAAGCATTTTTAGATTGTTTTATTATTTATTTTTTTTCGTTTAATTTGGCATCACTTCTGCACAATGAGCTCAGTTCAATGGTTGACTGTCGTCTTGGATCTGAAAAGGACATTTCATTATTATTTTGCTGAAAGGTTTGAAGTGAAGGAATCTTATTAGTATTAGGACTACAAACTCGCTTTAGAATTTGTATCACAACTTAAAACTCTCCGTTTTATAGAGAGAAATAACTGGATTGCCTGAGTTCATATTACGGTTGATATGTTCTTCATTTTGAGTAATACAAGGTGAGACCAAGATGTTACCTGGTTAATCAATCCATTATTTTATATGCTGTGTAATGACTTTGAAATTATTATTGTTATGCCTAAGTTTTTAAGATAATTTTAATTGTATACTGAAAGTTACTGATATCACAGCTCATGTAGTTCTATGGAAATTGTTATAGACTAGTTTGTTGTTGTGAGACTACGCATTCACTTTTGACTCCTAAATCAATATTCTTGTTTTTTTACTTGGCTTTTGTGTTTTCAGTAAAGCGCTAGTTTTCTGTAATCCTACAAACATGGGGAAATATCACTAGTTGATTTATTTGCATTCGTTTTATTGATATATGCTAGATAGGCTGCGAAGTAATAATTTTTGCTCGTTTTAAGTTTCAACTTCGTTCTTTACTTCCCTCGGAAAAGCTTTGTTTTTTATATTAATCTATGTACGCTTTTTATTAAAATTTAATTTAGGAACAACACTGCTATGACCTTTTCTATTTATACCGAATAGTATCTCTTCGTTTTAAGTTTTATGTTGGTCCTTAGTTTCAGTTGAAAACTTTTTTTATATAATTTCTAATCACCTCCAATCTAGGGGAGATAAGACACCCCAACCCCTATTAAAGGAGTTGAACTAAGAAGCCGTACAAGAATTGAAGGAAAAATAAGTTTAGCGTGGGAAAAAAAATAAAAACACAGTGTCAGTAGAAATGACTATAAAGGTCGTGACAGGGCTCCTTATATGGGCATAGAATACTGACAGGGCTCCATATATGGGCATGGAATCCCTAGGGAGAATGATTGCGTAATCGGTCAATGACCTCTTTTTCCAATGTCGATTTATTTGATGTTTCTATGTGTAATAACTCCGGAAGGAAGGTTGCACATGCGCATTGAATTCTAACGGGAACAATGTTATTGATCTAGGACTCGAGGGGGAAGTGAATTTCCGAGAACTTGATTGCGTAATCGATCGTGAATGTTATGATCCAGAAATAGTATTTGTTGTTGTTGCTCTAGGCAATGTTATGAGTTTCCCGGAAACAGTTAGATCACGTGTTTCCTTCTCAGCCAATCAGCGAGTCGGATACATCCCCTTCTCAGCCAATCAGAGGGCTTTGTTTACATAGTAGCGTCGGAGTGAATATAAAGAAAGGATTTTTGCTATAGTTTTATTAGTCTGTGAATAGAATTCAAAGGAGTGAGAAGAAGAACAGTTTTGACTTTACTCATTTGGATATATATTTGTGAAGGCGATGAGTGGAATGTTTACCATATTAGAAGTTGATAGTGGAGTTGATGATAATAGTACAAGAGCACCAAACATTGCGGTGGAAATCACGAAAGGATCACGTCTTTGTCTGGAATGGGATGCAGTATATGCAAGATATGTGATATCCTTGAGCAAATTTAAAATGGAGGATCAATTATGTTTTGCCGCTAAAGTTGATATAGCACATGTGAATAGACTTCAATGTGCTTTAAGTGCATTAGTGAAACATATTGAAGACAATAAACAGTATCGTTAATTGTACATGCTCTGTATTGATGTTGTTGTTGTAATAATTCAATAAAATTGTTTCGAAATCGAAAATGTTCTCTTTCTTTTCTGGTTAGAGCTAACGAATCAGGGTCAGTCTAGAGTCAGCAGTCGGAGTGAAAGGACTGAAAATGAATAAATTTGAGAAAGAGAGAATTAGATGAAATCTAGTGTTTATGGAAAAACATTTGATTTTGGATGATGATTTTCTCGAGTTATCTCTTAAACGCAGGATATTCTCTTGTCAGGGAACACTTGACAATATAATTAGGAGTGATTCTCCCCCATTTGTATGAAACTTTTAAAATGTGACTCAAATGCTTATAGTCAATTTATTGATATATTAATTGGAACAAGGCAGAATCATATTGTGGATATACTTTTGAAAACATCGCCAATGGATTCAATGTAGATGGCTCCCCCCCCATCATTCGAAAGAGGTAACGTCACAGAGCTACTCCTCTCTCCCCCATTTCCCTCTCATTGAATTTATCGAACGAAGAGGATCAGTTTCGTTTTAGCTGTGAGTGAGTTGACATCGGAAACCGAAAAATGTTCTATATATGTCCATTGTGCATGTACACTCTTGGCAGTTGGAATCAATGTGAGAATTGTACAATTATTGATGACTATAGTGAAAAGTGTAAATTATGTAATCCTTGTAAATTACATAGAGGCTATGCAGTACAAATTAAAGGATGTAATTCATGTCTTGAGGAGGTGTGTGACTCTCATCCTAGAGGGCACCTGTGCTCCAATTGTCACTATGATAAATGTGATCAGTGGGAGAATACTTACCCCGCTATGATTGGAAAGAATCCCAAACGTGATTTTAGTTTATTTCTACGAGATTGGTATCGTCGTGGATTTAAATTATTCTGGGAAGACGAATCTGGTCTACGATTCAACTGTTGGGGTAACAAGACAATCTGGTTTCTACGTCATCGTTGTGATGACACCACCTACTATGACTATAAACCAAGTGATTTTTATTTGGCAGTGACGGAATGTGATTCACCATTTGAAAACATTGTATGTGATATTGCTTCAAATAGACAGATTGAAACTCGTGAATTTCATAATATGAATGCAAATAGTATCATTGACTATACAAAGAGATATGACAAGAGTGAAGTTACATTGTACTGTAGAAAATGTGACCCTGACTTTGCAGTCAATCAAGATCAATATACAGTGAAACCAAATGATTTACCAGCATTAGTGGTTCACGACAGTTGCCTATACATCGAAGATGAAGAAATCTAAAGTGAAGATTTAAAGACATTGTTGTATATATATATATGCATTTTATTAATAAACAAATTCACAAACATTTTTTAAGCACTTTACTCTTAGGGCACTGAAATCAATACTATATAGGTCTGAGAGGATATTTTCCACTAGAAAGTCATTCAGACGGGGATTGTCAACATAAATGCGGAGAAACTGCTTGTAAGTATAGCCACGACATCGGAACACAAAATATAGAAGTGCGTGGAAGCCACAGCTTTTAGTCGTTAGATCCTGCACCCTCTTTCGATTTTGAATAATAGTTTTCCCACTGCTCTCAATATATTTGCTGATGTGGGGTGTGTAGAATTTATAGGGTAGACCAAGAGGATCAAAAAATTCAATCGTCTTCATTGTTTGAAAGATGCACAGCCAATGACCCGTCAGCACAGTCGACGGACTGCTATTAACAATAATCAAGGTATTGTTGACACTTTGAATTTTTCCAAGAAAGTCCGAGGGCAGACAATAGGATTTGTACTGGGACATGTAGGGGTCCATATTAAATACATTGATTATTTGACTGGTGTTCATGGCGCCAAGTCTAGTAGAACACTGCCTTCAGGAGTGATTTCCCAATAGGTTTCATATTGATTTAGTGAGATTAGTGCAATACTCTCAGCCAATGGGTCGGCAAATGTACACTCTAAACGCACACTCCCCGTACGTACTATACTCATATCCTGTGTACCCGACAAATCCAGTACAATGATACCATGTGTTTTAGCAAACATATCTTCGGTTATACCATTTTCAAATAGTTGAGAGTCATGATCTAGGGTTTGCATGGTCAACTCGTACAATGTTCTATAGGATTTATCAAAAGATAGATTGTAGAGTGGGATACCGTTTACTTTGCACACAAGAGATGAAAGTCCAAACATCTCGAATTTATGTGGGCATTCAGTCCATGATCCTATTGCACTGGCGCTTTTTACAAATGCCAATGCCAATTTCGAGGGAATTTCACCATTGATAAAGGATGAATCGGTGAAGGTGCGTGAGCCCATTGCAATATGACGTTGATTGGTGATTGTATGAGGAACAAGTAGTTTAATATTGTTGCCATTGGCTCTCAGTTTTTCCACGGCCAAAGCAACAGAACTCATGACCTGTTGTTTGCGTACATGAAGTATTGCCGAGGTGAGGGAGAGACTTACATCAGGATTGGCAGCAAGTTCTTTTCTCAATATGAAATTGGAGGGTGCAAGCGTTAGTTTTATATCCACTTTAACATTGGGGAGCAGCCATTGGGGTATATTAAATATTTCATGATATATTTTTCCAACTAGATGTAATTCACTAGTTGTAGCATTTTTAAGTGCATCTGTACTATCAGTATTAGTAATATATTCATATCCATTGGAGGTGCCTCTCAATTCCTTGTATGACTTGGGTGTCATCAGCATGAATTGCATATAGCTTGTATAATTTGAGAGATTGTTGCTTGTGCTCACCAGCGTGCCATTGATGTAGACACTAATTTGACGAAATAAATTATGTAATATACAATTTTCATAGGATATTCCATCGGCCCGAATTGGCATTGTATTATCGGATTTCCGGACTTTCATTTGCAAATCTATAAATGTTGAAGACATGTCCATAAAGTAGTCTTCATTGGAATAAATTTGAAAGTGGATATTATCGGAGAGGGGCTGTTGTGGATAAAATTGTTCATAGTATCCATGCTTGACACTCACATCAACATTTTCAGCATTGAATAGATTCAATGAGGCGGTGATTGAAGGTTGAGAATCCTTATGCGGTAGGTAGGACATTTTAGGAGAAGAAATCTAGTTTTGATCTAACAATTTTCTTCCTGGGGCTTCTGTTTACAGCACGTGTCGGCTTTTTCCTTCTTTTCTTTGACAAGAGGGATGATGTCTTTCGTTTCCGACCTGAGTAGAGACTGATGAGGGATGCGTTGTTTCTTGAACTTTTTAAGCCTTTACCATTCTGTTTTAATTTCTCGCCAAGGGTTCGCGCACTGGACCTAAGATTTTCCGAAGCACTTTTTTTAAAATCCTTGCCAGAGCCCCAATCGTATAGTGTAGAGGATGCAAAATCTGTCGTAGCCGGTACAAGATATTTTCTAGCCAGTGGTAGTGAAGAGCGAAACAGCTTAGCAAACCAACTGCCAAGACCGTAGCCAGACATTGACGAGCGACCTTTGTAATAGTCCATTCCATTGCCCTGTTGTCTTGGGCCAAGAGTATTAACATA
This sequence comes from Artemia sinica, assembly GCA_027921565.1. Taxonomy (NCBI): domain Eukaryota; kingdom Metazoa; phylum Arthropoda; class Branchiopoda; order Anostraca; family Artemiidae; genus Artemia; species Artemia sinica. The sequence continues at coordinate 57,481,051 of CM051256.1, read as the reverse complement.
GCAGTCAATATCAGGACAAGTGAATACCACTTTTTTATTAGACATCTTGCTTTTGAACGATGGGTCGAAAATGGCATGCAATCACAGCCAAACCTTTTGAAATTGCTATGGGATCACCCAATTCGGTTCTTAGTGTTAACTGACAGAGTTCCAAATAGGAAGTGTTTACGGGAATATACTGAAGATGCTTTATATTGTAGTAGTGAATATGTTCTTGATTGGTTTTTCGTTCAAGAACTCGTAGGAGGGGAACATTTGAATTACCAACCCGAGATGTTTCCACAAATGAAGCGTAGAGAAATATACAGGTGTCCGTGGAGAAGGCAGGCGGATAGTCAGCAAAAATGAAATTAGTGTTTCCGGCACTTTTACCATTGATTATATTGAGCTTAAAACCAAGAACATCCTTTAGATTATCGTTGAGAATAACCTTTTCACTGGCAATAGGTGAACTAATGTAGATCTTACCCTCCTCCTTTGAATAGTTGAAATGAAAAGCTCCTTTTTTACGAGCGGAAATTCTTTTATTAATGGAACGACATAAATCATTCATACAGGTGAGTTCCTTGTAGGGTAATTCAATGTATGGATAATCCATCCAATTGATTTTTTGAATTTGTTCTTGATCACCTGTTGGTGGAGGCGGTCAATCATTGGGTCTAATTTTTATATCATATTTACGATCTTTCTCAGGATGTCATAGGTATTTTTGAGAATACAGTCGACAAGAGCCACTTCATACTTTCCATTGTCGTCGAATTTGATGGTGGGGGAGAGTTTCGTCCAAAAATCACTTGTTCTATTCAAGTCATTGTAGAGAGGATCAGAAACATTGGACATGAAAGTCACATAGAAATCATTGGGCATTGTCAATGTCTTCAGCACTGACCCAAGAATCAAAATCTGAGTTGTATCCTAGCCAGCGAACAAACAACTGTCTCTTACCATGGCGTGTACGACTCTTTAATATCTTTTCAATTTGATAAATTTCACTAGTGTTTCTAACTTTTTGCAGTTCATATTCATAAAAACCGCCGAGAATCTCATCATCTTTGGTGTCTCGCAGTCGATATGTCGTGGGCTCGGTGTCCAGGATTTTGGACACTTTAAAAAGTTCAGTGCTCCATAAATAATTCCCTTTTTCAAAAATATTGGTGGTTCTATTAATTCGAACAGTATCACCAACATTGAATTTCTTCTTTTTTTTCTCTTTTTCACCATTGGAGTATTGCTTTAGAAAAGCATCAAATGTATTTTCATTTTAGTGAACATCCGATGGTGTAGAGTTGGACAGAGATCGATGGGGTCGATGGTTGTATATCTGCATGATTTTATCTAAATCATGAATAAAAGCCGATGTATTTTTCAATGTGCAATATCTTGACATTAATAGACGAATCGTTCTTATTAATCGTTCAGCCAATGCAGCCTTTATCGGGCTGTGACTATGATAAAGTATTGTATTATATTTCAAAAGAACCTTTTGCACATGGGGATTAACAAATTCACTGCCACGATCCGATTGAATTTTTCTATATGAATCGTGTTCTAGAATACTTTCAATGGCCCGAGCAACTTCAACACCTCTCTTTGATCGTAGTGGAATGGCATAGGCATAGCGACTAAAGACACTGATTGCCATCAGAATATATTTGTAGGGCGCATTGTGACGTTGTTGAAGTGCGTCTAAAGTTAAAAGATCCATTTGCATTATATGCAGAGGGAAAAAGGCTTTAGTTTGTCGATATTGTTTACTGCGAAGCCTGTGATTCCGATGTAGTGTGTAACTCGGTTCATTTTCTAGATACTCTTTTGCATTTTTCAATGTGGTGGTGCCGGAGACAGCTTTGGAAAGCGTTTTGGGAGAACTTAAACTTCCCGCTTCGCCAATATTTTCATAGACACCTTTCAGATCTTCATCCATTTTGAGCGTAAACACGTAGTGTAATGTCCACTCCCCTTTTGCACACTGGTGGGCGAATCAATTCGTCTTCGCTTTTGACTAGCAGCCACAAGTGTTGTAAAATCAGTGACGCTGCTAGTATCTTCAAATATTGAATCTTCTTCTTTTTTAAATGATGGTGTTGGAGGAGGAGGACTATATTCTCTTAGTTTCTTTAGAATTTGCTTATTGCCAATAAGACTTTTGGGAAAGTTTGATACACACAGAAAGGTGTATAGATTATCGTCAAAGGATATGAGTCCTTTACGATTCGTCACCATATCACAAATTAAATCAACTAGATTATAACTTTTTCCCTGAATTATAATTCGTTTCCCTGTGCTCTCGACTTGAACTTGATCGCCAGTTTCCAACATGAGATAAGATAATACTCTTTTACTCTGTTCTCGATAGGTGAGTGGCAATAGGTTTCCAATTTTCAATACAATCGAATTCAATTCCTTCTCCTTTGATGCTGCTGCAGAATCTTGAGGAGATGTTTCCTGTTTAGAGGGATCAGTGGCAGGTCTCTCACGATATGGTTTATGTTTGTCCACACGTCGCAATGCATCTTGAAGTAAAAGCAGTTTTTTGTCATCGGCAATATTCTCATCGTTAATGAATTTGCTTAGATTGTCTTCAAAATGTTCGATGGGCGAGAGGACAAGTTCAAATGGTGTCAATTTATAGGGTTTTGCCATTCTCACTAGAGAAAACTGTTTACAAGTCCTGCAATTATCGGTAGTAAAAGTGTGAAAAAGCTACCGCCTGCTTGAAGGAGCCGTTTTCTTTTAAATTTTTTTCCCTTGTTTTTACAAGCCAAGGCGCGTACAGTGGAACGATGTTGCTTTGTCTGTTGTCTAACACCTTCTGGCAGTTGAACATTGCCCTCAGTTAAATTTAAACAAAGTTCAGATATTAGATTAATGAAATCATTGTCAACCCCATGTTTGAGTATAGCCTTCCTAAGCAATGGTTTTGAAGTGCTTAAAACGGAAAACAGATGCCGTTGTTCGTGTAGTTTCTTCAGTGTCATAATGGCGACTAATAGTCTTTTCTACTGTTCACCGGAAGATATACTGTAATTTCATTGTTGAAAATGTCGGTGACTACACGTAGATCCTCGGGCGTGCTCTGATTAAGATCCAGCAAAATGTAACCGTAGGGCTTGCTAGTCGCCTGAGTGTACGCTGACAACAGAAATTTTGGAGCGCCGGGGTATATCTGCTTATTGAGAGTTATGAGCGAGCTAGAATCACGAACAACTCGATAGATAATATAGACGGTGCAATTCAAAGCAAGGGTTCGCATACATTTGCTCTGATGAAACAGATTGTGTAGAACCAGAGTAACGGAAATGTGTTCATGATGGGAGCGGACGGTGAACAGTTGTAGCATTTCCTGTGAGAACTGTTCAATGGATTCAGCCAAATCATCAATAATCAACCACGAGTTCGATTCAATACTATTGAAAACATCAAGTCCCCGTATGAATTGTATTGGTATGGTTGTGGCAATAGCTTTTATTTTATCATAGGACTCCTGCCAAATACTATAGCAATAGTAGATTTTTTTCGGTTTTTCCAAAAACATTTTATCGCAATTTTGAATTATTCTAGCTAAAAGCGTTGTTTTCCCCGACATTGAGGGACCACACAGAAACGATCTGAAGGGTGTTTTAAATTGATACATGCTGCTGTTGACAACAGTCGGACTACAACTAACTGTAAATCATATGTGCTCAATGAATAAGTAGTAATTTCCCCATAGATCTATCTATTCAAGAACAACAAAAAAAACAATATTTCATGGCAGCATTTATTTCGGCACTGCATGAAAACAAATATTTGCAGTCAACATGTACAACGATAAAAATAATAACACTTGTTCAACAAGAACAGTTGACAAAATTTCATGGTCAACATGAAAACTCTATTTGTTCAACATGAACAACGATAACACTTTATAAAAAAAAAAAACACTTTTGTCCATCATCAGCACTTATTGTCTTTAAGCACTTTTCTGTCCATCTTTTAAAGCACTTATTGTCAACTTAAACACATTTCTGTACAAAAAAAACAAACACTTTTCTATACAACAACACTTTGTACACACAAAATACACACACGGGAACTAGCAGCACAGTTGAACTGATTACGGTGAATTTAAAGGTGGGGTCCCCCCCCCCCAGGGCCGCGGGGCCGAAGGCCGGCCGGCCGCGGGCGGGACCCCCCCCCCCTGGGCGGCCGCGGGAAGGGACCCCCACCCCCCCCCCCCCCCCACCGGGAACCGCGATGGAAAAAACAATAGTTGTCGTCACTGCTACGGTTAAGGTTGGGTTAGTGATGGTTAGTGCTTGGGTTAGATGAACAGTTGAGTTAAGGTGGTTAGATTAGGTTAGGTTAGATGAACAGTTGAGTTAAGGTTGGAGCATTTAATTTATGAACGGGTTGAGTGGTGAGTTGGTTAGTTCAGGTTAGGTTAATTTATCCAGACCAAGTTGATTGCGATAGTCTATGCATTCAACTCGGTCTGAAATACGGTAGTGGCCGTGGAGTAGGACAGTCACACCATTCTCGAGCACATAGACTTTGTCGGATATACACGACATTGCATTCTTTTCCACTCTCACAGTATAATTTCTATACTGTAGAGAGCGAATTGCAAGCACTTGTGCTCTCGGCACTAGGCTACTTTCTACACAGTCTCTGTACACGCTCATGTTGAAATTGCTCTTTACAAAATGTGTAGGCACCCCTTTACACGCCTTCTTTTCTTCCCCACTATGAGTTTCAACGCAATAGACTTTGGGACCCGGGAACACCCCCCGGGATATCAAATCACTCCCCGTCTCTGATTTTAACATTAATAGTTGGTTGGGGGCTTGACGTTTCACCAACTCGGGGTAGAGTGATGGATTCCAGTTGGTGAAATCCATCCGCGAGCTGATGTGCACCCCATTTTGCAAATCACCCAATAAATCCAATTCAGTCCCATTTACCTTTAACAGCAGAGAATCTGTATCACCATAGTAAACTTGAACCTCCCCCTCCCGTGGCCATTGCACCTTGCACACATTGTAAAAAAACGACAACATGAGCTTTTTTGAAATTTCCAGTACTGAACTGCCGCCTGCTATATTCTTGTTCAGTACTACATTTCGCTTTCGCCTGTGTAGAAGAACCATGCCAGTCTCTATGCTCGTGAACGATGTAAAATTGGGGTCGGCAATAATTCGTGCACACTCTAGAGGGTCAGTCACGACGTCGCAGCGAGATCTATTACGAACGCTTTCACACATTTTGCCAAACGCTGAATTTAGAATGAGCTTATACATTTCCTTCTCCACCTTTGAATTTGCCTTAGAGCGTTTATCGACAAAAGTATCGATAAACGTTTTCAAATACGGTCGCTGATTGAACTGCAGGACCCTATGTATTTTGGTGATCTTGAAACCATTGCTCACCATCCAGTGCAAAAGCACATGGTGAACAACGATATTCTCCTTAGGGTCCAAATCAGCAATCAGTTTCTGTTTGGAGGGAGTCCAGTGCATCCCCATATCCTCAACCAATGAACGATTGTAGGGGCTCAGCGAGTCCCTGCTCACGGGCCGATTGATACAGGGAAAGACAAAATCTTTGACTGAGTCGTGAAGCGCCAGTGGAATGTGACCGTCAACTTCAAAGAACCATCCTTGTGGCCCATTGTCCTCGACGGTGGTAATGTCGGGGAACTCACAAGGATTCTCAAGCCATTGATAGTTCCCACACGGCAAAGAGTTGTGTGACATTGCCGAGGGGTACAACGAGTTCATGTCCAAGAGCACTGCATTTGACTTTGCACCGGTGCTTTGTCCGCTCGGATCGGTTGATAAGACGCGGTCCCCATGAAAAACATACCCACCCCTCATTGAACGCTCTACAAAAAGGCGCTGATCTACATCGGTGATTAGGCCTATTTCCTCCCTGCTAATTTTTAAAATTAAATCCATCACTAAATGGGGTGTGGAAAATAATAGCCTATATCTAACCCGAACTCTGAATAGATCTGGTCTGTGTTCTTACAGACTATATCCAACAGAGTTAGAACGTCACTGGCCAAGTACAGTCTACAATAATCCCACCCATTTTTACAATCCCCCTTGGACCACACCTTCTTGGCAAACTCATACTCCTCGGCTGTGCATTCACTGTTGGTCAGTGAATTGTGAAAAGCTTCAATTGGAGGTAGTTTCTCCTCGCTTAAGCGAGCGCCAGAGCAGTAATAGTCGTATGCGTATATACCTTTGCAGGTCAACAGGTCATACATTTCACTGTCTGGAAAGTGCTGTTTAAGCAAGGGAAAGCTATCAAAATTGTCGCTTTTTTGCACTTGAATAAATTGACTCAATGCCTTGGGGAAAAAACTAAAGGAATCTAAAAACCTGATTTTATTCCAGCACATATGCCCATTATCCACTGCCTGCCATTTCAGTTCGAGAAGCAACAACTTCTCAGCCGATTTGGGAATTATGTTATAGGTAAATGAACTATTTACCCATGGACAATCTACTCCCCCTCCCTCCCTATGCATACGTGCCAGTGCCGGTAAAATAAATTTTAAGTCATAATTAGAGTTGTGGATAAAAACAGGGATAAAAAACTGCTGGCTAACATTTAAATTACACGATTGATGCGCAACCCCCCTAAAATTACTACCCCCGAGGATATTTCCTGCCACAAGTGATTATGGTCTCTGACTTTCCCCCTCCCCCTCTTTTCCCTTTAGTCCCCTTATCCACCTCTGCAAACTCCCCCTTACAAACCCAACATATTTTTTGATTTTTAATCGCGAGACGATCCTCTGCGGACAACACCATTGGATAATGGGTATTTCTCAAACGAGAAATAGCACCATTAGCCGTGCCAATCAGTTTAGTCAGTGCCTTGACCATGCACTCGGGCCCCTCATCCAATGTTTCAACTATTTCTAACAACCGCATGGTGTTAGAATTGTCTCTTTGCGCGTGGGCGTAGGACACTGCAATAGCCTGATGTTCTTTGACTCGGTTTGGAAATTGGGGGTCGTTCACCTCCACCAGCTTAGCTTCACAGTCTAAAGATATTTTGTTGCACTGGAGAAGGGTGTTCTGGAAATTTTTGAATCGTAGAATTGCCCTATCCCCTGAAACCGTTTCCACTGTCTGGTAGCCGTGGCGGCTACAATGCCTCATATGATTTCGCAGCTTTAGTTCAGTCCAAAATCTAGAGAGGCATGTTGGACAGTAGAAACGAGTCCCCCTATTCTTACCCTCCCCCAGAACTCTACTAATGTCAGTGATAGGGTTAAAATGACCGATTGTGTTCGGTTGACTAGTTGGTGTGTAAAGCAACCAAACCCAGTGTTTAACCAAATCAACTGACGGGCTCCTTACGGGGAAGACCACCCCCTTCTTTTTAGAACGAACCCCATCTTCAAATTCTGTTTCGTATTGTACCACAGTAACGCCGATATTTAAGTGGGCATTAGCCCTTTCAAAAATGTCAATAGATCTTAGCGTTACTTGGTATTTCCCCTCTAAACAAGAAAAATCTACAATGGGGAAATCGGACCCGTCCTTCCCATGTACAGCCCAATGATCTAAATTCGTCTTGGTAGCGTCCCGAGCTAGAGGCTCGAATGCTGATATGAGGAAAGCATATCTGAAACACTTTTGATCTGTTTCAAAACAGATCTTCTGGACACCTTTACAACCTTCTAGATCTGGATTATATTTTAAAACTGTACCCGTGTCCCAATGCCCCCCTCTTAAAATAAAATCTTTCTTAAATTTACAAATATTTACGCTTAAATTTTCAACAAAAAGAACTAGAGACCCACTCCCATTTTCATTAAAGTTCTCGAGATGCGTTATAATTTGATCCACCCAATCCATGAAAACACCCCCGAAATTTTCCAAATTCGAATAAACCAAACGCATCTCGGAATGTACATAATGATAATAAACCTCGCTTTTCCCCTCATTCAAATAAAACACTTTTAGAACAATGGAGACCTTAATTGAATCCCTACCCCCCACAACTGAATTTGATTCTCCAGAAGTGCACGAATTTTGTCTACATATGCATGCACAATTTCTACAGGGTCAAAAACAAATTTTCCCCCCCATTAGTGAATTAAAGGGATCACCAAACGTCGCAGTGTAAACAACTATTGCATTTAAAATTCTGTTGGACAGCTGAAAGTCTGGGAATGGTGTACCCCCTCCCCCAAGTTGTTCAACAATATCTGGCGAATGCTCCACTTCAGTTGTTCGAAGTGGAGTCGTTAGGGTATCGGAGGTTGGAGGGTTCCCTGTTAATTCCCGGGTAAAATCCTCTAAAAGCTGCAATGTATTCGGACTTAGCAAAGGTAAGTCCCCTTGTTCAACTGTGCTATTATCTAAATTAAAAAGAAAATCATCTAAAAACACGTCAATATTTTCAGGTATTTCATTAACGATACCTTGCCAAGACATTTCATTTTCACGATACTCCAAAGATGCATCTTCTTCTCCTTCTCCAACTGACGAGCAGGGGGGAGATGGCGAGTATGGAACCAGGACAACCTATAAATGAAAAAATAGCTTATTTTCAGTGTTCAAATCATCCCTACTGTTAAAATTTGGATTATTATTGCTTAATAACATTTGGTTAATACAACTGAAGATAATCTAAGATATGACATAGAAGGCGACAATTTGTTCGTTTATTTTCAAAGTGTTCAATTTTTTTTTTTTTTTTTTTTTTTTTTTTTTTTTTTTTTTGGCGCTTCCCCCGGCGCTTCCCTAACCTTGCCCCCCACAGCGCTTCCCGTGGCGCTTCTCGAGGCCCGCATTGCTTCCCGTGATGCTTCTCGGGCCCGTGGCGCTTCTTGGACCCGCTGCGCTTCCCGGACCCACCGGCGCATTCCGGGCTCCGCGATTCCCGGCCATTTACATAATGTCCCAAAAAGTTGAAATATTTCTAATTCCATACAGGTTCGGTAAACACATGAGTTGTAAATTATGGAGGTTAGATGAACGAGTTTGAACTTCAAAATGTTGAGAACCGTTAAGTCGCTTTCCCCACACTTCTTAGGCATTATACCGCTATGTTTTGACATAAAGCTCTCCGCGCGAGGTTATAAATAATTTTGGCATCTCCTTTCCCATGTTTTGTTTTACATTAGTGGTTTTTAGTCAATCAAGGTTTCAATGGCTTTTGCGTAATTCTATGTTTTCTGAAATAGCGGAGAACAAATTGTCCGTAAAATTAATATTTTAGGACATTGGAGTTCTTTTATTCTTTGTAAGAGCGAAACATGGCACGATAGAAATATTCAGTGTAAATTAGAACGACAATATGTGACAGATGGGGTAATCTCTCTCAAAATTAGGTGAAAAAGAGCAGTCGATGTTTCAAAGGTACCTAAAAATATATGTGATAGCAATAGAGAAAATAGTAAAGATTAGAAAAAATAGCATTTTGAGTTTCAAATGCGGTGATTATTAATAGAAATTACCTAAAAATATTCGCTTATGAGATATCGAAGCGATAGCAAAGATTAGAAAAGAGTGGTTTCTTTGCAAAAAAATTACATTTAGATATCTCCGAGGGAGATAAATTTAAAACAATGGTTGGGGGGTGATGGGTTAATATCCCACTGAGATAAGTTTATATTGGGATTGAAAAAGAAAAAAAAACATTGGAAGAAATAGAAAGGTAGGAAAAAATGCTTACATTTGCATAATCCGTCTGGGCTTGGGCACCCGAAGGACCAGGTAGTGCGTGTTGGAGGGCGGGCGGGGGCGGCAGCGCTATGTTCTTGCGCGGCTGGGCCGGCTATTTCACGATCTTGCGTAGCTTCGGCATTGTAGTTATCCGCCCACTCTCTCTTTAACTTTCTGCCAGGTCGCATTGGGGCTGCCTCGTCATCTCTTGCTTTCTTGGAAGGAGGGGGCACGCATTCTTCACAATTGGCCTTAAAAGAAGAGAAAAAATTAGTATCAAAATAATTTGCCCCTTTTTTACAGAAAGAAAGTTATTAACCATAATTTTGTCTAGAAAAGCATTTATCTCTTTTCAGTAAAGCAAAAATTAAAAATTTCGTGAAATATACTAATTGCATCCTTTTTTTGAATCTGTGAAAGAAGAATTACGGCTCACTGAGCCGTTCAAAATTCAGTCTATATAAGTCAGCCTAATTTCTTATTTTTAGGTGTTTCTGTTCTTTTCTGGTTTTAATCTGCATTGAGCATGCCTTGTTTGACGCATTTGAAGTATTAACGGTATTTTTTATCTTTCCTTATCCTTTTTCGGTAGCTGGTATTTACCCCACCCCCAGAAAAAACAGGCCCGAGGAAAATAATCCCCACGGAAAATATCCCTGAGAAAAGACATGGAAAAATACCCCCCCCCCCCCGAAAGATATCGCATCCTTTTGAATCTGAGAAAGATGAATTACGGCTCACTGAGCCGTTCAAAATTCAGCCTATAAAAGTCGGCCTAGTTTGTTTCTAAGCTGTTTGAAGAAAATCCCCCCTAATACTAAACGTTGAAAATGTGAATATTTAGTCAAACATCGAAGCATTGATCTAAGGTATGGTTCTTTTTCAGTTATCCAATAAATAAAAACATGTTTTTAGTCGCATCCTTTTGAATCTCTGAAACCATTGGAAACTAAACTGCTAACGCTAACGAACAGGAAGTGCTTTAAAAAAGGGTCAGAGCTAATTACAGGCCTCGCGCTGGAGCCTTGTGTCAAATCAGTGCGGGTTAATAACAACAGCGACGGATGTCTCAGTTAGAGAAATGATTACAATAGAGAAAAGTCTAAATTTATCGAGAAAGATAATTATTTCTATTTGCGAGAATTTTGTTTGTAAAACAATGGGGGATGGGTTAGGTTTTGAAGGTAAAAAGAACATATTTTATGTTTTCTATCGAGTATAAAGATTACATAGTGATGTTTGTATTAGAGTGGGAGGGGGGAGGGGATTTACCTGAATATACTGGAGGGTGACCAATGAAAATAATTTTATTTTGAAAATAAAAAATGAAAATGTATTAAATCAGAACTTACATTGCTAATTGTGGCTGTCAAGGCTTCAAAAGAGTCAAATTTATCCATTCTTGTGTCATCAACTATGTCAAAATACTTTCTGATAATTTAATCACATTGCATGCCCGTTATATATGAAATCTCAAGGGCGAATTGTTATGTAACGGGGAAAACCATATGTAACCAGCCCTCTGATTGGTTGAGAAGGGGGATGTAACCGACTCGCTGATTGGCTGAGAAGGAAACACGTGATTTAACTGTTTCCTATTTCTGGAAACTCATAACATTCGCCTCGAGCATGCCCAGAACAACAACAACAACAAATACCGTTTCGTATTTCTGGACACCTTGACATTCGCAGAGAGCGTGCACTCGCCCAAAACAACAACAACAACAAATACTGTTTCCTATTTCTGGACACCATGACATTCGCTGAGAGCGTGCACTTGCCCAAAACAACAACAACAACAAATGCTGTTTCCTATTTCTGGACACCTTGACATTCGCCTCGAGCATGCACTTACAACAACTACAACACCTTTGGAAATTTAGGTCATTGACCCCATTAACCACGTGTTCTCCCTAGGGACTCTATGCACATATTTGGTGTACTCGTGGGAGTTTAAAAAAAAATTGTCAGGATCGGGATTCGAAGGGGTATTGTACTCGTGGGAGTATAAGATAGCCTTCTACTCCAGCCCCTCCTACTCCCATCAGTTCCCAAAACAAACATCCAATCAAAATTTTAAGACACCTATTTTCTCCACCACCGTTGAAAGATCCATTAATTATGCCTTTGAGGATATCAACTCCCTCCGACCTTCAGGGAAAGGGCTGCAAGTTAGGCAATGCGTTCATTGCTCACATATAGTATATGCTATTGCTAAACGTATGCATATTTGACTTTTATTTTCCACAAGGACAAAGGGTATTCGGGTGACTGTTTCATAAGTCTGTTAAAAATTAGAGTCGTTGTAAAAAATATTTTGTACCTTTATATCTGGTTGGCAGAACACTCCTTTAGGGTACTCCGCAGGGAAATTAATAGGGTATCTAGACTAATTAAGAATAGACTAATAGGGTATCTAATCCTAGTCGTTTAACTACCTAAAAGATGCTTTAAACAAGAAATTTAACTTGAGTACAGATTTCACCCTTGTTGTTATAAAAATCTCTTGTACCAAAACTCTCCTATTCACCTAGAATGTTTACTTTAGGCTCCTGTATGACCGCGGATGCTGGCACAGGATGATCCCCCTATTTTCTCAATCGCTATACCTAAGAAATAGATAATAATGTCGATCACTGCACCGCCGAACTTAATTGATATCTCGCATATGACCCGAAGAAAAAATAAACAGCCCAGCTAGAATCAAACTTTCACCCTAGTCATAAAAGTAATGATCTGCCTACCTTGATCTAATAAAATATAAAAGGACGCCTGAGTAATTGAAAAAATAGGATTATAAACGATGTTAGCTGCTAATACACGAAAATGAAGGAATTAAGATATATAGAATACCTGCCCTAAGACAAGATATAAGGTGTCTGAAAGCAGTATGCCCAGCAAGCGGCTGAAACCCATTTCCTGACCGCCATTATTAAGTTTGTACTCGTGGGAGTATAAGATAGCCTTCTACTGGCTGGTTGCCCTCCAATCACTTTTGGCTCTTTAAAAAGGCACTATAGCTTCCAATTTCCAGTCAAATGAGCCCTATACGCAGTTTTACGACCACCTATTCTATAAATCTTATAAGCCCCCAGGGAATAATTTTCAACAATTGCCCCAGGGCATAACTTACAACCCTTGCCCCAGGGCATAAATTACAACCCTGCCCCCAGGGCTGTGGGGGGGGGGGGGGGGGGTTGTGTCTATCCTGAAGGCATTGTTATATGTTCGTTGGACTATTTTGAACAAAATGGCTGAACCTTAGTTTCGATTGGATATGTCTAATGAAAAGAAGGCGTCGGGGGAGGGGTGCTAGTTTCCTTCCATCACTTTTCACTCTTAAAGGGGAAGTAGAACATTCAATTTCCAATTAAATGAGCCTCCTCTAGAGTTTATACGACCACCCCTTCCCTAAGAACCTTGTATGCCCCTGGGGTATAACTTACAACTGTTGCCACCAGCCTCCTTGGGGGGGGGGTCAACCCTGATGACCTTGTTATACGTATGATCTTTGGACTATTTTGAACATAATTTTTTGTAGGATCAATTTGGGGAAAACAGACTGTCGGGGGGGGGGGGGAAGGCTAGTGGCCCTTTGATCACTTTTGACTCTGAAAGAGGCACTAGAACTTCTGATATCCAATTGAATGAGCCCCCTCCGAAGTTTATACGACCACCCCTTCCATAAAACCTTTTATGTTAATAATTGGCAATTACTGTAACTTATAGCCCTTGCCCTGAGGGATGAGGGGGGGGGGGGTCATCATCCCAAAAGACATAATTACAGGATCTTTCAACTTTGTTGCCTTTTTAATGAGTCAAAAGTGATTGGAGGGCTACCAGCTCCTCCTACTCCCATCATTTTCGAAAACAAACATTCAATCAAAATTTTCACAGCTGTAAGCTCAATAGTATTTACCTCTAGTTATGTTCTTTTGTGGGATACAATGTCAGAAACTGACACTTTTCTGTCACCGTTCTTTTTTGTTACTTCAAAAGGCAAAATGATTCTCGGAAAAAAAAAAATTCTCCGGTATTTCACGATATTTTTTGAACAATAAGACCCCTAGATAAAAAAAGCAAAAAAAGACAATAAAACAAAGCTAAAAAACAAATAAACACGCAGCAATATCTTTTCCTCTCATGAGTGTCAAGATGGAGTGGCCATTTCATTACATTCCCAATATTGGAAAATAATCCCCACGGAAAATATCCCTGAGAAAAGACATGGAAAAATACCCCCCCCCCCCGCCGAAAGATATCGCATCCTTTTGAATCCGAGAAAGATGAATTACGGCTCACTGAGCCGTTCAAAATTCAGCCTATAAAAGTCGGCCTAGTTTGTTTCTAAGCTGTTTGAAGAAAATCCCCCCTAATATCCCCTCCCCCCACCGAAAGATATCGCATCCTTTTGAATCTGAGAATTACGGCTCACTGAGCCGTTCAAAAGCCAGCCTAGTTTGTTTGAAGAAAATCCCCCCTTACTTTTAATGCGAAGAAATAGTTTGTTTTCATTGCAAAGTGATGTTTGTATTAGAGTGGTGGGGGGGGGGGATTTAGCTGGAAATATAGAGGGAAGGAATTTATCAAAATGGTATTTCTTTTTGCGAGAATTTGGGGTTGTAAGACAATGGGGGAGGGAGGGGGATATTGTTAGACCCTAATTCGAAAATAACTTGTTTCTCTACTTCTATACAGGTTGCATAGGCCTAGCTTAATTATTGCCTAAAATCGTTTTAATTTGACGGAAGAATAGTTCCGTTGACCGCGTTTGTAAGCCGGAAAGGGTGATAGCTAATTATAGGCCTCACATTGGAGTCTTGTGTCAAAACAGAGCGGCATTTTCATTAAAAATTGACAGAAGTCAGTGATCGCTTTAGCTGGAAATATAGAAGGAAGGATAATTATTTCTTTTTGCGAGAATTTGTTTGTAAAACAATGGTGGGGGGGGGATTTAGCTGGAAATATAGAAGGAAGGAATTTATCGAAATGGTATTTCTTTTTGCGAGAATTTGATTGTAAAACAATGGTTTGGGGGGGGGGGGGGTGGGTTGGGGGTAAAGGAATATATTTACGTTTTGCATTGAGTATACTGGAGGATGTCCATGGAAAATTCGTTTGAAAATAAAAATGCACTTACATTGCTAATTGCGGCTGCCAAGGCCTCAAGCTCATCAATATTATCCATTCTAGCTGTTTCCATTGTGTCAAAATACTTTCTGATAATTTAATCACATTGCATGTCCGTTATATACGAAATCTCAAGGGCGAATTGTTATGTAACGGGGAAAACCATATGTAACAAGCCCTCTGATTGGCTGAGAAGGGGGATGTATCCGACTCGCTGATTGGCTGAGAAGGAAACACGTGATCTAACTGTTTCCGGGAAACTCATAACATTGCCTAGAGCAACAACAACAAATACTATTTCTGGATCATAACATTCACGATCGATTAAGCAATCAAGTTCTAGGAAATTCACTTCCCCCTCGAGTCCTAGATCAATAACATTGTTCCCGTTAGAATTCAATGCGCATGTGCAACCTTCCTTCCGGAGTTATTACACATAGAAACATCAAATAAATCGACCTTGGAAAAAGAGGTCATTGACCGATTACGCAAACATTCTCCCTAGGGATTCCATGCCCATATATGGAGCCCTGTCAGTATTCTATGCCCATATAAGGAGCCCTGTCACGACCTTTATAGTCATTTCTACTAGTGTCGTTTCTTTTGGTAAAAAAAAATTATAAAAGAAGAAATAGATCTTTAATTCTTTGTTTAAAAAAAATAAATTTAGTCACACTTAAGAAAGTAGCTCCAGGCGAGTAGCTTCGACACAAAAGAATAACTAGGCGGATAGGTTTGTATATCGACATACTTCTGGAAAATTTTGCTAGCTCAACAGAAATGTTCCTTTAGTCTTAGGGACTTATTTGACCTGTCCCTAAATAAAAAGCCACTCGTTACTCAGAAATGAATGAAAATTTCAAAAATAAGGTAATTTCTTGTGTAAGTGCGATAAATGGTATTACAAACTAAGTTTGTTTTCATTTCACAAATTTTAGGAAGAATTACCTAAATTCTCCTACAGAACTATTTTCATTTGTCTTTCTTCCTCCTTGGATGCACAATCTTACGTGTGGAGAGAATATTACGGTGCAATTGTCAAGTAAATAATTTGAATGAGTAAGTATAACAATAAGTAATCCTTCCTTTAATATACAACTTTGAGTGGTTCCAGAACCACATGCCTACACTTCTCCAACCACATAGTGGCAAGGGGTTGCCCTTAGGGGGCGTAATTACCTATGGGGCAGAGGGGGCAACTTCTCCTCCCAGACCTCAGTTTTCGTCATGATAACAGTTTGCCCCCCCCCTCCCAGCTGAAATTTGGTTTCTCCAAATATCACCATAAATTCCTCTTCGCAATAAACTTTTACGTTTAAGACAAACCGAAATAATAGTTACCATTCCTGAATCAGTGTCAGATGGCAATTTTTTTTACCAGGTAATTTTTTTTTCTAAACACGCTTTTTAACTGTTTTTATTATGGGTTGTGGTTCGCTCTTTACTAGTTTGCAGCTGCTGCTGCAACCATGCTGGGAGAATTTGTGCAAAGTAGGTCACAATTAGACGTTTAGCAATTAGCACTGAAAATACTTCCTAGAATACAATATTTCTTATGCCAGATAAGTACACCAAATTTTCAACAATTCATCATTCACATTTTGAATCAGCTACTATCATATGAGCAATAGCTTTCAAATAAGCCATTAAAGATAACTCATAAAAGTTCTGGTAGCCCACTAGCCCCAGCTTTTCCACTTGAGACAAGGCACCAAAAGTCACGTTTTTAGTACCATTTGGAACTTGCTGATGATGGAACTTATAAGAAGGACGTAGATATGAGCAATGCCTTTTATATGAGCTATAAAAATCTGTCTACGATGTTCTGGCAGCCTGTTAGTGCCATCCCTTGAGAAATGGCCCAAAAAGTGCCATTTTAGTACCATATGGCACTTGGAGATGGTGGAATTCACAAAAAATCATGTAGATATGAGAAATTGCTTTTGAATGTGCCGTTAAGCATCTCTCTATGATGTTTTGGTAGCCCGTTAGGCCTGCTGAGAAAAAAGAAAAAAAAACGGGAGACAGATCAGTGCTATCGATGCAAAAGAGCGATTTTCCTTGTTGTTCAAGGAGGGTGACTGTAATTTCCCTGTAAAATATTTTCGGCCATGCTGATTCCCAATGGTACACTTTTCATTTTGATCTGACGCCATTTTTGAGGGGTTTCAGACTTTTTTCGAAATCACCATAAATTTCTTCTCGCAATACACTTTTACTTTTAAGACAAACCACAATAATAGTTACCATTCCTGACTCAGTGTCAGGTGGCAATTTTGTTTCACTAGCCAGTTTTTTTTCAAAACGTGTTTTTTAACTTATGGTTGCTATGGACTGTGGTTCGCTCTTTACTAGGATGCACCTACCGCTGCGATCATGATAACTTACCGGGACATGCTTTAAAAAATGAGTCTAGAAAATGACTGAAAAAAGAACACCAGATACCGATAACGATATTCCCGATACGATACATGCAATACCAATTCGCCCTATACCGGTACGTGCGATACAGAAGAAACTTTAAAAAATGCACCAAAAATTTGTTTATATTCATTTTTGTTACGTTTTTCACTAGTTGGACAAACATTTCAGAGAGGGGGTTCAAAACACCTACCTCCCCCTCCTCTCCTGGATACAGCTTTTGGGAGAACTTGGTGCTAAAAAATTGTGTTTTGACAATGAAAACCTTTACAAAGGATGTTTTATTCAAATAATAAGTGAAAATTTGACAGGAAGTTTTACTTGTTGGCGATTTGCTTACTATCCTTTTCATTTTGATTGTAAGCTTAATTTTCAAGTAGGCATACATTTCCATTTTCCTCTTCTTTAATATTAAATTCAACAATTTTGTCAATTTCGTCTGTAAATTTGGGATTCAAGTATAACTTCAAATCCTACATAAGAAAAGGGGGATTGGAATTCACGGCCCCCCTTGGATTCAGATTTCAATTCTCTCAAGGTCCGATTCCCCATCTTTTGTCCTCGTGCCATATTATGAAAAGGATTCCTCTTGCTGGAAATTACAATTTTTCTCGCAAATACAAATGTTTATTATACTTTTCAATATGTTTCAAAATTATACTCTCGGTCAAAATGTTCCTCTGATCCACCATATTACATAGGGCGAATGATCATTATTATTGTATATATAATTAGTTTTACACTCGTGTTATATAAATTTTTTCTCAGAAGGCCTGCTACAGCAACACTGTTCCATCTCAGTTCAAGGCGCTTGTCTAGGATTTTTCTTGCCGGATCTGCTCGGCCAATTACATTACAAGAAAATGATACATCCTGAAAATATAAAGGTTAGTGAATCTTACTTATTAGAGCTAGTTAATTTTATATTCTAACCAGTTGAAGTCAAAAGAAAGTTAATCATAGCTGGAATGAGCATTTAGCAATGGTGGTAAGTGTGGTTTGTAGTTTTAAGTGGTGGTAGGATGAAAATCATCTTGAATGATTAATAACGAACTAGCCCTATTTGTGTTAAACTGGAGCTAGTTAGATACCCAGCCACGCGACCCGTCATTAATTTTTTTAAGGGGATTTAAAAAAAAGAGAGGTGAGGGTAGTAGAGGCCCATCCTCCTTGACATCTTGTGATCTTTTCGATTGTCCCCAACAAATTACCCAATAATTCATACTTAATAAATCACTTATTTTGACATGTTTAACCCCGCTCCCTTGAAAAAATTTTTTCGTGTGAGCCTATAAACAAATGAATCAGAGATTTAATGAGCGTTTTGTCAGCAATATCGTAAAATGCTTATCGTAAGCTAAAGCAAAGTATAATCAAAAATTTTAAAACGCATCAAAAATTTGTTTGTATTCATTTTTCTTAGATTTTGACGAGTCAGATAAACAATTCAGGGGGGGGCTAAAACCCCATAGCCTGCTCCCCCTCCCCCACCGGATACAGCCTTGGAGACATGGATAAAGTCTGTGTAAATTTACCCTGGAACAGATAACATGTGCGAAGGAGTCTATTTGAGAGGGGCTTTCCCTTAGACCAAGAAAAACAACGAAGAAGACACGTGGATTATATCAAGCATGTTAATAATTATTGATTACGACCATTAAACCTTGAGATTTGGTGGAAGGAGGCATAGCCACTCCTGCCTAGGTACCTGCGAGATAGAGCTGTTTTTTTTTCAAGAGATATTGGTATTATGGTACCAAACAGTATCAAGGGCGCCGGCAAAAAAAATTCCGGGGGGAGCAGACACCAAAATACCAGTGGTGCTTGGGTGACAGTTTAGGCAGTTTAGGGCACCAAACTACGATTTTACCCCGAAGAGGACGAATTTGCAGTCAATTTAAAATTATGAGAAGCTAATTGATATTAGAGTATTAATAACTGTATTTTAGGCTTCCAAGTTGCAAAAGAAGTAATGCCACACGGTGGTAGTGGTGGATTCAACCAAGTTGATTCCCTGTATTTGTAATGAAATTAGGCTACGTTTGGTGATCTGTAATTGCGTATCAGCTATAATGAGGGGGGGGGTGTGATTCATTGTTTAGGTGGGAGTACGGTAGATTCCTACAAAAGTGCATTTAGTTGACAAACTGTTTACTCTTCATGAGGCTTCAGATAAACGTTGAAAGAGGAAGGGGGGAGTAGGAATTAATTAGAATGTTTCTCTATACAGCTAATATGTTACCTTCCCATATCTACCAGCACAGAGGTGGAAAAAGCTAGGCAGGTCATCATCAGCCCCGCCATGAAATTTCCTTGGGGTGGCAAGTACTGCTAGGAACTTAGTTTTCAGCAATTTTAAATGGTAATCTTTTTCTATTTTACGAAGTGCTTCAATGTATTTGAAAAACTATATGTAATGTATTTATCAATAAGAAAATCCTATTGTAGAGGTTGTGATGGCTTCACTTATGTATCATAGGCAGCGCGCTAGTGCTGCCTAAGTAAAGAACGATGTGGCCACAATGTGTTTTTTTTTTTCTTCTTTCTTCGACAGGCACTTCGTATCGAAGGAGTTGTCGTAGAAAACTTCAAAAAGGGCTCATTCGATTGGAAATTGGGGTGGCTAGTGCCCTTTTTAATAGTCGAAAGTGATTGGAGGGCAACTAGCCCCCCCCCTCTCCCCCACGCCAATCATTCCCCAAAACACATCCAATCAAAATTTGAGATAGCCATTTTGTTCTGCGCAGTTGATTTCCAGAGAGAAAATATCTTTTTGAGGAGGACACTCCCCACAACCCTCGGGGCAATGGTTTTAAGTTATGCCCTGAGGACATATAAGAACACTGTTGCCACAATATACCATATGTTATTTTTTTACTTTAGAGCAGGGTAATTCATATGGAAGGGGTCGTCGTAGAGACTTCAAAAGGGGCTCATTCGATTGGAAATCGAGAGTTCTACGGCCCTTTTTAATGGTCGAAAGTGATTGGAGGGCAACTAGCCCCCCCCCCCACGTCCATCCTTCCCCCAAACACATCCAATCAAAATTTTTCGAAGAAAATTTTGCTTTGTTCAGCATAGATGATTTCCAGATAGAAAATGTGTTTTTGAGGAGGAAACTCCCCCACAACCCTCAGGGCAAGGGTTTTAAGTTATGCCCTGGGGGCATATAAGGTTTTTATGGAAGGCATTGTCGTAGAAACTTCAAAACAGGCTCATTCGATGGGAAATTCGAAGGGCTAGGGCTCTTTTTAATAGTCGAAAGTGATTGGAGGGCAACTAGCCCTCCCCCCCCACACCCATCATTCCCCCAAAAACATACAATCAAAATTTTGAGATAGCCATTTTGTTCAGCGTAGTTGATTTCCAGATATAAAATATGTTTTTGAGAAGGACACTCACCAACAACCTGCAGGGCAAGGGTTTTAAGTTATGCCCTGGGGGCATATAGGGTTTTTATATAAGGCGTTGTCGTAGAAAATTCAAAAAAGGCTCATTCGATTGGAAATTCAAAGGGCTAGTGCCCTTTTTAATATCGAAAGGGTTTGGAGGGCAACAAGCCCCCCCCCCCACGCCCATCATTCCCCAGAACACACCCAATCAAAATTTTGAGATGGCCATTTTGTTCAGCGTAGTTGATTTCCAAATAGAAAATATGTTTTTGAGGAGGACACTCCCCCACAACCCTCAGGGCAAGGGTATTAAGTTATGCCTGGGGGACATATAAGGTTTTTATAGAAGGCGTTGTCGTAGAGACTTCAAAACAGGCTCATTTGGTTGGAAATTCAAAGGTTTAGTACCCTTTTTAATAGTCGAAAGTGAGTGGGGGGCAACAACCCCCCCCCCTCCCCACGCCCATCATTCCCCCAAACACATCCAATCAAAATGTTGAGATAGCAATTTTGTTCAGCGTAGTTGATTTCCAGATAGAAAATATGTTTTGAGGAGGAACCTCCCTCACACCCCTCAGGGCAAGGGTTTTAAGTTATGCTCTGGGGGCATATAAGGTTTTTTATAGAAGACGTTGTCGTACAAACTTCAAAACAGGCTCATTCGATTGGAAATTTGAAGGGCTAGTACCCTTTTTAATAGTCAAAAGTGATTGGAGGGCAACTAGCCCCCTCCCACGCCCATTATTCCCCCAAACATATCCAATCAAAATTTTGAGATAGCCATTTTGTTCAGCGTGTAGTTGATTTCCAGATAGAAAATATGTTTTTGAGAAGGACACTCCCCCATATACCTCAGAGCAGGGGTTTTAAGTTATGCCCTGGGGGCATATAAGGTTTTTATAGAAGGCGTTGTCCTAGAAACTTCAAAACAGGTTCATTCGATTGGAAATACGAAGGGCTAATACCCTTTTTAGTAGTCGAAAGTGATTGGAGGGTTTGACATTTTTATAGTAAAGATCGAAGTGGGTATAATATATAATTTTTGTTGTTGTTTTGTTTAGACCAGGGCACTTCTTATCGAAGGAGTTGTCGTGGGAACTTCAAAAAGGGCTCATTTGATTGAAAATAGAAAGGGCTGATGCCCTTTTGATAGTCGAAAGTGAATTGAGGACTACTAATCCTCCTTCCATTCCCACCCTCCCAAGCCCACCCTCCCACACCAACCCTCCCATTCCTGCTCTTAAAATTTCCAAATCAAACCAAATCAAAATAGCGTAAGTGTATCCAAGCTATCATAGGCAGCGCGCTAGCGCTGCCTAAGTAAAGAACGATGTGGGCACAATGTGTTGTTTTTTTTTTGTTTTTTTTCTCCATAACCGGGCACTTCGTATCGAAGGACTTGTCGTAGAAAGTTTGAAAAGGGCTCATTCGATTGGAAATTGGAGTGGCTAGGGCCCTTTTTAATAGTCGAAAGTGATTGGAGGGCAACTAGCCCCCCCCCCCCTACGCCCATCATTCCCCCAAACACATCCAATCAAAATTTTGAGATAGCCATTTTGTTCAGCGTTGTTGATTTCCAAATAAAAAATATCTTTTTGAGAAGGACACTCCCCACAACCCACGGGGCAAGGGTTTTAAGTTATACCCTGAGGGCATATAAGGTTTTTATAAAAGGCATTGTCGTAGAAACTTCAAAAAAGGCTCATTCGATTGGAAATTCAAAGGGCTAGTGCCCTTTTTAATAGTCGAAAGTGATTGGAGGGCAAATAGCCCCCCCCCCACGCCCATCATTCTCCCAAATACGTCCAATCAAAATTTTGAGATAGCCATTTTTTTTCAGCGTAGTTTATTTCCAGATAGAAAATATCTTTTTGTGGAGGATACTCCCCCACAACCCTTGGAGCAAGGGTTTTAAATTATGCCCTGGGGGTATATAAGGTTTTTATAGAAGGCGTTGTCGTAAAAACTTCAAAAAAGGCTCATTCGATTGGAAATTCAAAGGGCTAGTGCATTTTTTAATAGTCGAAAGTGATTGGAGGGCAACTAGACCCCCCCCTACCCATCATTCCCCCAAACACATCCAATCAAATTTTGATATAGCCATTTTGTTCAGCGTGAGGAAGACACTCCCCCACAACCCTCGGGGCAAGGGTTTTAAGTTATGCCCTGGGGCAATATAAGATTTTTATAGAAGAAGTTGTCGTAGAAACTTAAAAAAGGCTCATTCGATTGGAAATTCAAAGGGCTAGTGCCCGTTTTAACTGTCAAAAGTGATTGGAGGGAAACTAGCCCCCCCCCCACGCCCGTCATTCCCCCAAACATATTCAATCAAAATTTTGAGATAGCAATTTTGCTAAGCGTAGCTGATTTTCAGAGAGAAAATATGTTTTTGAGGAGGACACTCTCCCACAACCCTCAGGACAAGGGTTTTAAGTTATTCCCTGGGGGCATATAAGGTTTTTATAGAAGGCGTTGTCGTAGAAACTTCGAAAAGCGCTCATTTGATTGGAAATTGGGTTGGCTAATGCCATTTTTAAGAGTCGAAAGTGATTGTGGGGCAACTAGCTCCTCCCCCCCCAACGCCCATCATTCCCCCAAACACATCCGACCAAAATTCGAAGATAGCCATTTTGTTCAGCGTAGTTGATTTCCAGATAGAAAATATATTTTTGAGGAGGACACTCCCCCACAACCTTCGAGGCAAGGGTTTTAAGTTATGCCCTGAGGGCATATAAGAACAATGTTGGAACAATGTTCTATGTATTATTTTTCTCCTTTAGAGAAGGGCACTTCATATGGAAGGGGTTGTCATAGAAACTTTAAAAGGGGCTCATTCGATTGGAAATTGAGAGTTCTAGTGCCCTTTTTAATAGTCGAAAGTGATTGGAGGGCAACTAGCCCCCACGCTCATCATTCCCCCAAACACATCCAATCAAAATTTTGAGATAGCCATTTTGTTCAGCGTGTAGCCTAGTTGATTTCCAGATAGAAAATATGTTTTGAGAAGGACACTCCCCCACATAGCTCAGGGCAAGGGTTTTAAGTTATGCCCTATGGGCATATAAGGTTTTTATAGAAGGTGTTGTCCTAGAAACTTCAAAACAGGTTCATTCGATTGGAAATTCGAAGGGCTAATACCCTTTTTAATAGTCGAAAGTGATTGGAGGGCTTGACATTTTTATAGTAAAGATCGAAGTGGGTATAATATATTAATTTTTGTTGTTGTTTTTGTTTAGACCAAGGCACTTCTTATCGAAGGAGTTGTCGTGGGAACTTCAAAAAGGGCTCATTCGATTGAAAATAGAAAGGGCTGATGCCCTTTTTAATAGTCGAAAGTGATTTGAGGACAACTAATCCCCTCCCACGTCCACCCTCCCATACCAACCCTCCCTTTTCTGCTCTTAAAGTTTAACCAAATCAAAATAGCGTAAGTGTATCCAAGCTATCATAGGCAGCGCGCTAGTGCTCCCTAAGTAAAGAACGATGTGGGCACCCGGGCACTTCGCATCAAAGGAGTTGTCGTAGAAAGTTCGAAAGGGGCTCATTCGATTGGAAATTGAAGTGGCTAGTGCCCTTTTTAATAGTCGAAAGTGATTGGAGGGCAACTAGCCACCCCCATGCCCATCATTCCCCCAAAAACATCCAATCAAAATTTTGAGATAGCCATTTTGTTCAGCGTAGTTGATTTCAAGATAGAAAATATCTTTTTGAGAAGGACACTCCCCCACAACCCACGTGCTAAGGGTTTTAAGTTATGCCCTGAGGGCATATAAGGTTTTCATAGAAGGCGTTGTCGTAGAAACTTCAAAAAAGGCTCATTCGATTGGAAATTCAAAGGGCTAGTGCCCTTTTTAATAGTCGAAAGTGATTGTAGGATAACTAGCTCCCCCCCACGCCCATCATTCCCCCAAATACATCCAATCACAATTTTGAGATAGCCATTTTTTTCAGCGTAGTTGATTTCCAGATAGTAAATACCTTTTTGTGGAGGATACTCCCCCACAACCCTTGGGGAAAGGGTTTTAAGTTATGCCCTGGGGGTTTATAAGGTATTTATAGAAGGCGTTGTCGCAGAAACTTCAAAAAAGGCTCATTCGATTGGAAATTCAAAGGGCTAGTGCCCTTTTTAATAGTCGAAAGTGATTGGAGGGCAACTAGCCCTCCCCTGCCCATCATTCCCCCAAACACACCCAATCAAATTTTTGATATAGCCGTTTTGTTCAGCTTAGTTGGTTTCCAGATAGAAAATATCTTTTTGAGGAAGCCACTCCCCACAACCCTCGGGGCAAGGGTTTTAAGTTATGCCCTGGGGGTATATAAGATTTTTATAGAAGGCGTTGTCGTAGAAACTTCAAAAAAGGCTTATTCGATTGGAAATTCAAAAGGCTAGTGCATTTTTTAATAGTCGAAAGTGATTGGAGGGCAACTAGCCCCCCCCCAACGCCCGTCATTCCCCCAAACACATTCAATCAAAATTTTGAGATAGCAATTTTGCTAAGCGTAGTTGATTTTCGGATAGAAAATATATTTTGAGGAGGGAACTCCCCCACAACCCTCAGGGCAAGGGTTTTAAGTTATGCCCTGGGGGCATATAAGGTTTTTATAGAAGGTGTTGTCGTTGAAACTTCGAAAAGGGCTCATTTGATTGGAAATTGGGGTGGCTAATGCTAATTTTAAGAGTCGAAAGTGATTGGAGGGCAACTAGCCCCACGCCCATCATTCCCCCAAACACATCTGACCAAAATTCGGAGATAGCCATTTTGTTCAGCGTAGTTGATTTCCAGATAGAAAATATGTTTTTAAGGAGGACACTCCCCCACAACCTTCGAGGCAAGGGTTTTAAGTTATGCCCTGAGGGCATATAAGAACAATGTTGGCACAATGTTCTATGTATTATTTTTCTCCTTTAGAGAAGGGCACTTCATATGGAAGGGGTTGTCGTAGAAACTTAAAAGGGGCTCATTCGATTGGAAATTGAGAGTTCTAGTGCCCTTTTTAATTGTCGAAAGTGATTGGAGTGCAATAGCCCCCCCCCCCCACGCCCATCATTCCCCCAAACACATCGAATCAAAATTTTGAGATAGCCATTTTGTTCAGTGTGTAGTTGATTTCCAGATAGAAAATATGTTTTTGAGAAGGACACTCCCACACTACCTCAGGGCAAGGATTTTAAGTTATGCCCTATGGGCATATATGGTTTTTAAAGAAGGTGTTGTCCTAGAAACTTCAAAAAAGGTTCATTCGATTGGAAATTCGAAGGGCTAATACCCTTTTTAATAGTCGAAAGTGATTGGAGGGCTTGATATATGTATAGTAAAGATCGAAGTGGGTATAATATATTAATTTTTGTTGTTGTTGTTGTTTAGACCAGGGCACTTCTTATCGAAGAAGTTGTCGTGGGAACTTCGAAAAGGGCTCATTCGATTGAAAATAGAAAGGGCTGATGTCCTTTTTAATAGTCGAAAGTGATTTGAGGGCAACTAATCCCCTCCCACGCCCACCCTCCCACACCAACCCTCCCTTTTCTGCTCTTAAAATTTAACCAAATCAAAATAGCGTAAGTGTATCCAAGCTATCATAGGCAGCGCGCTAGTGCTGCCTAAGTAAAGAACGATGTGGGCACAATGTGTTGTTGTTTTTTTTGTTTTTTTTTTCTCCATACCCAGGCACTTCGCATCGAAGAAGTTGTCGTAGAAAGTTCAAAAGGGGCTCATTCGATTGGAAATTGGAGGGGCTAGTGCACTTTTTAATAGTCGAAAGTGATTGGAGGGCAACTAGCCCCCCCCCCACACCCATCATTCCCCCAAAAACATCCAATCAAAATTTTGGGATAGCCATTTTTTTCAACGTAGTTGATTTCCAGATAGAAAATATCTTTTTGAGAAGGACACTCCCCCACAACCGACGGGGCAAGGGTTTTAAGTTAGGCCCTGAGGGCATATAAGGTTTTCATAGAAGGCGTTACCGTAGAAACTTCAAAAAAGGCTCATTTGATAGGAAATTCAAAGGGCTAGTGCCCTTCTTTAATATTCAAAAGTGATTGGAGGGCAACTAGCTCCCCCCCACGCCCATCCTTCCCCCAAGTACATCCAATAAAAATTTTGAGATAGCCATTTTGTTCAACGTAGTTGATTTCCATATAGAAAACATCTTTTTGTGGAGGATACTCCCCCAAAACCCTCGGGGCAAGGGTTTTAACTTATGCCCTGGGGGTATATAAGGTTTTTTATAGAAGGCGTTGTCGTAGAAACTTCAAAAAAGGTTCATTTGATTGGAAATTCAAAGGGCTGGTGCATTTTTTAATAGTCGAAAGTGATTGGAGGGCAAGTAGCCCTCCCCTCCCCGCCCATCATTCCCCCAAACACATCCAATCAGATTTTTGGTATATCCACTTTGTTCAGCGTAGTTGATTTCCAGATAGAAAATATCTTTTTGAGGAAGACACTCCCCACAACCCTCGGGGCAAAGGTTTTAAGTTATGCCCTGGGGACATAAAAGGTTTTTATAGAAGGCGTTGTCGTAGAAACTTCAAAAAATGCTCACTCGATTGGAAATTCAAAGTGCTAGTGCCCATTTTAATAGTCGAAAGTGATTGGAGGGCAACTAGCCCCCCCCCCCACCGCGCCCATATTTCCCCCAAACACAACCAATCAAAATTTTGAGATAGCCATTTTGTCCGGCGTAGTTGATTTCCAGATAGAAAATATGTTTTTGAGGAGGACGCTTCCCTACAACCCTCGGGTCAGGGGTTTTAAGTCATGCCCTGGGGGTATATAAGGTTTTTATAGAAGACTTTGTCGTAGAAACTTCAAGAAAGGTTCATTCGATTTGAAATTCAAAGGGCTAGTACCCTTTTCTAATAGTCAAAAGTGATTGGAGGGCATCTAGCCCCCCCACGCCCATCATTCCCCCAAACACATCCAATCAAGATTTTGAGATAGCCATATCGTTCAGCATAGTTGATTTTCAGACAGAAAATATGTTTTTGAGGAGGACACTCCCCCACAACCCTCAGGGCAAGAGTTTTGTGTTATGCCCTGGGGGCATATGAGGTTTTTATAGAAGGCGTTGTCGTAGAAACTTCAAAACAGGATCATTCGATTGGAAATGCAAAGGGATAGTACCATTTTTAATAGTCGAAAGTGATTGGAGGGAAACTAGCCCACCCACGCCCATCATTCCCCCAAACACATCCAATCAAGATTTTTAGATAGCCATATCATTCAGCATAGTTGATTTTCAGACAGAAAATATGTTTTTGAGGAGGACACTCCCCCACAACCCTCAGGGCAAGAGTTTTGTGTTATGCCCTGGGGGCATATGAGGTTTTTATAGAAGGCGTTGTCGTAGAAACTTCAAAACAGGCTCATTCGATTGGAAATTCAAAGCGCTAGTACCCTTTTTAATAGTCGAAAGTGATTGGAGGGCAACTAGCCCCCTCCCCCACGCCCCCCTCATTCCCCCAAACACATCGAATCAAAATTTTGAGATAGCCATTTTGTTCAGCGTAGGCTAGTTGATTTCCAGATAGAAAATATGTTTTTGAGGAGGACACTCCCCCACATCCCTCAGGGCAAGGGTTTTAAGTTATGCCCTGGGGGTATATAAGGTTTTTAAAGAAGGCGTTGTCGTAGAAACTTCAAAAAAGGCTCATTCAATTTGAAATTCAAAGGAATAGTACCCTTTTTGATAGTCAAAAGTGATTTGAGGGCAACTAACCCCCTTCTCTCGCTCACCTTTTCCCAAAACAAATCCAATCAAATTGTTTAGATAACCATTTTATTCAAAGTAGTTAAAAGTTTTGGAAATTAGGTCCTTAAGGATGACAACCCCTCCTCCCATAGCCCTCAGGGCAAGGGTTGTAAGTTATGCCCTGGGGGCATATAAAGTTTTTATTGAAAGCGTTGTCGTAGAAACTTCAAAAGGGCTCATTCAATTGGAAATTGAAAGGGCTAGTGCCTTTTTTAATAGTTGAAAGCGATTGGATAGCGACTAACGCCCCTCTCACGCCCATCATTTTCCCAAACACATCTAATCAAAATTCCATCTTGATTGATATCCATTTTGTTCATTGTAGTTGAAAGTTCTGGAAATTAGGTCTTTTAGGATGATAAACCCCTCTTAGCCCTCAGTGCAAGGGTTGTAAGTTATGCCCTGGGGGCATATATGGCTTATATAGAAAGTTGTTGTATAGTTGTGATCTATAGAATAGGTTTTAGTCTTCCTCAAATCCAATTTTTATATGTTTAAAAACTAAATGTTGACCTAAGATTAAATTAAAATGCACTGTGATAATGCTAATTCCCAATAAGGCATCTCAGCAGTATCCCAAGAACGACTGAGGGTATTATTTTCAAACGTTCGGGGCTACTTCTGGTCTTAAAATTTAACCAAATCCAAATAGCGTAAGTGTATCCAAGCTATCAAAGAAAGTAAACAGATTTTTTTGTGAATGGTATCAAGTTTTCCATTACAGATCAACTAGAGGAGTTATGAAACTAAATTAAACAGTACTATTTGTGTCCAGATTTTTAAAAGGGTGTATACTGTTAAAAATTGCTGAAAGTTTTTCTCCGGCATACAAATAGGAGGCCAAACTATAAAGTCTTAAAAAACGAAAAGATTTAAAGTATTATTTTCTTTTTCCCTGAAAAGACTATTTCAATATAAAACGAACAGAAATTAATTAAAAAAACTTTTTCCACAAAATAAGTTTTTCAAAGAAAAGTAAAGAACTCCATTAAACAAAAAATGAGCAAAACTAAAATCAAATAATCTACCAAGCGTGAAACTACCACAAATCAGCATTGATAAATAATGCCTTCTCAAGGCCAGAACAAAATTTGCACTTTACTGAAAAAAATACAAATGAAATTGCATTGTCAGTTTAATATACATATACTGATATTTAGTAATCAAAATGTTAATATTATTTGATTTATTAAAGTTATAAAAGTAAAAACATTTATATTTTTGCAGTAAAGTGCAAATTTTGTTCTGGCCTTGGGAAGGCATAGGGGTTTTGCGCCCAACTTATATTAATGTCTGCTCGTTTTGAGTTTGACTCGGTTAATTATTGTAATTTCTGTTCGTTTTGGGTTTCATTTATTTATCAATGCTGATTGTGGTAGTTTCACGATTGGTAGATTATTTGATTTTAGTTTTGCTCATTTTTTGTTTAATGAAGTTCTTTACTTTTCTTTGAAAAACTTATTTTGTGGAAAAAGTGTTTTTAATTAATCAAAGAAAGTAAACAGATTATTTTGCGAATTGTATCAAGTTTTCCATTTCAGGTTAACTAGAGGAGGTATGATACTCAATTAAAAAGTAATATTTGTGTCCAGATTTTTAAAAGGGTGTATGTTGTTAAAAATTGCGGAAAAATTTTCTCCAGCATACAAATAGCAGGCCAAACTATAAAGTCTTAAAAAAAAGAAAAGATTTAAAGTATTATTTTCTTTTTCCCTGAAAAGACTATGTCAATATAAAATGAACAGAAATTAATTTAAAACTTTTTCCACAAAATAAGTTTTTCCAAGAAAAGTAAAGAACTCCATTAAACAAAAAATGAGCAAAAATAAAATCAAATAGTCTACCAAGCATGAAACTACCACAAATCAGCATTGATAAATAAATGAAACCCAAAACGAACAGAAATTACAATATTTAACCGAGTCAAACTCGAAACGAGCAGAAATTAACATAAGTTGGACGCAAAACCCCTATGCCTTCCCAAGGCCAGAACAAAATTCGCACTTTACTGAAAAAATAGAAATGAATGTGCTTTGTCAGTTAATATATATATACTGATATTTAGTAATCATAATGTTAATGTTATTTATATTATATTATGTTATTATAGCTAATTGATATTAGAGTATTAATAAATGTATTTTAGGCTTCCAAGTTGCAAAAGAAGTAATGCCACACGGTGGTAGTGGTGGATTCAACCCAGTTGATTCCCTGTATTTGTAATGAAATTAGGCTACATTTGGTGATCTGTAATTGCGTATCAGCTATAATGAGGGGGGGGGGGGGGGGTGAGTCATTGTTTAGGTGGGGTAGGGTAGATTCCTACAAAAGTACATTTAGTCGACAAACTGCTTACTCTTCATGAGGCTTCAGATAAACATTGAAAGACGAAGGGGGGAGTAGGAATTAATTAGAATGTTTCTCTATACAGCTAATATGTTACCTTCCCATATCTACCAGCACAGAGGTGGAAAAAGCTAGGCAGGTCATCATCAGCCCCGCCATGAAATTTCCTTGGGGTGGCAAGTACTGCTAGGAACTTAGTTTTCAGCAATTTTAAATGGTAATCTTTTTCTATTTTACGAAGTGCTTCAATGTGTTTGAAAACTATATGTAATGTATTTGTCAATAAGAAAATCCTATTGTAGAGGTTGTGATGGCTTCAGTTATGTATTAAATAAAAAAAAAAAGTTTTTTTTTTAACTGAAAGTAACACGGTAAAAAAAACGTACTTCCACGTTGACAGCATTATTTCACCTTTGATCAGCGTACTTTCTAGTTGTTGGATTAGCGTGAAAATGCACTTTTTTAGTGTAAAGGCACTTCTGACGTATTTTTATATTCCTCGAATATACATTTAAACTCGTTCAGTGTTCTGTGAGGAGCTAATGACAATCAACTCTTGCGCTTATTTTAATTAGAGCATGATACCAGGACAGCAAAATACCGCGGGGCATGACCCATTTTCGATGCAAAAATATTGTAAAAGGGGGTCGTCCAGGTTTTTGATCTATTGGGATTAAAAGCTACACAAACGAAGACCTTTCACTTGTGGATGTGGACTTATTTCTGAAAGGTAAGTCCTTTTGATGTTTTTTTTTTAGTTTTGTATAAGCCTTTTGAACTTGGCAGATAGAATAGTAAAATTCTACTTTAGCTACTTTTGGCTATCTTGGAAAGAGGTTAGGTTAGGAAAATGAAAGTTTAAGGGATGCGTCTACAGGCTGAAGTATGCCTCGGGAAGGTGTTTTGAAGTATTTACCTCCACTCCTCCCTCTAGAGGGTTCTAACCTTTGAAAATCTGTGTTTTATAAAAGTGAAACCTTGCAAAATAGATCTTCTGCTTAAATAAAGTACAACAAAATTCTTTTCAGCTTCACAACTTTGCTCAATCCCAATTTATAAGGTTTTAAAGATATGCAAATATATTTCCTAAATTAAAAAAAAAAACAACATTGATATGGCTTAAATTTCTGTGACCACTCTCTGTACAGTGGCGTCCATTTGTGAAATCAAAAGGGAAAGGGGATTCCTATCAGAAAACACTTTTATAATACACTATTAATATACATAAAAATTCTATTAATAAGATTTTTATGTTTCTTTCATTTTTATACATGTTGTCAAATAGTAATTAGATAATATATTTATCCGACTTCAAATAGATTGTAGGATTGTACTTAAAGGTGTTTTGGCTATTACAATACTAATGGGAGCTGTGTGGTTTAAGAAATTAGGATTGTACTAATATGAATTAAGCAAATTAAGTGACATTTGAGTTTTGTGTTAGCTTCAAGAGGAGGAACGGGATAAAAGTCAGGAACAAAGGAGCGTTGGTCTTTGGGTCCCGGCTCCTTCCATTGTCAAATTTTCTGATAATCGAATCCGATATTTTACGGGTGGCGCCTCATCTTCGCAGAGAAGTGTAACATAATGGAATTGTCTTATTTTTTATTCTTAAAAAAAATCATGTGATTCAGAATTCAATCCTCCATTTGAATGTAACAGCCACTTCCTCTGGAAGCTCCGGTCAGAAAATGAGAAAATTCTGGAATTTCCACATTGCATTCCACACTAAACCACGAAATTGCAAAAGTTTTCACATGCTTTAGTGCATTAGAAGTATTCTAGTAGTTGAGTCAAAATTCAGAAATTTTTGTTTACTAAAAGTTTTTTCTGCACCTTTATCTGTATGTCAAATTTGAAACATGTGAAAGGTGTTTTGGCTATTACAATACTAATGGGAGCTGTTCTGTCTTTCTGTTTTAGCCTACCTGCCAAGAAAATGGCTGAAATACCTGGTACATGTCTTACTGGGTTTTCGGCATCAAGTACGGCAATCAAAAAGGCTTACTCACAGTCATGGAGAGGTTTGTTACATAAATTTAATTGAATAGAATAACTTTCATCTATGAACGTACGCCTCCTTAAACTCTGCTGGACTAATTTTACAACCTGCTCTACCTCCATCTTTCTCAAACTAACCTAGCCCACAATAATTTTAAATCACTTTTACCTGATGTGACCAAGAAGTCATCCCTTTTTTATATACTAGGTCTTCCTCTGAAAATAACATCCTGCCTATGCTACTGCCGTTGCTGGAGATCTCTATGGTAATTGTCAAAATAATATTGTTAATCTCAGCTTGACCTAACCTGAATGCTATACATACTGACATTATTCTCCCACTGAATAATTACTTATTGTTACGAAGAACCCTTCCTGATTGTAGTAACCTTATGAGCTATCTTTGCAGGTATGCTGCCAAGATGGAACCAGGGAAGAAAGCTCTCCTACCAGAAAGAGTCAGAGTATTTTTAAGCAAACTTTAAAATAATTTTTCTTGTTTTTGTTGTAATTTTTTAGTCAAATATTTGTGATATTTATTATATTGAGTTATATAATTATATTGAATATGAAGAAATAATTTGATTCGTTTGTCTTTTTCCGTAGTGTTTGGTCTGATGGTCGTATTTTTAAGTTGATACCAATTAGTCAAAAGTGATAGGTCGAGACTGTTTATGCTTTTTCCTCGTCATGTAGTTGGTTTTTGTGTACAGTTTTTAGTATACTGGGCAGGAGCAACTGCGCTGGACATAGTAGAGGTATCGCTTGGGAAGGTTCCCTTTGAATTTGAACTTTGTATGGTACGATGGATCAAGGCCTTTTCGCACTTATTTTTCTACTGCCATTTGACTTGATATTTTCCCCCAGAAATCTGGATCTGTGTTTAAATCCCGCCTTTCGAACAGTTCGTGATAACGAACTGTAAGTAAGGAGCGACCCGGCTCAATAGTCACTGAAACTCTAAAAAATTGAATTTTGATATCAATAGATACATCAAAAGAATTTGATTTTTCTGCTGATTTCAAATATATAAGTTTCATCAAGTTTAGTCTTACTTATCAAAAGTTACGAGCCTGAAAAAATTTGCCTTATTTTCAAAAAAAGGGGGAAACTCCCCTTAAAAGTGATAAAATCTTAATGAAAATTACACCATCAGATTCAGCGTATCAGAAAGCCCTTCTGTAGATGTTTTAAGCTTCTATCTGCAAAAATGTGGAATTTTGTATGTTTCGCCAGAAGAAAGATCACGGATGCGTGTTTATTTGTTGTTTTTTTTTCTTTCCAGGGGTGATCGTATCAATCCAGTGGTCCTAGAGTATCGCGAGAGGGTTCATTCAAACGGAAATTAAAATTTCTAGTGCCTTTTTAAATTACTAAGAAACTGGAGGGCAACTAGGCCCCCTCCCACGCTCATTATTTTCAAAGTCACTCGATCAAGATTTTGAAATAACCGTTTGGTTCAGCATAGTCGAAAATTTAATAGCTACGTCTTTAAAGATGACTTAATCCCCCAAAGCCCCTGGGGGAAGCGCTGCAAGTTATGAACTTTGCTCATTGTTTACATATAATTGTCGAGGGGGGTAGATAACCTGTGCGGATTGCATCTGCAAGCGGGAAGTCAGAACCTTGTCGAGCACCTTTGTCTCCTGTACCAAATGATTTTTAATGCTGGGGTTATTCCAGACCTATTCTGCTCGGGGGTAATTACTCCTGTATTAAAGAAGGGAAAAGACGGGGGGCAGTGTTCTTCTTACCGCCCGATAACTATCGCGCCTATTCTGCGCAAGTTATTTGAATTGCTTGTTGTAAATAGGCTTAGTGCTATATGTAACACGCTGGATAACCAATTTGGTTTCAAGAAGAAAATGAGTAGAGAACACGCGCATTATTTGATCGCTAATTTGTTGATTGACGCCAATGATTCAAATGAGACTTTGTATTTTGCCGGTCACGATGTCAACCGCGCGTTTGACTCCGGTGGGCACCCTCAGGTATTGTTGTCGGCCCGGAAACGTGGCGTGGATAAGTCTATTATACGCGCACTAAGGAATATGTATAGTAATTTAAAAGCGCGTGTAAATGTACCATGTGTTAATGCTTTAACCCTTTCTTCTAGTCTTATACCCGTAGAGAAGGGAATACGCCAAGGAGCACTTACTTCACCACCGCTTTTCAATAATAGTATTATTTCATCGCAAGAACCGGTTCAGTCTACATGTATCTTTAGAGGTCTCAATGTTTCGCTGATCGATTATGCCGACGAAATTTGGAACGCGAGTAGAACACTTATAGGCATCGAAGAGACTTTCCGTGTTTTGAGTAAGGAGTATGGTAACATAGGTCTTTCTTTCAATCCCCAGAAGAGTGAAGTTCTCGTATTTAATAGCCGCGTTAAAGATAGTGTACCAGTTGATGTTATTTTCGGCATTTATACGATTAAGTCTTCGTCTAAGATTATGTACCTCGGCCTTCCAATTTGTAGCGATCTTAAAGAAACCAGCGATTGCCTTGTTTCATTGTTCGCTGTAAAGACACGCAGAGCTTATGGAATTCTCATTTCAATGAAGTGCCACTTTAATCGTTTTCTACTTGCAAGGGTGTATAATGCTTTTGTTTTGCCACATGTGCTAGCCCTATCTCCGTTTTGGAAAATATTTACTTCGTCAGATCGCCGCAATATTCGGTCTATTTTCTACAG
The DNA here is from genome assembly GCA_027921565.1 of Artemia sinica. NCBI lineage: Eukaryota > Metazoa > Arthropoda > Branchiopoda > Anostraca > Artemiidae > Artemia > Artemia sinica. The sequence continues at coordinate 57,445,637 of CM051256.1, read as the reverse complement.
ATATGGCAAGTATCTGCTTCGTCTTCCAGTTTGGATGAGGAATTCGAATATATCTCTGAAGTATGGTATAGCCGACCCGCTTATAGCTGTACTGAATCGCCGTGTTCGATTTGCAAAGGCGTTTGAACCAAGCCTCTCTTCATTATATGTTGCAATAACTTAAATTTGTTTTTTTTTTGTCGTAGGAATGTTCTTAGTCTTGTTTTTCTGTAGTTGAGTTTTCTTCAGATATTTTGTTGTTATTTGATGTTACTTTTTTTTCTTTTCTTGTACTCCATTTACAACATATTGTATGTTTAATAATGGGTAATAAAATAATAATAATAGTATTGGTTATTGGGAAGTATACAAACGTTTTCAGGAGGTATTTTTTTAGTACGGGTGGGGGGTCGGGGGAAGGGGATTACGTGGGAGGATGTTTTCATGGGGGAAGGGATATTTCTATGAAGGGGTGCCGGATTTCCAAGTATTATTTAAAAAACGATAAGGAATTAAATTAAAAAAACAAGTTTTTTCAGCTTAAAGTAAGGAGCAACGTTAAAACTTAAAACGAACAGAAATTATTACGTTTATGAGGGGGTTTGCCCCCTAGTCAATACCTTGCTCTTTACGCTAAACTTTTTTTAGTACTTTCAAAAGAGCTATCTCTTCTAATTAAACGGCCTTTGTGCTTCAAAGGTCATTCTTAAAGAATTGGAACAACATTCGAACTTAAGCGTAAAGAGCGATGTATTGACTAGGGGGCAAATTCCATCATATAGATAATAATTTCAGTTTGTTGTAAGTTTTAATGTTGCTCCTTACTTTCAGTTGAAAAAGCTGTTTTTTTTTTATTTAATACATTAGGATTCAACTGTGGTACACCTGTCAAACTACTGTTTTCCAGTCGTTTGACAACCTATTTGCTATTGGAAACGATTTAATTGTAATACAGCTGTTAGATTATAGACTATTTTTACCAATTGTTGAACAATAATTTTGGTTAAATTAAAATAATGTTGGTAAAATTGTTTTATTGTTTTAAAAAATAAAGTTGTGTGACAGAGTCAAACTTTAGCGTAAAGAGCGAGGCGTTGAAGAGGGGACAGCCCCTTTCATATACAGAATTATTTCTGTTCGTTTCAAGTTTCAATGTCGCTCCTTACTTTCAGTTAAAAAACTTGTTTTTTTTTATTCGATTTCTGAACGTTTTTGAATTAATGCAGCTTTAATTTTGGCTCACCGTACATGAATAATTGGAATGAAATTTGCATATTAATTTTATTGTATTGGCTAAATGACTTTCTCGAAATTTTGTTATGACGTAACTTACGAATTAATTTACGTAACGAACTTCTATATTTGTATATTTTTATTACGTATACTACGGAGTTTACCCCTAGTCAAAAGTCAATACCTCGTTTTTTACGCTAAAGTTGGAATTTTGTTCGAATCACAAACCCCAGAATCACAAAGGCCGCTTAATTAGAATAGATAGCTCTTTTGAAAGTACTAAAAAAACTTTAGCGCAAAGGGCGAGGTATTGACTAGGAGTTGAACCCCTTCATATACGTAATAATTTCTGTCTGTTTTAAGTTTTAATGTTACTCCTTACTTTCAGTTGAAAAAACTTGTTTTTTTTATTTAATTTCTGATCGTTTTTTAAATAATGCTGGAAAATCCGGCGCCCCCTTCATAAAAAGGTCCCTTCTCCCACGGAGACATCCTCCATGGAAATATCCTCCCCCGTAAACCCCTTCTCCGACCCCCCCCCCACCAGGGAAAAATCCCTCCTGAAACGTCTGTAGGCCTATACTTCCTATTTACCAATGCTATATGTAAACAATGGGCAAAGCTCATAACTTGCAGCCCTTCCCCCGGGAACTGTGAGGGATTAAGTCATCCTCAAAGACTTATTTATTAGATTGTCGACAATTCTGAACAAACTGCTATCTCAAAATTTTGATTGGATGACTTCGGGAAATAATGAGCGTGGGAGGAGGCCAAGTTGCCCTCCAATTTTTTTTGTCCTTAAAAAGGGCACTAGAACTTTTAATTTCCGTTCAGATGAGCCCTCTCACGAAATTCTAGGACTAATGGATCGATACGATCACCCCTGGGGAAATAAAAAAAAAGATAAAGACACATCCGTGATCTTTCTTCTGGCAAAAAATACAAAATTCCACATTTTTGCAGATAGGAGCTTGAAACTTCTATAGTAGGGTTCTCTAATACGCTGAATATGATGGTGTGATTTTCATTAAGGTTCTATGACTTTTAGGGGGTGTTTCCCCCTTTTTTCGAAAATAAGTCAAATTTTCTCAGGTGCGTAACTTTTGATGGGTAAGACTCAACTTAATGAAACTTTATAAGTCATTATAAAAATTGATTCTATTAATGTTTCTATTGGTTTCAAAATTACGGTTTTTAGAGTTTTTGTTACTATTGAGCCAGGTCGTTCCATACTTACAGTTCGTTACCACGAACTGTTTGAAAAGATCAAAAGTCTCACAGAATTTCTATCCATACAAACAATAATAATCCTTTTCATCCAACCAAAATTGTTTATTAGTACTATTAATGAGGACTTTTCACCAAAATTACTATTCATCGCCAATTTTTTAAGTATACTTAAATTTTATCCATAATTGAAGTTACAAATTTAAACGTAGGACGGTACTAATCAACGCATAATTATTGATTTACACATTTTAAAAGCAATTGACCAGGGGTTTAAGGGACCGGTACCTCAAATTCTGTCTCGGTAAGGCCTGGGTATGATTTGGAAAACAATCGGAAATAAAATAAAATAAGAGCTTTTAAACAGAAAGCAAGGAAAAGATTTGAAACCTATTTGACAGATTATTATTTGTATGAAGGGGGCTGTCTCCTCTTTAGATCCTTACTCTTTACTGTGTAGTTTGCCTTTTTTCCAAATTTTTAAAGAAAATTTGCAATTAGAAAAAAATTTTCAAAGAACTAAAAACTTTTTTTAATGAGCAAGGAGTCGAGAAGGTGACAGTCCCCTTATATAGAGTAATTTATATTTGTTTTAAGTTTTAAACTTGCTCCTTACTTTGGTTGAGAAACCTTTTCTATTTGTTTAGCTACATTTCGTGAAACTGTAAAGTTTTATGAATACAATATTTTGATAACGCAGAAAAAACGATCTATATTTCAATGATCTCTGTTTGGATTTTGATGAGTAATCAAACAGTTCTTGTTTTTTAACCAGAGGTGATCGTATAGACCCAGTGGGCCTAGAACGTTGGGAGAAGGCTCATTCTGACGGAAATGAAAAATGAAATTACTTTACTTTATAGCATTGGATTTTATTGGTATTTAACTAGTTCTCAAATATAAGACTATTACAATTAATCAGATATACATAGGATTTTTTCGGGGTTGAGGAAGCAGGGGTAACCTGAAGCCCTCCAGTTCCCCCCGCATACGTGCATCTGCAAAGCAGAGGGCGCACTGCTCAATTTCTTTTCTGTCAACTTCCTTTACTAGAGTCCCGCGTGTACGCTTGCGAACTAAACAAATCATGAGTATACTTCTAATTAAACTAGAAGACAGCCAATTCTTGTTTTTCTATTTTATTTTCTCCTCATTTTTATTTAACTGTACATTTATAGACGAGACTAAGAGGCCACGATACAAAGGGGCTTCAGGAGAGACGTCAAGGTTCAACAACGAAAATAACTGTATCTAATATATTTCGGTCATATCATTAGAGCAAGGGTCCAGAGCCCTCCTCACTTTCTCCAACTTGCAGAACTGAAACTTGTATAATGGCTCTGTAATGGGTGGCAATAAACATTTGAAATACGGAGCTTTAGTCATTATGCGAATAAATCCTGGAAATTTTTCTTTTAAATAAGACTTCAAAGAATATTTTTCTAGTTGAATAGCTTAAAGTAAATTGTTCCCCAGAAAAATAAAAAGGAAACCCCTTTACATTTACTTTTCCTTGTCATATTTGCAATTGAGTAAATCAAAGTTATCATTCAGAATGAGTGACAGCATATCTAAAGAAACATCACGATTATATTATAGGATATTTAAGTAGCGGGTAAAACCACGGAGGTGTTTGAAGTTGATGACATTTCAATTTTGACGTCTGAAAGTATCATTCTCAAACTATCTTTCTCCTTTTCAGATTTTTATTTATCAGTAATCGCTTTGTGATTGCCGGTAATGGCCTTCAATACAACAACGTTTGGAATTGTTTCAATTGTGTGTCTACTCATTTCTGGACAGTTTGTCGAATCCTTACCTATTGATTCAGCAATGGATTCAAGCGTGTATTACGCACCAACTGAAGAAGAAGTTGAACTTTTCCGTCAAAACTTACTCAATGGCTTGAATTTGAGACGGACGCCTGATGTCAGCAAGGTACTGTGGTTTTATCTTAACATAAAAAGATGAACGGTATATAAACAGTGGCTACGACCCCAATTCCAAGGCAACTATTAAAACCTCCGATTTCCGTACGCATACAGTTCTCCTTATTTAGTTTTAATTATTTAGTCTGATATTAAAGGCAGAATATACGAATAAGGAATACCTATCAAACACTTGCTTTTTTAAAATGTTTGTTCTTGAACGTGTTATAATCATAATTATTTAGTCTAATATTAAAGACAGAATACATTAACAAGTTTTGACTATTAAAACGATTCATTTTATTTATTGCTAAGTTTTCCTTTTAAAATCGATTCTTAAACCAAAATTAAAACAAAATAGCATTGTAAAACCATGGTCAATTTATTTTCCGTTTATCAAAATTGTGTTTTTTCATGAATATTTGCTAAGATTTAAAAAACATGGGAATTTACTGAAGAACATTAAAATAACAGGCGTGTGACCTTGCCAGTTTGTTATTTAGGACCTCTGAAGAAAGGGCTGCAAATAAAGTGTTTGGTGCATAAACTTAGGTTAATGTTGTTAAGTTACAACTCCTATAAGTTTTCCTTTGTTCTCTCTGAACTATCATGTGTGCCTTTATTCTTTGTTTTACTTCAATAATTTCTCATTTGTGAGAATGGAACAGATTCCGGCTCTTAATCACCGAAGTGTAACTTATAGTATACTTACATGAAGGCCGTATCCAGAATTTTGTGCGGGCGGGAAGGGTTTTTTTTTCAGAGGGTTTTACAGAAAGAAACTAAAAAAAAAAAAAAATGTGTTTTTATGCATTTGTATTACATTTTAATGAGCCAGACAAACTTTTCGGGTTAGGATATTTAATCCCCTTAACCCCCCTTGATACGGCCTTGTCTTACATGTATGCTTGCAAACAAAGGGCGAGGAGGTACTAAACACCCACTCCTGGAATATTAATTAAGTCATAACGTTTCTTTGCATATGATGCACCAAAAATATAAGCTTTTCTCAGGTCCAAATTATTGATTCAAGTGCTTCGGATTTTTAGGCTTCTTTAAGAACTTGTATTTACTTTGTCTTTGTGAGAGTATAGACCAAGGCACTGAGCACTGTCTGGTCCATGCATGTACAACGTCATGTTTGCTGCTTACCTCTAATTTCTTTTGTTCCTCCGTTCTTGTCTTGTTCAACCCCTCCCACTTGAGAGTAGTAACTCCTGTCCTATACTTCCCCATTCTCCGTACTTCCGCATTTGCAAAAGTGTTTGATTCTTGTCAAGGTCTCTTTCCGCCGTCACAGATGCTACCACCAGTTTTCGGTTAGCTCACGGAGACAGAGTGGTTTAAATAAATGGAATTCATTTCAACAAATTTAACATTTGCCACAAAATTTTAAAATAGGAGTTTCATATTTAAGACCTAAAAAATTGTGTCTAAATAGGCATAACAACACGATACACAATATAGCTATCTGCAATAATTTCTTAAACGAAAAAATTCAGAATTTTTCTACTCTTTTAGTTTATGAAATTTTGAATCTATCAAAAGAATTGGAGTTTTGTGCTGATTCAAGGTATAACTTCAATAAATTTAATGTTTCACATCAAACGCTAAAAAGCCTGAAAATATTTGCCTACTATGGCAATTAGAGAACCCAACTTCGAAGATTTCAAGCTCCCATCCACTAAAATATAGACTTTTGTATTTTTGCCCGGAAGAAAGATCACAGATGCGTGTTTTTTTTGTTTTTTTTTTTCCAGGGGGTGCTCGTATCGAAATGTAGATCATAGAAGACCAGGAGAGGTCTTATTCGAACAGAAATTAAAAGTTCTAGTAGTTTTTAAAGTGACCGAACAGACTGTGCCACGGGAATTGATTGCTATTCAGTAAGAATTATGAGATAGCCAATTGATTTTAAAGTATCAAACGTTGTATATTGAGCTTCCCAGTTGCGCAGTAAGTAATGCTGCATGGTTGCGCATCATTACGTTTAGTGATGTATAATTGTACATCAGGTATTCTAAAGGAGGGGTGGAGGATTTTTGTGCAGACGAGGAGGTGTCAGATACCTAAAAGAGTGCAGTTCAATGCCCAAATTGTCTAAGTCTCCAACCTTCAGCTAAATATAAAATGGGGCGGGGGGGGGAGGTTGTATGACTTAATTTTTTATCTTCCTTCACTTAAACTAAGTCTCAATAAGGGTGCTGCGGGGTGGTACCTCCCTTCTTGTTGAAGAAAAATATTTCTGACATTTATTTTGTAGCTTCATTCAACTAAACTGATTTGCCCTACATTTCATAAAATTATACGCAATGATGTGTAAGGGTGCAAAAGCCATTATGAAGGGGGGGGGGGTCATTTTTTGGGAGGAAGAGGCAGATGCCTCAAAGAATATATTTTAATTTCCTTATATCTCATTAAGATTTTATCTCTCGTTGAGCCCTCAAGTAAATATGGAAAATGAGTTTTGAGGAAGGGAGGTAGAAATTGAAATCCAATTCCTTTCGATTCTTTATATTATTTTGGCCAACACATTTTTTTTTGGAGCTAGGGGAGTAAATCATTGTTACGATTTTTTTCTATGTAGCATAAAATGTAACATTCACATGCCTACTGGTACAGAGATGGAAAATGTTAGGCGGGGCAACAAGAATCTCAAAAGGAAGTTTTTTGAGGGGGGGGGGGTAAGTTTAACCAGGAGCTTTTTCTGCGATTTCAAATGGTAATGTTTCTCTTTTCCTGTTTATGTACAAAGATTCGGTTCATTTAAACACATGCATACAATGTATATAAACATCAGAGAACCCTAATATAGAAGTCTCGACTCTCGATCGCTTCAACCGTGTAAAGTATCAAATGTCATGCAGAATTTTCATTCACATAATCAATATTACCCCTCGCCGTCCACCCGAAATTCTGTAGAAAAAATATTATTATAAGAACTTATTCAAAATCTACTAGTCATTTGAAAATTTCAACTAAATACTCAGATTGTTTTCATAGTTTTAATTTCAATCCAACGTTTTAAGTCTTAAACGGAAAACTGAAAAAAGCAGGACGCTACCAATTTACAATTATTGGTATATGCATTTTAACAGCAAGAAAACAGGGATTTACGGGACCGGTTAGCCTACATCATATATGGGTTAAGACTGGGCATAATTTGAAAAACGTAATTGGAAATTTTAGTTAGATAAAAAATTAAACTAAAATTAAATGAGTTTTTTACCGTAAGTGCAGAGCAACATTAAAACTTAAAACGGGCAGAAATTGCCCCGTGTATGAGGGGGCCTCCCTTTCCTTAGCTCCCCGCTCTATATGCTAGACTTGAAAGCCTTGAAATAACAAGCTATTTGAAAGCCTTGAAAACTTTAGCGCACCGATCGAGGGTTAAAAGAGGGGGCAGTTCCCCTCATATATGAAATAATTTCTGTTTGTTTCAAGTTTTAATGTTGCTTTTTCTTTTGGTTAAAAAAAATGTTTTTTTTCCAAAAATTTATGCTAGAAATTATTTTATAATTCCTATAAAAATAATTATAGGAATTATTTTATTCCTTTTAATACTTCTTTTTTTTTTTGGGGGGGGGAGGGGGCTGAGTGATCATAGCAGTGTAAGATAAAGGCGGTAGAAATTAATTAACTTGCTTCCTAAAAATGAAGAGTACTTTTAAGCTTAAATTTTCTTGGTTCTGACTCGGAGGTTGACTCTATTATATTGAAATTAAATTATACAAAAGACGCTCCCTGAAGGTACTTCAGACTGGAAAACTTTCTGACATACACCAAGAAGACGCGTTCTCGATCGCAAGGGGTGAACTGATATTGCGTACTATAGTTGTCAATACTAGAACAAGTCCACGGGAAATGTTTAAAAAAGTCGAGAAAGCCACTTAAAGGTACTTGGGACTGGATAACCTATTGATTTACCCCTAGTGGACGCGATCTCGATCACAAGGGGTGAACTGATATAACGTACTATAGATGTTGGTACCAGACCCGGTCCACGGGAAATGTTAAAAAAGAGTCCCTTAGTCCCTTAAAGGTACCTAAAGTCCCTTAAAGGTACTTCAGACTGGATAACTTTCCGATGTACGCTTAGGGGACTCAATCTCAATCGCAGGAGGTGAACTGGTATCATTGAGGAGCGGATCTAGAGCAAAATCTTGGGGGGGGGGGGGTAATCTGACAAGGGTGCCAATGAGTAAAATCTTGGGGGGCCCAATGTGACAAAGGTTTCAATAATTGATCAAATTGACAAATTTATTCTAAAAAAACTGAAAAAAATCAAAATACATGGAAAGATGGTGCCAGAAAAAATCTTTGGGGAGGGGTCAGGGCCCCCCTCCAGCCTTCTGAATCAGTCAGTGGTATCATGTACTATAGTCGTCGGTACTGCAACAAGTCCACGAGAGATGTTTAAAAAAAAAGTCCCTTAAAGCTACTTCTGACGGGATAAACTTCTGCTATACGCCTAGTGATTCTTGATTGTAAGGAGTGAACTAGTATCATGTACCATGGTTGTTGGTAGCAGACCATGGCAAAGGGAAATTGAAAAAAAAGAAAAGAAAAAAACACCTTAAAGGTGCTTCAGATCTTATTAGGAATCAAGAGTTCTATCAATTTTAAATTTGTTTGGTTCTGTCTGGAGTTTATATATATATATATATATATATATATATATATATATATATATATATATATATATATATATATATATATATATATATATATATATATATATATATATATATTATATAATATATATATATATATATATATATATATATATATATATATATATATATATATATATATATATATATATATATATATATATATATATGTATACCCTTTAAAGGTACTTCGACGGGAAGACCTTCTGATTTACGCCTAGTGGACGTGTTCTCGATCGCACGGGTATGACCAGTTTGAACTTTGCTGTGCCTAATAGTCTTTAATTTATTATTGTTTTTCTTTACAAAACTGTGGGATATCCCCATCCACCCGTCTCCCAAATGGTGTTCTTAATTGGAAGTAATTCAAAAAAACTTAATAAACCTTGTCTTCATTTTGATGTTAAGATTAGGTTGGCGTTTCCCAACCTTAATATAATAATTTAGCATCAAAGAGCTAACTACTTTTACTATATATCACCTTATATGTATTTCTTGATGACATAGGTTGTGACGAAAAAAGAGCGCGGATACACTCATCAAGTCGCCAGTAAATGGTAGCAAACCGGCTTCTATATGACAATTATACTATGAAAACGTGCAACGATAATTATATATTGACATTTGCATAAGCTGATAGCACACACATAACTTCTGTAGGATTTTTATCTCTGAACCCTTGCTCTTTTAACACATTAATATCAATTATTCGCATTGTTCTCTTTTAATAATCAACATCATTTTATTTTTACTCATTTCATGTATTGTTGAATAATAAAAAACTCGAATAATAATTATATAGATGAGAGCCCGCTGTTTCCTGGGTGGCGTGACAAGTTTCAATGAATTGAAGCAACATTATGCGTATCTAGATCAGTTATCCTCTAAAATCACGTCATTTTTTTTCGTGGAAACAAGCTGGCAAATAGACTGAATTAAAACCAGCACATCATTTTTTCATTTTCGGTCTCCCCAAACTTGAATTAATAGGAAACTTCCTTTCAATCCACCAAATATCTGCGTAAATTAAGATTCTAATTTTTCATCCCTAATCCCCGTATTTGAAATAATAGGAAACAACCTTTCAATTACACATTTTGAATTATGTATTATAGTATGATAATACCACGAATGGTATTTTTACCCCTTATGACCTCGCCTAGGGTGAAAATGTGGTACTAAGTCATGGAATGTTTCAATTTTAAATGTCATTTTCAATCTTCCCAGACTTGAAGTAATAAGAAACGACCTTCCAATCCACCAAATACTGCACAAGATAAGATTCTGATTTTTCATCCCCCTCCGACCTTGCTTAGGGTGAAAGTAGGGTACTAAACTATTTTTGGTCTCCCCAGACTTTAGTTAATAGGAAGCAACCTTTTACTGTCGAGAAAATATTGCAGAAATTTAGGTTCGAGGTTTCCCCCCTTTTCCCCTCTTTTCCCTGAAAAAAGGGGTATTTCTGTACGACCGATTTTGGATATGCTATTTGGATTTTCGATTTGGAGGTGAATTTTTTCTGAACATTTTGATGTCAAAAACTTTTCTGTTGCTCGAATGTTGGGTCAAAACCGTATTTTTTCGGGACTATTTGAAATGAAAGGATTTGTAAGGGAAGATATTGATAAATATTTATTAAATGATAGACTAACGAGCCCACGCTGAACGTTTAAATATGTAGAAAATATATATATATATATATATATATATATATATATATATATATATATATATATATATATATATATAATATATATATATATATATATATATATATATATATATATATATATATATATATATATATATATATATATATATAATATATATATATATATATATATATATATATATATATATATATATATATATATATATATATATATATATAGAGAGAGAGAGAGAGAGAGAGAGAGAGAGAGAGAGAGAGAGAGAAAATTCCAATTCAAGTATAGAAACTTTAAATATATAAAAAAAAATATCACAAAAGCTTGAGATGTATTAATTTTTAGATGTTACAATTAGAAAAGAAAAACTATTCAAAACACATTTTGCTTTAAATAAAGCGCAAACGACAGCCTATCGTTTACGGGGGGAGGGAGGCAACCCAATTCTTATTTGTGGTAATTTCCGTTCCTTCCAAGTTTGAGTTGATTTTATCTTAATTTCTGGCCGTTTTCGGTTTCAGGTGTTCATTCACACCCTGTGTCAATTTACGTAAATTTAGGGGAAGGGGCAAAATATATTTTTCAACATCTAGGGGGGGGGGGTCAAATTTGTCGTCTTCTACAATTTTTTTCATGAAAATACCAAAGAAAAGGCATTTTCAATGAAAATACCCCAAAATCGAATTTTCTATAATTTAGGCGGGGTATCGAGAGGGGGATCTAGGGGCACATACCTCCTCCTTCATTGACACCATTGAATTTATACTAATTTCTGTTAACTTAAAATTTCCCTTTTCATGTCACTTTATTTCTGCTTTTTTTTTTAAAACACTTTTAATTATTCATTTGTTTATTGATATAGTTCAAATTTGTAGGGGCATGCGATTTTGCGACAAGCCCTATTTTCAACGTATGTTTTAATCTGAAAAACGAATGCAAAGGAAAGTTAAAAAATGTAATCAATTTAGATGGATAAAACCGAATCTAAGCCATCAAATGATAACAAATATTTGAAATATTTGTTGAAATATTTAAACTGTAGGACTGAACAAAAATAACATACCATAAACTTAAACCTTATGTTTATATAAACTGGTTTAATAATGCTCGGCTGAGGCAAAACATATGGAGAAGATTTTAGTACAGGCCTCTTCTTTATATCCAGATTATCCCATACTCATCATAGAACACGACTATGTTGGTCCTATCATGGTTGCACTCACAGCTATTCCTAGTGAGAAAAGGTGGTGGTGGCAACCAGGGCTGTTGCTCCAGACACCATGGTTTGGGTGGTGGAGGGCTTCGACTGGGAAATTGCCCACTTTTTTCCATTTTTTCACTTTGATTCGGCTGTTTGCTTATATTTGAGTCGGAAGGGGGCGCTGTAATTAATTTATGCTCAGGCATCACCAGTCCTAAGAGTGCCTCTGGTTGCAATGGAAGCTGCAACCTAGTAAAGGAACAACCACGGCTCATAGCAACCAAAAAATTAAAAAACCACGTTTGAAAACAAATCGCAAGTGAGAAAAAATTGCCATTTGTTGTTGATTCACGAATGGTAACTATTATCTCGATTAGATTTAATAGTAAAATGCTATTTTGAAAAAAAAATATGTAAATTTCGAAAAATGGTCACAAACGCCTAGAAAATAGCGTCATATTGAAACAGAAGTACACCATTGGAATCGCCATGGCCGAAAACAAATACAGGAAGCTTACAATCCCTTGGCTTGAAAAACAAGGAAAATCATTATTTTGTCTCTTCATTCTCCTTCTCCACTGCCGAGAGTACTCGGACATCATAGAAAACTGATTAAGGGTTCATTAATAAAACTATACGATGACGTCAATTGTAACTGTGGTTCGTTCCTTACTATATCCAGCTAAAACAAAGACGAAGGCTTTTTCCTGTCTGTTTTCATGTATGTATTCCCCTCCCTAATGTATAAAAATAATATGCTGCATGCTTGTCTAGCTGAACAGTTTAAGGTGTTAGGAAAAAAACTAAAAAAAAAGAAATTTCGGGAAAATAGTATATATTTTTTTAATATTTCCCTGAAGGAAAACCAGAACTAAATATATTACCCAACACACCATTTAATTCCCTTTGGCTGCTTGGTACTTTCCCATTATATGGGCATTTACAAAGAAACCAGTCACGAAACACCCGTTTTTGACGGGTTAATTCAAGAGACGGCTTCAGAGTAATTCAATCCATAGCGTGGTTTTTATTGCGTATACGATATCTAAACTGTCGTTTCTAGGGGTTTAGGGGGGGGGGAAGGTACCTAGGTTAGGTTAGGCTAGGTTAGGTGACGTATTTAATATATGCAACGCTTTACCCCCCACCCTCCTAATGTGCAAATATATAGCCCAAATTTGTTTATACACTATTATATATTCATCCTGTTTTATTTTATTTAATTAGCATTAACCGAACTTGACTTTTTAGAAATGCCCATGCAATGGAAAAGTACCGGCTGCTTTTTCTAGTGGCTTTGTGTCACTTGTTACTACTTCCACTGACAATATTGTGAAAAAGATTATATGTTGTAATAGTTTTTTCCCCGAGTTCCTCTGACAATAAAAATTTATAGGACGAAGCTGTTCCAGCCCTGTCAATTAATCGAAACTTGTAAATATAGAATTTGTATATAGTATGTTCGCATTTTGTTCTTTTTTCTGACCGTATAGTTTTGAACTGCACTCTACTTTTTTCCAACTAAAATTTGCTCTTCTTCCAACTAATTTCTTTTTGTAGATGAATGTATCAACTGAAGAATATGATCGAGCATATAAAGTATATCTCAGTCGAATTATTGAAGATCGACAATTGGAAGACGAAAATGAAGATGTCGAAGACGGAGACCTAATATCTGTCAACATTTTTCCAACAATGAGTAAGTAATTTTCACATGTCTACTAATATCCAAACTCTGTATCTTGATCTCTAGCCACGAATATAGAAAAAACAGAGGGATTTTTACAGGAAGGAGGAGGGTTTGTAGAAGAAGTTTTACTTGATACATAGGAAAGTAAGGGATTTAGGAAAAGGCATTAAAGTAGGAATTAAGAAGGTGCGAAATTGATGCTAAGGATAAACTTAGCGAGGATCTGGAAGATGCAACCAGAGGGCAGACTGGTAAAATTCTGTGTTGGCATATTATGAAATTGAGAGGAAGTAGTCGGTCTGGACTTGTCCTAGTTAAAGAGAGGGACGGGGCTTTAACTACTGATAAGAAAAACATTTTAGAGAGATGGATAAAACAATCTAAGAATGTGTTGAACCGCGACGAAGCTGTAAGAAATCATATAGAAAATAATTTTTAAAAATGACAGTTGAAAAGAGAAGGACGATTATTTTGTGAAGCGGAGATAAGGACAATACTAAATGGATTAAAAATATTAAAACCTCATGTGTTGATAGTACGGTAATGAGTTTTTAAAATTACGGTTTTGACGTCACAGATAAATTACCGAAGATTAAGAATATGATATTTCGAAAAATGGAAAGTAGCTAGTGGTTTTATGAAAACTTTAATTCAACTTATTTATAAGAAAAATGGAAAGTAGCTAGTGGTTTTATGAAAACTTTAATTCAACTTATTTATAAGAAAAATGGAAAGTAGCTAGTGGTTTTATGAAAACTTTAATTCAACTTATTTATAAGAAAAATGGAAAGTAGCTAGTGGTTTTATGAAAACTTTAATTCAACTTATTTATAAGAAAAATGGAAAGTAGCTAGTGGTTTTATGAAAACTTTAATTCAACTTATTTATAAGAAAGGTGATATGAGTGAGTGTGGTAGTTAAAGAGTCATTAGCTTGGTTTCTGTAGGAAGTAAACTAGTTAGCAGGTTGAAACTCAATAGACTAAGAGACATTGTAGGTCTCTTAAGAGATGAAAACTGTGGTACTAGGAAAAGAGAGGATGTGTTGGCCAAGTTTCTGCTCTTAGAAATGTCCGTCAGACCTCTTTAGTCCTCAGTTGTAGAGATTATGAACAGACATTTCATTCAGCCAATATAAGAGAGAAGGTCCAATCCGTGTGTGGTATACAAGAGAAGTACATTAAAGTGATTACTGCCATATACGAGAACCATATTGCTGCAGTTTAGGAAGGAAGGGAAGTAAATAGCTGGTCTTATGTTGCATTTGGAGGTAAGCAGGGTTGTGTACCTTACCCGCTTATGTAGATTATTTTGATTGGGTATTTCATAAGGAGCACGAAAAAGGCTATGGAACAAAATAAAATCAAATGGGAAGATAGAACTCTCCTAGACTCAGATTATGTTGACGATTTGAGTTTTTAGAAAACAAATATTAGTAAAAGAAAGGATTTTTTGTAGGTTCTGAGGAATCGGAGTTAAATAATACCTTTCAAAAGAAATGTTAAGAAGACCAAGTCGCTTAGACTAGGAGTAAATGAAGGTGAAGGGGTGATGTTGGGTAACGAAAAGATCGATCACATGGAAAGCTTCTTTTACCTGGGTAGCATTATTGGTAAAGAGGTAAAGATTTATATATATATATATATATATATATATATATATATATATATAGTATATATATATATATATATATATATATATATATATATATATATATATATATATATATATATATATAATATATGTATATATATATATATATAAATATATACATATATATATATATATTATATAATATATATATATATATATATATATATATATATATATATATATATATATATATATATATATATAATATATGTGTATATATATATATATATATATTATATATATATATATATATATATTATATATATATATATATATATATATATATATACATATATATATATATATATATATATATAATATATATATATATATATATATATATATATATATATATATATATATATTCATATATATATATATATATATATCTCGGTCTTCTCTAGCCGAGTGGATTGATGCGCTGGATTTAGGATTCCCTGTCCGAGAGGGCGAGGGTTCGAATCGTAGTGTATCCAATTATTTGGTTTGGGACGGGAGTCAGTAGCCTGACTCTGTAAGCTCAGCCAGAGTCGACCCAGCTCTGAATGGGTGCCTGAAGAAATCTGGGGAAGGTAAACAGGAAGGGTGTGAGAGAGCACAGGATGGTTGGCCCCCAACCCACCATTGCACTTCCTGGCTGAAGGGCAAAGAAAAGGAGATCAGCTCCGCCGGTAGGAACTGTGAAGTCCAATGCAGTATTCTTTACCTTATATATATATATATATATATATATATATATATATATATATATATATATATATATATATATATATATATATATATATATATATATATATATATATATATATATATATATACATATATATATATGTTTATATATATATATATATATATATATATATATATATATATATATATATATATTATATATATATATATATATATATATATATATATATATATATATATATATATATATATATATATATATATATATATATATATACATACTATCTTAATAAGTGAGCAATAATTGTGTATGCATTTATGTATTTTTTTTTTTTCTGTTAAATAAGTAATAGCTGTATATGCATTTTTTCTGGAAAACGGCTCCATATTTCTCTGAAAATTGACATCTTTGGATTTTCTAGCCTTAAAGAAGCATCGTACATTGATAGGTCACGAGTTTGAGAAATTCATTGAAAGCTTTAATTTTGGAAGGAATTCTACTTCATGTTTTTATGAGTGACATCAAGGCTTATCAAGTTTATTTACAACTGTTTACGATATACAACTGTTTAGTTTTCTAAAACGCTCATAGAGCAAAAAAAAAAAGAAAATTGCAAAGTGTTTGCATGTTATTATTTGCAAAAGTGTTACTATTTGCAAAATCTTAAAAAGAAAAGGCAAAGTTTTCAGTTTACTGGAATACCGTGCTGTTTCAGAACTCTCTACAATATCATAAAATTATATTTGGAAGAATATGATGACCAACATTAATATTTTTTCTTCTTTTCAACGAGTTTGAAAATCTTTTACGTTACTGATAAATCTTGGACCAAAAAAAGATGGTTAGCGACAATTTGATGAATTGTATGAAACAAAAATAGTCTTTTGCCAGACAAATGAGATAATTTTTTTAAAGAATACTACCATACATTGTGCGTGTACAACATTGCAACATCATAGATGTTAAATAAATTTGATGGCAGGGAAATAGGAAATAGGAAAGCCAAGAAAGATTTAGGCCTCAGGAGACCTCAACTTATGCATTATGTGGAGCACTTTAAATTACCGTCTCAGATGTTCTGTAGCTTAAAGGACTTTGCTTCAAACTTTCACGCATGCATGAGGCAATTACAGGAGTAACTTGTTATATTTCATTTTAGCCATTGATATTTTCACCCATTGATTTTTCAAAAAGTATCTAAAAACTGAGGTGAGAAGTGACAATATAAGGGGTATTTATAGCGTAGCATTTCTTTTTTTTAGTTTTTTTTTAACATATCATAAATATATATTTTTTTTTAGCTAGTGTACATAGAAGAAGGCATTACTATTCAGAGACGATATTCAAGTTCGATATTCCACCGAAAATTCTGAACTGGAAGATCTCTGATATTGTTCTTTACATTAATTTTGAGAATTGGGCCCTCGACACAAAGCCTAAGAAAGTCAGAATAATACAGAAGGTAGAGAGGCACAACATTTTATTGAAACGAGAACTTATTTCATCTAGTCAATACAACACATCCGTCATGGCTGCTACTGAGCTAGGTAACCAACTAACGTTTTCAGTTTTTGCCAGTCATTGCTCAATAAAATCAGTGCGTTTAGCAGTTGAGTCCTTGACAACAAATCGTGTTAAGCGTTCACACATGGACCACGCATTTAAGCTCCATCGAGGTAAAAAAAGAACAGACTGCAAAAAAGGTAAGAAAAACGGCAAAAACTGTTGTAGACATCCAATGAAGGTGTCATTTAGGGAGTTGAAGGGCTTTGAGTTCATTTTGGCACCTTTGGAGTTCAATGCCTTTTTCTGTGGTGGTAATTGTCCTGCAAGGTATAATCCTGCCCATAATCACGCACTGTTACAATTTATGTTGAATTCTAAGGGTAAAAAGTCAGTTCCAAAACCTTGCTGTGCTCCCACAAAATTAAAGCACCTTGAAATTTTACATTTAGATGAGAATGATCCGACAAAGTTGAGTGTGACTAAGTGGAAAAAAGTCATTGTCACCGAATGTGCTTGTTCTTGAGACAACTTTTTGTTCATGCACTACGTAGGCTGGTCATGAACCAAGTGAACGCGCCTAGCATCTCATAAACATTGTTTTGTTGTGCATATTATAAACACTTTAGCGAAATCTTCTTTTTTCAACGGTGTAAAGTGATTTGGCAACCAACACTTAATCACTGTGCCTAGTATGTCATAAATTTGTCGTACATATTTGTTACTTGATGTATATTTTATCATTTTTTTTACATTTTGATACCTGACGTGAGAGAATATTCTTTACAAGACACATTTAGTTAACATTGTATACCAAAATACAAAACTCAAATTTTATCTATGATATATTTTCAATACGACAGCGCTTTGAAAAATAAGAACTAATTTGAGGCTGAGCGTGTTTAACTCGGCCCTCTGTTAAATAAACCCTTGAATAGTGTGCTGGCAATTAATGAACAGAGATTTATCTTTAGATGCATTGTGTATTTTTTTCTCGTGGGGAGGGGGGAGCGGTTGGGAGTCTGAGTTTTATTTTATAAACTTTTGATACATTCCTTGTCTTAAAATTAACATAAATAATTTTGACATAAAGTCTTTATTATTAGGTTAACTTTAAAGTATCAGATAGCCTAAGTTGTTGTTTAAAAACTGTTTTACAGATTTAAGTTAAGTAGAATTGTAGAAGCGTCATTCCTACTGAGTTCTAGCTTTTATTAACTGATATTTGTTCTGATTGTATCCATACCTTTGGATAATTATTCTAGTCTAATTGAAACGGTTATGCGACAAGCACGTACTCAGATTGGAGAGGGGGAAATTTTGGGCCAATTCCTTCCATTATATTTGAAGTTTGTGGTTTTGTAAGTATTTTCCTATATTTTTCGTTTTACTCGCCATTTTTTTTTTTTTTTTTTTTTTTTTGGTAAGCCCTTCCCCTTCTAACCCTTGCAAATTGTTTCCGGTACTACGTGCGTATAATTTTTTAGTTTCAATCAAAACCAGGATAATTTCAGGGACTATTCACGTAATCGCTAATACTCATTTTTGTCAAGTTGCTTTGGGAACTATTATTTATTGTCATTGTTTTTCTACCTCGCTCCGGATTTGTTGTGTTGGTATGCAATCACATTCTTGTTTATTTTTATAATTAAGAATAAATGTTATTTTCTGTGATCGGCCGAAATTTGTTTACAACAGCTAGATTTTGCTGGCCTACAATTATAAATCCTATAAGAGTAAGTTCTGCATTGAGAACTAAGAGATAGATAGCATAAGCATTAAGGTTTATGTTCCCGTGCAAGTTTTAATTTAAGGTTTATGTTCCCGTGCAAGTTTTTGGTATGTTATTTTCTACAGTCCTCAAGTTTTAATTTTCAACGTAAAGAAAATATTTTGCTATCATTCGATAACTAAGATTCGGCTTCATCCATATACTAAATTAGATTTTGAAATTTGCCTCACATTTTCTTTAAGGCCATTCAATATTTTAAAAGAGATTTGCCGAGTCTCAGCATCGGCGGAACGTCTCAAAGACAAAGGGCACATCGGCAAATTTTCCCATCACCCCAGGGAGCTCCCAAAGTTGCCAAATTAATCAAATATTTAATTTTTAGTCGAATGTTACCCTTAACGTTTTGGTAAAAATGGATATGAAATCTTGAAGGTTTCAACAGTTCGAAAAGCTAACAAGAGATTAGTTTAAAATAAAGAAAAATATAATGTTTTACTAATTGTTAAGCACGGCGCTGTCCATTCAATGTACATACAACATAAATAATACGTCCGCTTTGTCGGCAAGGGTGTTAATCACAGCGGGTAGCACCACAAAGAACTCTCAAAGCTGTCAAATTGCTCAAATGATATTTAATTTCAGCTAATTTTACCATTTTCCTAGTAGGTATATACTATAACTTTTCTAGGGATACCCTTTCCTGAAATTAAAGAACAAAAACTCTGCTCCGTTTAAAAAAAAAAAAAAATAATAAAAAAATCGTGCTTTCTAATAATGTAAGTTTCATTAAATCTGAATATCTCTATCTCTGGCAGAGAACGAGAGGAAATAAATGGTTCGTCTTAGATTTCCATAGAAGTAGGGCTGGTTTCGGCTTCCAATTTTGCCGTTTATTCGGAGCTCTTACCCAAGCTCTACAAATTATTGTAAGGCCTCTGATTAGTTTTAAATAGTTTGACCATGCAAATTAAGAAAGTTTATAATGGGCAAGATAGAGTAATTCTTTAAGGTGGCACATTGCCTTAGATTGAAAAATACGTTAAAATTGGCTGAGAGTCATCAAAAGTTTCCAATTTTCTAAGCAAATTTAGATTACACTCAAAGTAAAATTCGAAGTGATAATATAATTCTGACTCGGT
The DNA here is from genome assembly GCA_027921565.1 of Artemia sinica. Lineage (NCBI taxonomy): Eukaryota > Metazoa > Arthropoda > Branchiopoda > Anostraca > Artemiidae > Artemia > Artemia sinica. The sequence continues at coordinate 57,425,322 of CM051256.1, read as the reverse complement.
GAATGGACGGATCCGATTAGACCCCGGCGCCGCGCCGATGAGGGAAGACCGGTGGCGGCGGGGCCAAAAATAGCGCGCCGCGCCACCGGTAAGATGTCGGCGGCGCGCCGCCGGCACGATCAATGTTGACCGCAAACATTAATGTTTTCATCAGTCTTTCTCAAATCACAGCTTACTTTTACAACAGATTCGAGCCTATTCATGAGTTCAGAAATTCACAAATCGCTGGCTGGAAACTGGTCTTCTTCGTTATTCATCAAGAGAAGTAGAAACCTGTTAGAAACGAAATGGCTGTGACGTTTCAGAACCCTTGCATAATACGAGTAGTTGAAGTATCTATTAGCTATGTATTCTTAACATGAATAATTATCAAAATTAGTAGTTTTTTTCATCGAGCATTACTGCATACAAAACTTCAAATACCGTTTCACAAAATTCGTCAGTTGTAACATTGAATATAACTTTGAACTTAGAAGCTTAATTTTTTCATTATGCCCTTTGCCTATATCTGTTTTGTCACCTTTAAAACAGTTGAAATGGGCGATTTGATATTGATTGTTTTTTTTGCTCTTTTGGATTCCTAAAAAGCCTTCTTGTACTAAAAACTGGTTTTTAATAACAATTTAAAAAAAATGCATTTTAAAGTTTTTTTTGGCTTCTTTATAGAATATATGTCATGTAGGCTAAGGCTGAACTGCTACTTTTTTATTGGTTTTGGCTGCTCTTTTGGATATTATTCATTTTTTCTTTTGGGGATTCATTCCAAATTATAAACAGATAAATACCTAATATCAGTCAAATTATAACTGCATCTAAAAGGAGTAAATTTATCAAATTGAAAAATACATGATGAACACTTCACATGAGAACATTTCAATTACACTGAAACAAAAAACACTTAATGGTTTATTCGGTATGAAGAAAAATGAAGTGCCAGCTATTTTCTTAGGTAAAAAATGAAAAGCTCATCCGTTTTAAATGTAATTAAATGAAATAATATGCAGACTAAAGTAGCTCCAGGAAGATGTTGGGATTTTCATCCTAGTTCGTCACTTTTAATCCAAGCAAAATGTTAGGACACTTAGTATCAGTTATTGAGTTTAAGCTTTGATTTCAAAATGCTCACAAAAATTACCAAATTTAATAAAGTCGCAACAATAAGTCACATATGGTCAAAACACTCAAAGACTCCTCTTTGATCCCCACCCAGGCTCAAAGCTTCTGCTATGGTCATTTCCTTGGAAATCTCCAAAGAGTTTCTTTTTAAAATAGCTTTTAAGCGTAGTTAGGGGTATTTAGCCTTTTTTGCTTTTCTTCAAAGCTTTGAAAAAAGTGTTATAATATTCCAAATGTTACATCTGTTATATTTGTGCATATTTTTGGTAATCATTTTTGGGGTGATCGAATTTTTTAAACCCCTGTAGATACTTAAGAACGTTGCAACATCTAGTACCCTGAGGTCATAAGACTGTCAAAGACTCCTCCTTGAACCCCCCAAATTGAAAGCTTTTATTATGACCTGGCCTTTTAATGTAACTTGGACACTGGAAAAAGGGCGCCATTGTCACTCGAGCGCAACGTTAGGTGGGGATGTAGATATCGCTTTCGTCACACCAATTCGTTTAAGTGTGAATCTGCCTGGTACTTATGAATGAATGTTTTCAAAGTAAACCCGTTTCATCAATAAGAAAAAAAACGGGTTGGACGCACATGTCCCTTTCCCTTTGGACGACAAAACCATGCAAGTGCTGTATCAAGTATAACTCACGAAAATCTTGTCAACTTTTCAATTTTTTGGCATCCCTGCTTTCAATAAAAAAAAATCAAGGTACTATCACTTAAATATAATAACTCCCTATGCCCCCCCCCTCTGGATACCATCTTGATAGGATACCGTCTCTGGTTTAAATAAAAAAAATAATTAACTTATCGGCACCCCTGCTTTAAAAAAAAAATCGAGGTATTATCATTTAAATATGATAGCTTACTACCTACCCCGCATCCTCTCGGGATACCACCTTGATAGGATGCCGTTTCTGATTTAAATTAAAAAAAAAATTAACTTTTTGGGATCCCTGCTTTCAATAAAAAAAAAAATACTTTTTAAAAATACTTTTCATTCAAAATCAACGACTCTCGTGCTTGAGCAGTCTTTCCTAAGGAATCAGTACAAAAAGTCGAACTTCAGTGTAAAGAGCGAGGGTTTAGGAGGGTCAGCCCCCTCATATATAGAACAATTTCTGTTCGTTTTTAAGTTTTATTGTTGCTCCTTACTTTCAGTTAAAAAAACTTATTTTTTTATCAGTGTGTGCACTTCTACTACTACCACTACTACTGCTATTACTACTACTGCTACCATTATTATTATTGCTACCACTACTACTCCTACAAAAACTGCTACTACTGCTATACTGCTGCTACTGCTATGACTACTGCTTCTACTACTAAGGCTAAGAATATTAAGGTGAAACTTTCAGGGCATGTTTAGGGGCATGTTGAACTAACCAAAGGTACTATATGCATGCTACTACTACTGTTGGTGGGGGAGGGTGATATTGAACTAAATAAAGAAATACAACAAAAAAACAACTTTCAAGCACTTCATTCTGTTGGAGATTTGGACTAATATGGCTCATTTATCGCAAAAAATATCATTTTGAAATTTAGATGCACATTAAATGGAATTTATTGTAGATTCCAAAGTCCACCTAGGTTATTTACCTTTCCCTTTGTTTGCCTATATTGTAACAATAAACTGTTTTCCTTTCTCAAGGTGATTAATAAGAGCAAAATTAAAAATCTTTTCTTTTTCCCACCTCCTAGAAAACATAAAGTAAAAAAAACTACTTTCAAAAACAAAAATAGGTGGATTGTATAGAATAGCCTATACATGAAATCTAAGGATAAATCATAAAAAGTCTTAGTGTTTCAAAAGAAAAAGGGAAATAGAACCAGAACCACCCTTCCCTGCCCCCCCCCCCCGCTGCATCAGCATAATACTTTTTCAAATTTTGCAATGCAAAGTAAATTTGTTTTTCTATCTAAATAGCTAACGACTTATAAGAGGTCTCATCCACTCTATAATTTTTCGCCCATCTAACCTAATACTTCTATCTCACCTTACCACATCCTCGATCTCATTTCCCCTTTTCATAAAAGCCACAACACAAGCTAGACTCTTCATCTTTTTTTCTATGCTTTTTTCAAGGTGTTGACGATTATGTTTCTTTCTTCCTTTGGTATCCTGGCTAGAAGTATAAATTATTGGACTATTGGGAATCAAGATGATGTTAAACGAGTCACAGCCATTGAAGTCTTTTGCTGGCTTCAATTGTCGTTGGCAAATTCTAATCATATCGTATACATAATTTTTCAACTGGGATTTTAGTTTCTCAATTTCAGTCTTGGACTGAAATTTTCACAGTATTACTTTAGATTGCTTTTAGTTGCTCCAAACATCACCATCAGACTGTACTTTTACTTTGTTCTGACCAAACTGTACAATTCTTACTCTTTCTCTTTGGGAAGAATTTTTTTTTTTTTTTTTTTTTTTAAGGTTTTTGTTCCCTCTGAAACATGTAATTTTGCAATGAGTATACAGCTATAAGCTTTACTGAAGGGCAAGATATTTATATCGTTACATACTTTAGAATCGGATCTAGACCCCGGCGCTGTGCCGGCGGATCGACCGAACGCCTTCAACGAGAGGCCTGGTCGAACGCCACCGAAGTGTCGTACCGCCGCCGGCGTGCCGCAGGCACGCCGCCGCCGGCAGAGGCGGCGGCATTCGGTCGACTTCAAATCTATTTTGGTGCAATTCTTTATTACGTCAACGACAAAGTCAATTGTTTGTTTTTTTTTTTTGCTCTTTTGAATTCCTAAAAAGTCTTCTTGTATTAAAAACTGGTTTTTAATAACAATTTAAAAAAAATGCATTTTAAAGTTTTTTTTTGGCTTCTTTATAGAATATATGTCATGTAGGCTAAGGCTGAACTGCTGCTTTTTTATTGCTTTTGGCTGCTCTTTTGGATATTATTCATTTTTTGTTTTGGGGATTCATTCCAAATTATAAACTGAAAAATACCTAATATAAGTCAAATTATAAACTGCATCTAAAAATAGTAAATTTATCAAATGGAAAACACATGATGAACACTTCACGTGAGAACACCTCAATTACAATGAAACCAAACACACTTATTGGTTTATTCGGTATGAAGAATTTGAAGTGCCAACTATTCTCTTAAGTAAAAAATGAAAACCTCATCCGTTTTAAATGTAATTAAATGAAATAATATGCAGACTGAAGTAGCTCCAGGAAGATGTTGAGATTTTCATCCTAGTTCGTCACTTTTAATTCAAGCAAAATGTTAGGACACTTAGTATCAGTAGTATCAGTTATTGATTTTAAGCTTTGATTTCCATATGCTCACAAGTATTACCAAATTTAAGAAAGTTGCAACAATAAGTCACCTGTGGTCAAAATACTCAAAGACTCGTCTTTGGTCCCCACCCAGGCTCAAAGCTTCTGCTATGGTCATTTTCATGGAAATCTCCAAAGAGTTTCTTTTTAAAATAGCTTTTAAGCGTAGTTAGGGGTATTTAGCCTTTTTTGCTTTTCTTCAAAGCTTTGAAAAAAGTGTTATAATATTCCAAATGTTATATTTGTGAATATTTTTGGTAATCGTTTGTGGGGTGATCGAATTTTTTAAACCACTGTAGATACTTAAGAACGTTGCAACATCTAGTACCCTGAGGTCATAAGACTGTCAAAGATTCCTCCTTGAACCTCCCAAATTGAAAGCTTTTATTATGACCTGGCCTTTTAATGTAAATTTGGTACTGGACCAAGGGCGCCATTGTCACTCGAGCGCAACGTTAGGTGGGGATGTCGATATCGCTTTCGTCACACCAATTCGTTTTAGTGTGAATCTGCCTCATACTGATCTGCCTCATACATGAATGAATATTTTCAAAGTAAACCCGTTTCATCAATAAGAAAAAAAACAAGTTGGACGCATATGTTCCTTTCCCTTTGGACGATAAAACCATGCAAGTGCTGTATCAAGTATAACTCACGAAAATCTTGTTAATTTTTGTCAACTTTTCAACTTTTTGGCATCCCTGCTTTCAATTAAAAAAAAATCAAGGTACTATCACTTAAATATAATAACTCCCTATGCCCCCCCCCCTCTGGATACCATCTTGATAGGATACAGTCTCTGCTTTAAATAAAAAAAATAATTAACTTATTGGCACCCCTGCTTTCAAAAAAAAAAGTCGAGGTATTATCATATAAATATGATAGCTCACTACACCCCCCCCCCTCTCGGGATATCACCTTGATAGGATGTCGGGTCTGCTTTAAATAAAAAAAAATAAACTTTTTGGGATCCCTGCTTTCAATAAAAATAACTTCGAGATATTATCATTTAAATGTAATACCTCCCTACCCACCCCCCCCTCTGGATACCAACTTGATAGGATACCGTCTCAGCTTTCATTAGAAAGATAATTTACTTAATAATTAACTAGTTCACTACATGGTTCAAACAAACACGCAAAATAACGTTAAACAGCTTAGTGTTCCTTGAAAAAAAAAATTGAGGGTATGAGTAAAGGCGTACAAAGACAACAACAAAAATGTCGAAATTACTCAGATATACCTCAAATTATTGGAAAACTGAGTCATAGATTCGCCGTGGCATTCAATAAGATCCAAAGAATCTAATTAAAAGGGAGCACACACAAAAGCCAAATTAGGCAAGTAGCCTATGAGAAATCGCAAAATACCCAAGACAATGAACAAGTCCTAATGGGGGGCCCTGGGTCTGTCAAAATATTTCAATGGTTTCCCAAGGAATTTGATATCATTTTCTTCTGTCTCCAATTTAAATGAAAAATAAATATCTTTTTGGTATCTCTGCATTCAATAAAAGAAAATGAGATATTATCATTTAAAAATGATAGCCCCCTATCCTTCCCCCTATAGGCAATAATTTACAATTGTTTACGAATCATATTTTTGGGGTAACTTCCGGTCCAATCTTTAATTCCCCAATCTTGTACATAGCTTAGTCTATAGCTAAATTTTGTCTCAATAGAAGGGTTTTTTTGGGGGGGAGGGGTGTAAAAATGTTTCCGAAAGAAGATTGTATTTTCTATCAGGCGTTCAACAATTGAGTATTAAACATTAAGAAAATCTTATCTAAAAAAAGCAAAAAAAAATCTGCAAACTTACAATTCAGCTGTAAAAACATTCTGTCGGCTGTCAATTTCAAAATCCAACTGAGGGCTGAAGCTGTATAGTAGTGAATGCGTTCTATAATTCTATTCAACTTGAAAATAGAATTCTTGACTACGAATGATGTAAGAAATAGCAATTGGGAAACTTCATTCGAAATGATTTAAACTCATTTCATAAAGACGATACTTTTTTTTTGTCAACATATGAAGAACTGTGTATATTGTAATATTTGCAATTGCATATTGCATCTGTCTGGTTTTTATGCAAAGTAACCAAAGAGACGAAAATTAATGAACAAGAGAGTAGTGAAGAATTATAGTATGGAAAGTAATATTTGGCAGGGAAAGTCACTTGTGATAAATCGCTAGGGGTGGCACCGTGATTGCGTGATTTTCGGGGATTCGGGGCACCAAATTTTTTTTGGGGGTGACGCATAGATTTTCGGGGAAATACCCAAAATTCGGGGATAGTGCAAGCCCTGCTTTATTTCTAATCATAAAAATTGAAATACTAAACCACACGAGAAGGAAAAGCTCCGACTTTGCGGTTGACGCAATAAAGAATTGTCGCAAAATTAATTTAAAGTCGACCGAACGCCTCCACTCTGACAACGGCGGCGCGCTGGCGGCGTTACGACACTTCGGTGGCGTTCGACCGGGCCTCTCGTCGGCAGCGTTCGGTCGATCCGCCGGCGCGGCGCCAGGGTCTAGTTAAGACCATTGGATTCAAAATGTATATGGGAAACGTGCATTAGCTTTTCTGCGTTTGTTAAGTACGTTTGTTCCACAATGGTTGCGGTTGGCACTAGTTATTAAAAACTATTTTTAGAAAAAATCAATGAATCCTAATGAATATGACAGTCTTCCTGCAAACTATCGTCTTCTTGAACCGTATGATAAGCCCCGCCCTACCCGTATTTTTTTTTTTTTTTATTGATCAAACAGTTGGTGGTAACGAACTGTAAGTAAGGAGCGACCCGACTCAATAGTACCAGAAACTCTAAAAACCGAAAGTTTGATACCAATAGATACATCAAAAGAATCAAATTTTTATGGTGATTTCAAATATATAAGTTTCATCAAGTTTAGTCTTACCCATCAAAATTTACGCGCCTGAGAAAATTTGCCTTATTTTCAAAAAAGGGGGAAACAACCCCTAAAAGTCATAGAACTTTAATGAAAATCACACCATCAGATTCAGTGTATCAGACAACCCTACTATAGTTTCAAGTTCCTATATGCAAAAATGTGGAATTTTGTATTTTTTGCCAGAAGAAAGATCACGGATGCGTGTTTATTTGTTTGTTGTGTTATTTTGTTGTTTTTTTCCCAGGGGTGATCGCATCGATCCAGTAGTCCCAGAATACCGTAAGAGGGCTCACTAGAACGGAAATTGAAAGTTCTAGCACCCTTTTTAAGTGAGCGAAAAAATTGGATGGCAACTTGACCCCCTCCCACGCTCATTTTTTCCCGAAGTCACCCAATCAACATTTTGAGATAGCCATTTTTTTCAACATAGTCAACAGTCTAATAAATATGTCTTTGAGGATGACTTGATCCCCCACAGTTCCCGGAGGAAGGGCTGCAAGCTATGAACTTTGCCCAATGTTTATATATAGTATTGGTTAATGGTAAGTATACAGACGTTTTCAGGAGATATCTTTTTCTGGTGTGGTGGGGGGGAGTCAGAGAAGGGCGTTACAAGGGAGAATCTTTCCATGGAGGATTGAATCTTTCCATGGAGGATTGAATCCATGGAGGATGGAGGAATCTTTCCATGGAATCTTTCCTTTGAGGAAGGGACACATCTATGAAAGGGGCGCCGGATTTCCCAGCATTATTATTTAAAAAAAACGATAAGAAATTAAATAAAAAAATAAGTTTTTTCAACTGAAAGTAAGGAGCAACATTAACACTTAAAACGAACAGAAAACATTATGTATATGAGGGCGTTCTCCACCTTGTCAATACCTCGCTCTTTGCGCTAAAGTTTTTTTTTTTTAATACTTTCAAAAGGGCTATCTATTCTAATTAACCGGCCTTTGCGATTCAGGGGTATGTGATTCGAACAAAATTCGAACTTTAGCTTAAAGAGCGAGGTATTGACTAGGGGGCGAACTCCCTAATATATGTAATAAAAATATACGAATATAGAAGTTTGTTACGTAAGTTAATTCGTGAGTTACGTCAAAAAGAAATTTCGAGAAAGCCATTTAGCCAAAAAAAAGTAAAAATTGATATGCAAATTTCGTTTTAATTATTCATGTACGATGAGCCAAAATCAAAGCTGCATTAATTCAAAAACGTTTAGAAATTAAATAAAAAAATGAGTTTTTTAAACTGATAGCAAGGAGCGACATTAAAACTTAAAACGAACAGAAATTATTTCGTTTATGAAAAAGGCTGTCCCCTCCTCAACGGCTCGCTCTTTACGCTAAAGTTTGACTCTGTCTCACGACTTTATTTTTTAAAACAATAAAAAACTTAAAAAAAGGGGATGGCCAATAAATAACAATAAAAAAGGGGCCAGCCCCTTTCATATACGGAATAATTTCTGTTCGTTTTAAGTTTTAATGTTGTTCCTTACTTTCAGTTAAAAGAACTTGTTTTTTTTGTTTAATATTTAACGTAGAACTACCTCTTCTTTTATGCTTTTTGACCTATTTCAGGATAAGTAAATTAAAGTTTGGAATACTAAGAGATCTTTGAAAAATACATAAGCAACCTTGGTTCTGCGTAAAAAATGAGTTTTTGCTTGTTTTAATATGCGAATCTGAATTTAGTTTGATAATTACAACCAGCGCTTCCAAATTTGAGATTTTTCAACCCAGGTCCAGGGTTTTGTTACAGTCAATGGGTTTTAAGTATTTTCCCCCGTAACTTTGACTTCCCTTAAAAGTCATTCTCTAAATACCAATGAAAGAATTTGAATAAACCTTCATAGCACAGAACAGTTGTACGCAACTATTTTTGAAATACACAATCTTACATAGTGCCTAATTCCTCCAACCAAATTAGAATAGTGAAAGGCTGTATGCCAAGAAAGTTTAGTCTGTCAACCTAAATGGACAAGCTTTACTGAGGCACTGAGGCGGAAATTTTAAATTTCTTCCGTCGTTCTTTTTACTTTTATATTTCTTAAAATCTCATATAATTTGTCATTCTCCCTCGTTAATACCCCCTCTACCTACAAACCTTAACGGGCTGCGTTACCTAGTCTTACAAATCTATCTCCCAAATGTATCCCTATAATGTAGAAAATCATGATCTTTTCGAGACCTTAAATTCAACAGCTAGGCAAACTTTACGCGAAGAGCTATGAATCCATAAAACCTCTCGTAAGGAATATGACAGTGCATTCGCCTTCTATTTTTCAAATTTATTTTTATCTAAATCTGTTTATCAAATCCATTAAAAACAGAAGCCGGGATAAGCGGAATCGTAAGCACCTAAATACCATTACCAAAATAAAGAGCGACTTGGCTCCAATGTAATTAAAAAATGAGTTTTTTTAACCGAAAGTAAGGAGCAGCATCGTTCTGTATAAGAGGGGGCTACCCCTTCCTCAACTTTTGATTTTTATTTGTCAAGGCCTGAATGCTAAGCGATGGACATGAGCTAGATTGGGACCCCATGTGAAAATGGAAAACAAAAACAAAAATCTATTGTTGGTATGTGTGTAGAGCATGGAATGGTTACCGCTAGGGCAACAGTCGAACCGTTGATGGTTTTAGGTATCCGTGAATAAATTCTAAGGCGATAGTGGAAGTTGGGACAATTTTGTGAGGTGCCCACCTCACCTGCTCAGAGTCTCAGGCAAGTGACCCTAAACTTGAAAAAGTGGAAATTGGCTCAGATTGCTAAACTGGGCTGAGACAATGAATAGATACTATTGGGAAAGTGATTGGAGACGCTGGGCATCCGTGAACAAGTGCTAAATTGAGAGAGGAATTGTAATTAAAAAATATTAATTGAAGTTAAAAAAGATAATTAAAAAAGATAAAGATGGCTTCAAACGATTGTTTGCCTGTTATTTCAAGCAAATTTATGGTCCTATGTCAATTTTAAATTCTTCTTAAGACCATAGGCAGGTGTGCCTTGTTTGCCTCTTTTTGAATTCTTGATCAGCATGCCTAAGACTCTAGGCAGGCATGCCTTTCCAAAAACTGACCTGACAAGTATGTGTCCAATAAGAGAGTCATGTATACTCCTGCCATTTACCCGTGCCCCAGCCATTTAAACATTTGCCTCTCAATTACTTTGGACTATCTGTCTTGACTTTTCTCTGTCCTACAGTTACCCAGCCCAGTCTTGACACAACCTATACAACCTATTGTAAAATACTTGATAACTTCAATTCAAAATCAACGGAAGGGGTAGCCCCCTCTTATACAGAACGATGCTGCTCCTTACTTTCGGTTAAAAAAACTCATTTTTTAATTACATTGGAGCCAAGTCGCTCTTTATTTTGGTAATGGTATTTAGGTGCTTACGATTCCGCTTATCCCGGCTTCTGTTTTTAATGGATTTGATAAACAGATTTAGATAAAAATAAATTTGAAAAATAGAAGGCGAATGCACTGTCATATTCCTTACGAGAGGTTTTATGGATTCATAGCTCTTCGCGTAAAGTTTGCCTAGCTGTTGAATTTAAGGTCTCGAAAAGATCATGATTTTCTACATTATAGGGATACATTTGGGAGATAGATTTGTAAGACTAGGTAACGCAGCCCGTTAAGGTTTGTAGGTAGAGGGGGTATTAACGAGGGAGAATGACAAATTATATGAGAATTTAAGAAATATAAAAGTAAAAAGAACGACGGAAGAAATTTAAAATTTCCGCCTCAGTGCCTCAGTAAAGCTTGTCCATTTAGGTTGACAGACTAAACTTTCTTGGCATACAGCCTTTCACTATTCTTATTTGGTTGGAGGAATTAGGCACTATGTAAGATTGTGTATTTCAAAAATAGTTGCGTACAACTGTTCTGTGCTATGAAGGTTTATTCAAATTCTTTCATTGGTATTTAGAGAATGACTTTTAAGGGAAGTCAAAGTTACGGGGGAAAATACTTAAAACCCATTGACTGTAACAAAACCCTGGACCTGGGTTGAAAAATCTCAAATTTGGAAGCGCTGGTTGTAATTATCAAACTAAATTCAGATTCGCATATTAAAACAAGCAAAAACTCATTTTTTACGCAGAACCAAGGTTGCTTATGTATTTTTCAAAGATCTCTTAGTATTCCAAACTTTAATTTACTTATCCTGAAATAGGTCAAAAAGCATAAAAGAAGAGGTAGTTCTACGTTAAATATTAAACAAAAAAAACAAGTTCTTTTAACTGAAAGTAAGGAACAACATTAAAACTTAAAACGAACAGAAATTATTCCGTATATGAAAGGGGCTGGCCCCTTTTTTATTGTTATTTATTGGCCATCCCCTTTTTTAAGTTTTTTATTGTTTTAAAAAATAAAGTCGTGAGACAGAGTCAAACTTTAGCGTAAAGAGCGAGCCGTTGAGGAGGGGACAGCCTTTTTCATATACGAAATAATTTCTGTTCGTTTTAAGTTTTAATGTCGCTCCTTGCTATCAGTTTAAAAAACTCATTTTTTTATTTAATTTCTAAACGTTTTTGAATTAATGCAGCTTTGATTTTGGCTCATCGTACATGAATAATTAAAACGAAATTTGCATATCAATTTTTACTTTTTTTTGGCTAAACGGCTTTCTCGAAATTTCTTTTTGACGTAACTTACGAATTAACTTACGTAACAAACTTCTATATTCGTATATTTTTATTACATATATTAGGGAGTTCGCCCCCTAGTCAATACCTCGCTCTTTAAGCTAAAGTTCGAATTTTGTTCGAATCACATACCCCTGAATCGCAAAGGCCGGTTAATTAGAATAGATAGCCCTTTTGAAAGTATTAAAAAAAAAAAAAACTTTAGCGCAAAGAGCGAGGTATTGACAAGGTGGAGAACGCCCTCATATACATAATGTTTTCTGTTCGTTTTAAGTTTTAATGTTGCTCCTTACTTTCAGTTGAAAAAACTTATTTTTTTATTTAATTTCTTATCGTTTTTTTTTAAATAATAATGCTGGGAAATCCGGCGCCCCTTTCATAGATGTGTCCCTTCCTCCAAGGAAAAATCCTCCATGGAAAGATTCTCCCTTGTAACGCCCTTCTCTGACTCCCCCCCACCACACCAGAAAAAGATATCTCCTGAAAACGTCTGTATACTTACCATTAACCAATACTATATATAAACATTGGGCAAAGTTCATAGCTTGCAGCCCTTCCTCCGGGAACTGTGGGGGATCAAGTCATCCTCAAAGACATATTTATTAGACTGTTGACTATGTTGAAAAAAATGGCTATCTCAAAATGTTGATTGGGTGACTTCGGGAAAAAATGAGCGTGGGAGGGGGTCAAGTTGCCATCCAATTTTTTCGCTCACTTAAAAAGGGTGCTAGAACTTTCAATTTCCGTTCTAGTGAGCCCTCTTACGGTATTCTAGGACTACTGGATCGATGCGATCACCCCTGGGGAAAAAACAACAAAATAACACAACAAACAAATAAACACGCATCCGTGATCTTTCTTCTGGCAAAAAATACAAAATTCCACATTTTTGCATATAGGAACTTGAAACTATAGTAGGGTTGTCTGATACACTGAATCTGATGGTGTGATTTTCATTAAAGTTCTATGACTTTTAGGGGTTGTTTCCCCCTTTTTTTGAAAATAAGGCAAATTTTCTCAGGCGCGTAAATTTTGATGGGTAAGACTAAACTTGATGAAACTTATATATTTGAAATCACCATAAAAATTTGATTCTTTTGATGTATCTATTGGTATCAAACTTTCGGTTTTTAGAGTTTCTGGTACTATTGAGTCGGGTCGCTCCTTACTTACAGTTCGTTACCACCAACTGTTTGATCAAAAAAAAAAAAAAAAAAAAAATACGGGTAGGGCGGGGCTTATCATACGGTTCAAGAAGACGATAGTTTGCAGGAAGACTGTCATATTCATTAGGATTCATTGATTTTTTCTAAAAATAGTTTTTAATAACTAGTGCCAACCGCAACCATTGTGGAACAAACGTACTTAACAAACGCAGAAAAGCTAATGCACGTTTCCCATATACATTTTGAATCCAATGGTCTTAACTAGACCCTGGCGCCGCGCCGGCGGATCGACCGAACGCTGCCGACGAGAGGCCCGGTCGAACGCCACCGAAGTGTCGTAACGCCGCCAGCGCGCCGCCGTTGTCAGAGTGGAGGCGTTCGGTCGACTTTAAATTAATTTTGCGACAATTCTTTATTGCGTCAACCGCAAAGTCGGAGCTTTTCCTTCTCGTGTGGTTTAGTATTTCAATTTTTATGATTAGAAATAAAGCAGGGCTTGCACTATCCCCGAATTTTTGGGTATTTCCCCGAAAATCTATGCGTCACCCCCAAAAAAAATTTGGTGCCCCGAATCCCCGAAAATCACGCAATCACGGTGCCACCCCTAGCGATTTATCACAAGTGACTTTCCCTGCCAAATATTACTTTCCATACTATAATTCTTCACTACTCTCTTGTTCATTAATTTTCGTCTCTTTGGTTACTTTGCATAAAAACCAGACAGATGCAATATGCAATTGCAAATATTACAATATGCACAGTTCTTCATATGTTGACAAAAAAAAAGTATCGTCTTTATGAAATGAGTTTAAATCATTTCGAATGAAGTTTCCCAATTGCTATTTCTTACATCATTCGTAGTCAAGAATTCTATTTTCAAGTTGAATAGAATTATAGAACGCATTCACTACTATACAGCTTCAGCCCTCAGTTGGATTTTGAAATTGACAGCCGACAGAATGTTTTTACAGCTGAATTGTAAGTTTGCAGATTTTTTTTTTTGCTTTTTTAGATAAGATTTTCTTAATGTTTAATACTCAATTGTTGAACGCCTGATAGAAAATACAATCTTCTTTCGGAAACATTTTTACACACCTCCCCCCAAAAAAACCCCTTCTATTGAGACAAAATTTAGCTATAGACTAAGCTATGTACAAGATTGGGGAATTAAAGATTGGACCGGAAGTTACCCCAAAAATATGATTCGTAAACAAATTGTAAATTATTGCCTATAGGGGGAAGGATAGGGGGCTATCATTTTTAAATGATAATATCTCATTTTTTTTTATTGAATGCAGAGATACCAAAAAGATATTTATTTTTCATTTAAATTGGAGACAGAAGAAAATGATATCAAATTCCTTGGGAAACCATTGAAATATTTTGATAGACCCAGGGCCCCCCATTAGGACTTGTTCATTGTCATGGGTATTTTGCAATTTCTCATAGGCTACTGGCCTAATTTGGCTTTTGTGTGTGCTCCCTTTTAATTAGATTCTTTGGATCTTATTGAATGCCACGGCGAATCTATGACTCAGTTTTCCAATAATTTGAGGTATATCTGAGTAATTTCGACATTTTTGTTGTTGTCTTTGTACGCCTTTACTCATACCCTCAATTTTTTTTTTTTTCAAGGAACACTAAGCTGTTTAACGTTATTTTGCGTGTTTGTTTGAACCATGTAGTGAACTAGTTAATTATTAAGTAAATTATCTTTCTAATGAAAGCTGAGACGGTATCCTATCAAGTTGGTATCCAGAGGGGGGGGGGGTGGGTAGGGAGGTATTACATTTAAATGATAATGTCTCGAAGTTATTTTTATTGAAAGCAGGGATCCCAAAAAGTTTATTTTTTTTATTTAAAGCAGACCCGGCATCCTATCAAGGTGATATCCCGAGAGGGGGGGGGGGTGTAGTGACCTATCATATTTAAATGATAATACCTTGACTTTTTTTTTGAAAGCAGGGGTGCCAATAAGTTAATTATTTTTTTTATTTAAAGCAGAGACTGTATCCTATCAAGATGGTATCCAGAGGGGGGGCATAGGGAGTTATTATATTTAAGTGATAGTACCTTGATTTTTTTTTAATTGAAAGCAGGGATGCCAAAAAGTTGAAAAGTTGACAAAAATTAACAAGATTTTCGTGAGTTATACTTGATACAGCACTTGCATGGTTTTATCGTCCAAAGGGAAAGGAACATATGCGTCCAACTTGTTTTTTTCTTATTGATGAAACGGGTTTACTTTGAAAATATTCATTCATTAGTATGAGGCAGATTCACACTAAAACGAATTGGTGTGACGAAAGCGATATCGACATCCCCACCTAACGTTGCGCTCGAGTGACAATGGCGCCCTTGGTCCAGTACCAAATTTACATTAAAAGGCCAGGTCATAATAAAAGCTTTCAATTTGGGAGGTTCAAGGAGGAATCTTTGACAGTCTTATGACCTCAGGGTACTAGATGTTGCAACGTTCTTAAGTATCTACAGTGGTTTAAAAAATTCGATCACCCCACAAACGATTACCAAAAATATTCACAAATATAACATTTGGAATATTATAACACTTTTTTCAAAGCTTTGAAGAAAAGCAAAAAAGGCTAAATACCCCTAACTACGCTTAAAAGCTATTTTAAAAAGAAACTCTTTGGAGATTTCCATGAAAATGACCATAGCAGAAGCTTTGAGCCTGGGTGGGGACCAAAGACGAGTCTTTGAGTATTTTGACCACAGGTGACTTATTGTTGCAACTTTCTTAAATTTGGTAATACTTGTGAGCATATGGAAATCAAAGCTTAAAATCAATAACTGATACTACTGATACTAAGTGTCCTAACATTTTGCTTGAATTAAAAGTGACGAACTAGGATGAAAATCTCAACATCTTCCTGGAGCTACTTCAGTCTGCATATTATTTCATTTAATTACATTTAAAACGGATGAGGTTTTCATTTTTTACTTAAGAGAATAGTTGTCACTTCAAATTCTTCATACCGAATAAACCAATAAGTGTGTTTGGTTTCATTGTAATTGAGGTGTTCTCACGTGAAGTGTTCATCATGTGTTTTCCATTTGATAAATTTACTATTTTTAGATGCAGTTTATAATTTGACTGATATTAGGTATTTTTCAGTTTATAATTTGGAATGAATCCCCAAAACAAAAAATGAATAATATCCAAAAGAGCAGCCAAAAGCAATAAAAAAGCAGCAGTTCAGCCTTAGCCTACATGACATATATTCTATAAAGAAGCCAAAAAAAAACTTTAAAATGCATTTTTTTTAAATTGTTATTAAAAACCAGTTTTTAATACAAGAAGGCTTTTTAGGAATTCAAAAGAGCAAAAAAAAAAAAACAATCAATATCAAAGTCACCCGTTTCAACTGTTTTAAAGGTGACAAAACAGATATAGACAAAGGGCATTATGAAAAAATTAAGCTTCTAAGTTCAAAGTTATATTCAAAGTTTTACCCAGATAACTGACGAATTTTGTGATACGGTATTTGAAGTTTTGTATGCAGTAATGCTCGATGAAAAAAAACTACTAATTTTGATAATTATTCATGTTAAGAAAACATAGCTAATTGATACTTCAACTACTCGTATTATTCAAGGGTTCTGAAACGCCACAGCCATTTCGTTTCTACCAGATTTCTACTTCTCTTGATGAATAACGAAGAAGACCAGTTTACAGCCAGCGACTTGTGAATTTTTGAATTCATGAAGAGGCTCGAATCTGTTGTAAATTTAAGCTGTGATTTGAGAAAGACTGATGAAAACATTAATGTTTGCGGTCAATATTGATCGCGCCGGCGGCGCGCCGTCGACATCTTACCGTTGGCGCGGCGCGCTGTTTTTGGCCCCGCCGCCGCCGGTCTTCCCTAATCCGCGATGTGCCGGGGTCTAGTCTTAACTCGTTTGAATCCAAGCGAGTACAATGAAGCATTTCCACTGTAGAAATCAGCTACTGTCCCTCCGTGTTCCCTATCATTCGGGATTTACAGATAAAATGAATTAGCCATTCGCCTGAAAGAGAAATTGAATTCTTAAGGCACGCTGTGGCTTTCCCGAGATTTGAGCAATTCTCAGGTTGGATTTTCCAAAACCAGCTATGGTTGTAACTGTTCTATCTTTGTTCTTTAAAGCGCATTTAATTAGACACGCAATGTGGGCGCTTGTGTTTTAAAAATTTATGCTAAAATTCCTTTTTAAATCATGTCGCCAAACTTTAGTGTAATACTGGTCGGGATTTTCCAAGGTAATAATGCTGTAATTCATACATCTTTTTTTGCGCAATAAGTTATGCGTGAGAAAAGAGAACACAATAATCTCCCTGTGTTTGACACACTTCAGGTAACTTATTGGTTATCCGTTTTCATTCAAATATTACGATTTAAATTATCATTGCAGAGTAGACGCGTACTTGGAACGAAAAAGAAATAAAACGAGCCGCTAAATAATCTATTAAATACAATACCTAGGAATTATAATATAAAGTAAATCAGGATAAATTCTACGCGCCCTGTAATAAATATTATGTTACCGTGTGATAGCAAAAGGGTCGTATCTGCACTTTTAAAATTTCGAAAAAAATACAATTGAATTTTTTTTTTCGGAAATAAATGTATGGTGGATAGAGCAACGAATAAAACGCAAGTTTAAAGCTGCTATAGCACGCGAGACCAGCTGATAGAGTCTTATTTCTGTTGGTAGAAATTTACTAAGTTAAAAGGCCAAATGAAAACGAACACGACAATTTTGTTCGTCCTTTCTTTTGCTAAAGTCGTACCGATAAAAGTGCAGAACAGGGCTTGGGTTCTTTATCCACTTTTTTACTACAATTTTTTTCACCAAAAATGGTTTTCTCAAAAATGGCCAAGGTCTGCTTTAGTACTCAAACGTGGCATTTCTACCTTTCTGCACTGATGCAAAGCATCAGGAGACTTATGCACATCACTGATTTTTTCAATAGGAATAGCAGGATTGAGATCCAACAACTTTGGGACCACAAGAAACTCGACCACTTCCATGACGTATCTTCCCGTGCTATACTTTTAGCCTTCACAGCAATGGCTATGTCAGAGACTGATTATTCAGAAAACCACAGAATGTGAAAACCAAAGTTTATAACCGACTCCTTTGGAGCCATATGTAAACTACGGTTGTTTAACTTTGGAAAATAGAGCATCCTTATAGATTAGAGGCGTCCTTATAGATTTTAATTTAAAAAAACTTTTTCCACAAAACAAATTTTTCAAAGAAAATTAAAGAGCCGAAAATGAGCAGAAATAAAGTAAAATAATCTTCCAAGCGTAAGACTACCACAAATCACCATCAATAAATAAATGAAATCCAATACGAACAGAAATTACAATAAAAAACCGAATCAAACTCAAAATAAGCAAAAATGAACAAGAGTAGGGCTGACAATCCCCATGTCTTCTCAAGACGAACAACATAATTTCCACATTACTGGAAACAAAATACATTTTAAATGTTTTCACATTTTTGACTTTAATAAATAAGAAAATACTAAAACTTCAAGGTATCAGTATATGTATATTAACTGACAATCCACGGTTTTTTTTTTTCATTAAAGTTTGAATAAGGTTCTGGTATTGCGAAGGGGGCTGTCAGCCCTAATCATGTTCATTTTTACTTGTTTTGATTTTTACTTTGTTAATTATTGTAACTTTTGTTCGTTTTGGGTTCATTTATTTATTGATGGTGATTTGTGGTAGTCATACGCTTGGAATTTATTTGATTTTATTTCTGCTCATATTTGGCTTAATTACTTTTCTTTGAAAGACTTGTTTTGTGGAAAAATCTTTTTAAATTTATTTCTGTTCATTTTTTATTGACATAGTCTTTTCATTGAAAAGGTTTTTATATCTTTTTGTTTTTTTCTATAATAATCCCTAGTTTTGCTTGCTATTTGTATGTTAGAGAAACTTTTGATTTTTTTTTTGAATCCTGACACAAATAGTATTGTTTAATTTAATTTTATACCTCCTCAAGTCGTCCTGAAAAATAAAACTTAATGCCATTCCCAAGAAATTATATCTATGCTCTTTGACAAACTGGATATATTTACACTCTTTTGATGTATTTAAATTGTAAGAACAGAAGTAGTTATAGTAGTAGCCCTGAAGGTTTCAACTTGATACCCCCAGTCGGGTTCGGTATATTGCTGAGGTGTCTTATTGGCAATCATACACACAGCGCCTTTTGTTTTAGTTGTAAAGCACGATTTAGTTTAAAGGTATAACGGGCCAATCACATAATTGTGGGTGTTGACATACCCATTATCCCTAGAGATATAGTTTCTGGATCGTTCTACAATGCTGAACAAAATTGCAATCTCAAAATTATGACTGGATGTGTTTGGAAAATGAATAAACTTGGGAGGAGGGCTGTTTGTCCTCCAATCTGCTTTGACTCTTAAAAAGGGCACTAGAACTTTTCACTTCCAATCTAATTGGCTCCTGTAAAAGATTCATTGAGCTATTATAGAGCGCTGCTGCCTAAGATATTGCTTATATGTCCTCTTGAAAACCTGCATGCATATAGTTTTTCGTTTAATTGAAACTCTCCTAAATGTTCCCTAAGTGTTTCACCTTAATACCCTTAGCGTTATTAATTACAGTAACTGCGGTGGTAATAAGTAGTGTAGGGGTTCCAGCTATTGATCTTACACCCTTATTTGGGATCAAAAGATTACCTATGCTACATACTGCATACTTTATTTGGGCACTAAAGATAGCCTATACTAAACTAGAGCATTGATCTACTTACATAATCATACTACAAGAGATAATTCATTAGCATAATCCAACCGGCTTCTCATTTCAAATGTCTGTCTGGACATTGTTATCTTAAATGCGTGTTTTCATGATACAATTCTATGAATAGTTTTTTTTTACTTGGATCTAATGAAACCAGTCTTATCACGCGCTTGTGTATAGTAAACCAGCAAAGTTATGTTCCCCAATGAATCAATTGCTATGGTATTTTTAGAGGAAAGTTATGGTCATCCATGCTCAACCTCCAAGGGGCCCAATGTCCCATCCCCCAGCTTCTTGTCCTTCTTTTTGTAGTTAATTTTTTCACTTTAATTTTTTGAATTTAAACCTTTTTGGCTTAGAGATTTTTACAACTTTTTTTCATGTCTTAAAATGACACAAAATATACTTCAAATATACTTAAAAAATTCACTTGTTATGTTTTCGAAACACGAAATAAAGACGATATAGATATCTTAGTCGTGATTTTTCCTATTCGAAAAATAATGTTTGTAGTAACACTTTTTTCTTTTTTGGACTTCGAATTCTTTTGTACTTTGGGAATTTTTTACGAATTTTGGGACAATAAGTGGTAGCATGCAAATATCGCCTTTTAATCATCTTCCTTATCATATTCTGGAAGTTCCAAATTAAAATGCTCACTAATTGCCGAATTACGTCCTTTTGACAATCCTTATACAAATAACGTGTTTTGATTTAGTCTAACACTCCCCTCAGCATTCTCTGAAAGGCTCACCTGAATGCCCTGAATCCACTTTCAACAATTCTGAACAAAAAATCTCTATTAAAATTCTGATCAAATGTGTTTTTGAGAATGATGATAGTAGAAGGGGAGGTGCTACTCCCACGATTCACCCTGCTGCCACCTACAACTTTTTTACATAGTTTATGGATGGTTATGTGTATTGGTCGATTTATTTGACGTTTTATGGTTTTTGTCAGTGAGAATTTGAAAAAACAGGAATTTGTCACATTTTGTATGGTTTTATGGACTTTCTCAGTGAGAATGAAAAAACAGGAAGTTTGTCACATTTATGTCTGTTCTTATGGATGTTTATGTGTGTTGATTATTTGACGGTTTTATGGATTTTGTCAGTGAGAATTGAAAAACAGGAACTTTGTCACTTCCTTCTTGTTGTTGTTTTGGGCACGCGATAGAGTCATAAGGGGAACACGTGGTTAATGGGGTCAATGTTGTTGTTGTTGTTTTGGGCACGCGATAGAGTCATTAGGGAGAACACGTGGTTAATGGGGTCAATGTTGTTGTTGTTGTTTTGGGCACGCTCTCAGCGAATGCCAAGGTCAATGTTGTTGTTGTTCCGAGCCAACTTTCTTTTCTGGTCAGTCTAGAGTTGGCAGTCAGAGTGAAAGGATTGAAAAATGAATAAATTTGAGAAAGAGAGAATTAGATCAAATCTAGTGTTTATGGAAAAACATTTGATTTGGATGATGATTTTCTTGCCATTGGAATAATCCCCATTGGACTATTGTATGAAACTTTTAAAATGTGACTCAAATGCTTATACTCAATTCATTGATATCTTGATCACGACACGTCAGAATGATATCGTGGATATACTTTCATTGCCAATGTAGATGGCTCCTCCTTCGAAAGAGGCATCGTCACAGAGTTACTCCTCCCCCCTTTCCTAAACTTTGAATTTATCGAGCGAAGACGATCAGTTTCGTTTTAGCTGTGAGAGAGTTGACATCGGAAACCAAAATGTTCTATATATGCCCATTGTGCATGTACACTCTTGGTAGTTGGACTCAATGCGAGAATTGTACAATTATTGATGACTATAATGAAAAGTGTAAATTATGTAATCCTTGCAAATTACATAGAGGCTATGCAGTACAAATTAAAGGATGTAATTCATGTCTTGAGGAGGTGTGTGACTCTCATCCTAGAGGGCACCTATGCTCCAATTGTCACAATGATAAATGTGATCAGTGGGAGAATACTTACCCCGCTATGATTGGAAAGAATCCTAAACGTGATTTTAGTTTATTTCTACGAGATTGGTATCGTCGTGGATTTAAATTATTCTGGGAAGAGGAATCTGGTCTACGATTCAACTGTTGGGATAACAAGACAATCTGGTTTCTACGTCATCGCTGTGATGACACCACCTACTATGACTATAAACCAAGCGATTTTTATTTGGCAGTTACCGAATGTGATTCACCACTTGAAAACACAGTATGTGATATTGCTTCAAATAGACAGATTGAAACTCGTGAATTTCATAATATGAATGCAAATAGTATCATTGACTATACAAAGAGATATGACAAGAGTGAAGTTACATTGTACTGCAGAAAATGTGATCCTGACTTTGCAGTCAATCAAGATCAATATATAGTGAATCCAAATGATTTACCAGCATTAGTGGTTCACGACAGTTACCTATACACCGATGAAGAAATCTAAAAGTGAAGATTTAAAGACATTGTTGTATATATATACATTTTATTAATAAACAAATTCACAAACATTTTTTAAGCACTTTACTCTTAGGGCACTGAAATCAATATTAAATACACTTGTAAGTATATTTTCCACTAGAAAGTCGTTCAGACGTGGATTGTCACCATAAATATGGAGAAACTGCTTGTAAGTATAGCCACGACATCGGAACACAAAATATAGTAGCGCATGGAAGCCACAGCTTTTAGTCGTTAGATCCTGCACCCTTTTCGATTTTGAATAATAGTTTTATTACTGCTCTCAATATAGTCGCTGATGTGAGGCGTGTAGAATGTATAGGGTAGGCCAAGAGGATCAAAAAATTCGATATTCCTCATTGTTTGATAGATGCACAGCCAATGACCCGTCAGCACAGTCGATGGACTGCTATTAACAATAATCAAGGTATTGTTCGCACTTTGAATTTTTCCAAGATAGTCTGAGGGTAGACAATAGGATTTGTACTGGGACATGTAGGGGTCCATATTAAATACACTGATTATTTGACTGGTGTTCATGGCGCCAAGTCTAGTAGAACACTGCCTTCGGGAGTGATTTCCCAATAGGTTTCATATTGATTTAGTGAGATTAGGGCAATACTCTCAGCCAATGGGTTGGCAAATGTACACTCTAAACGCACAGTCCCCGTACGTACTATACTCATATCCTGTGTGCCAGACAAATCCAATACAATGATACCATGTGTTTTAGCAAACATATCTTCGATTATACCATTTTCAAATAGTTGAGAGTCATGGTCTAGGGTTTGCATGGTCAACTCATACAATGTTCTATAGGATTTATCAAAAGATAGATTGTAGAGTGGGATACCATTTACTTTGCACACAAGAGATGAAAGTCCAAACATCTCGAATTTATGTGGGCATTCAGTCCATGATCCTATTGCACTAGCGCTCTTTACAAATGCCAAAGCCAATTTCGAGGGGATTTCACCATTGATAAAGGATGAATCGGTGAAGGTGCGTGACCCCATTGCAATATGACGCTGATTGGTGATTGTATGAGGAACAAGTAGTTTAATATTATTTCCATTGGCTCTCAGTTTTTCCACGGCCAAAGCAACAGAACTCATAACCTGCTGTTTGCGTACATGAAGTATTGCTGAGGTGAGGGAGAGGCTTACATCGGGATTGGCGGCAAGTTCTTTTCTCAATATGAAATTGGATGGTGCAAGCGTCAATTTTATATCCACTTTAACATTGGGTGGTAGCCATTGGGGTATACTAAATATTTCATGATATATTTTTCCAACTAGATGTAATTCACTAGTTGTAGCATTTTTAAGTGCATCTGTACTATCAGTATTAGTAATATATTCATATCCATTGGAGGCACCTCTCAATTCCTTGTATGACTTGGGTGTCATCAGCATGAATTGGATATAGCTTGCATAGTTTGAGAGATTGTTGCTTGTGCTCACCAGCGTGCCGTTGATGTAGACACTAATTTGACGAAATAAATGATGTAGTATACAATTTTCATAGGATATCCCATCAGCTCGAACTGGCATTGTATTATCGGATTTCCGGACCTTCATTTGTAAATCTATAAATGTGGACGATAAATCTATGAAGTAGTCTTCATTGGAATAAATTTGAAAGTGGATATTATCGGAGAGGGGTTGTAGTGGATAAAATTGTTCATAGTATCCATGCTTGACACTCACATCAACATTTTCAGCATTGAATAGATTCAATGAGGCGGTGATTGAAGGTTGAGAATCCTTATGTGGTAGGTAGGACATCTTAAGAGAAGAAATCAAGTTTCGATCTAACAATTTTCTTCCTGGGGCTTCTGATTACACTACGTATCGGCTTTTTCCTTCTTTTCTTTGACAAAAGGGATGTCCTTCGCTTCCCGTCTGAGTAGAGACTGATGAGTGATGCATTGTTTCTTAACCTTTTTAAACCTTTACCATTTTGCTTTAATTTCTCGCCAAGGGTTCGCGCACTGGACCTAAGATTTTCCGAAGCACTTTTTTTAAAATCCTTGCCAGAGCCCCAATCGTATAGTGTAGAGGATGCAAAATCTGTCGCAGCCGGTACAAGATATTTTCTAGCCAGTGGTAGTGAAGAGCGAAACAGCTTAGCAAACCAGCTACCAAGACCATAGCCAGACATTGACGAGCGACCCTTGTAATAGTCCATTCCATTACCCTGTTGTCTTGGGCCAAGAGTATTAACATAGCAGTCAATATCAGGACAAGTGAATACCACTTTTCTATTAGACATCTTGCTGTTGAACGATGGGTCGAAAATGACATGTAATCACAGCCAAACCTTTTGAAATTGCTATTGGATCACCCAATTCAGTTCTTAATGTTAACTGACAGAGTTCCAAAAAGGAAGTGTTTACTGGAATATACTGAAGATGCTTTATATTGTAGTGATGAATATGTTCTTGATTGGTTTTTCGTTCAAGAACTCGTAGGAGGGGAACATTTGAATTACCGACTCTCGATGTTTCCACAAATGAAGCATAGAGAAATATACAAGTGTCTGTGGAGAAGGCAGGCGGGTAGTCAGCAAAAATGAAATTAGTGTTTCCGGCACTTTTACCATTGATTATATTGAGCTTAAAGCCAAGAACATCCCTTAGGTTATCATTGAGAATAATCTTTTCACTGGCAATAGGTGAACTAATGTAGATCTTGCCCTCCTCCTTTGAATAGTTGAAATGAAAAGCTCCTTTTTTACGAGCGGAAATTCTTTTATTAATAGTACGACATAAATCATTCATACAGGTGAGTTCCTCGTAGGGTAATTCAATATATGGATAATCCAACCAATTGATTCTTTGAATTTGTTCTTGATCACCTGGTGGTGGTGGCCAATCATATGGTCTAATTTTTATTTCATATTTACGATCCTTTCTCAGGATGTCATAGGTATTTTTGAGAATACAGTCGACAAGAGCCACTTCATACTTTCCGTCGAATTTGATGGTGGGGGAGAGTTTTGTCCAAAAATCACTTGTTTTATTCAAGTCATTGTAGAGAGGATCAGAAACATTGGACATGAAAGTCACATAGAAATCATTGGGCATTGTTAATATCTTCAGCACTGACCCAAGAATCAAAATCCGAGTTGTATCCTAGCCAGCAAACAAGCAACTGTTTCTTGCCCCTACGAGTACGACTCTTTAATATCTTTTCAATTTGATAAATTTCACTAGTGTTTCTAACTTTTTGCAGTTCATATTCATAAAAACCACCGAGAATCTCATCATATTTGGTATCTCGTAGTCGATAAGTTATGGGTATGGTGTCTAGGATTTTGGACACTTTAAAAAGTTCGGTGCTCCATAAATAATTCCCCTTTTCAAAAATATTGGTGGTTCTATTAATTCGAACAGTATCACCAACATTGAATTTCTTCTTCTTTTTCTTCTCATTGCCATTGGAGTATTGTTTAAGAAAAGCATCAAATGTATTCTCACTGTAGTGAACATTCCGAGGGCTAGAGTTGGACAGAGATCGATGTGGTCGATGGTTGTATATCTGCATGATTTTATCTAAATCGTGAATAAAAGCAGATGTATTTTTCAGTGTACAATATCTTGAAATTAATAGACGAATCGTTCTTATCAGTCGTTCGGCCAATGCAGCCTTTATCGGACTGTGACTATGATAGAGTGTCGTATTATATTTCAAAAGAACCTTTTGCACATGTGGGTTAACAAATTCACTGCCACGATCTGATTGAATTTTTCTATAGGAATCCTGTTCAAGAATACTTTCAATGGCCCGAGCAACTTCAACACCTCTCTTTGATCGCAGCGGAATGGCATAGGCATAGCGACTAAAAATACTGATTGCCACTAGAATATATTTGTAGGGTGTATTGTGACGCCGTTGAACTGCGTCTAAAGTTAAAAGATCCATTTGCATTATATGCAGAGGGAAAAAGGCTTTAGTTTGACGATATTGTTTACTGCGAAGTCTATGATCCCGATGTAGTGTGTAACTTGGTTCATTTTCTAGATACTCTTTTGCATTTTTCAATGTGGTGCCGGAGACAGCTCTAGAAAGCGTTTTGGGAGAACTTAAACTTCCCGCTTCACCAACATTTTCATAGACACCTTTCAAAACTTCATCCATTTTGAACGTAAACATGTAGTGTAATGTCCACTCCCCTTTTGCACACTGGAGGGCGAATCAATTCGTCTTCGCTTTTGACTAGCAGCCACAGGTGTTGTAAAATCAGTGGTGCTAGTATCTTCAAATATTGAATCTTCTTCTTTTTTAAATGGTGTTGTTGGAGGACTATATTCTCTTAGTTTCTTTAGAATTTGCTTATTGCCAATAAGACTTTTGGGAAAGTTTGATACACTTAGAAAGGTGTATAGATTATCGTCAAAGGATAAGAGTCCTTTACGATTCGTCACCATATCACAAATTAAATCAACTAGATTATAACTTTTTCCCCGAATTATAATTCGTTTCCCTGTGCTGTCGACTTGAACTTGATCACCAGATTCCAACACGAGATAAGATAATACTCTTTTACTCTGTTCTCGATAGGACAGTGGCAATAGGTTTCCAATTTTCAATACAATCGAATTCAATTCCTTCTCCTTCGATTGTGCAGAATCTTGAGATGTTTCTTGTTTAGAGGGATCGGTGACGGCGGGTCTCTCACGATAAGGTCTATGTTTGTCCATACGTCACAATGCATCTTGAAGTAAAAGCAGTTTTTTATCATCGGCAATATTCTCATCATTAATGAATTTACTCAGATTGTCTTCAAAATGTTCGACGGGCGAGAGGACAAGTTCTATTGGAGTCAATTTATAGGGTTTAGCCATTCTCTCTCTAGAGAAAACTGTTTACAAGTCCTGCAATTATTGGCAGTAAAAGTGTGAAAAAGCTACCGCCTGCTTGAAGGAGCCGTTTTCTTTTAAATTTTTTTCCCTTGTTTTTACAAGCCAAGGCGCGTACAGTGGAACGATGTTGCTTTGTCTGTTGTCTAACACCTTCTGGCAGTTGAACATTGCCCTCAGTTAAATTTAAACAAAGTTCAGATATTAGATTAATGAAATCATTGTCAACCCCATGTTTGAGTATAGCCTTCCTAAGCAATGGTTTTGAAGTGCTTAAAACGGAAAACAGATGCCGTTGTTCATGTAGTTTCTTCAGTGTCATAATGGCGACTAATAGTCTTTTCTACTGTTCACCGGAAGATATACTGTAATTTCATTGTCGAAAATGTCGGTGACTACACGAAGATCCTCGGGCGTGCTCTGATTAAGATCCAATAAAATGTAACTGTAGGGCTTGCTAGTCGCCTGAGTGTACGCTGACAACAGAAATTTAGGGGCGCCGGGGTATATTTGTTTATTGAGAGTTATGAGTGAGCTAGAATCACGAACGACTCGATAGATAATATAGATAGTGCAATTCAAAGCAAGGGTTCGCATACATTTGCTCTGATGAAAGAGATTGTGTAGAACCAGGGCTATGGAAATGTGTTCATGGTGAGATCGGACAGTGAACAATTGTAGCATTTCCTGTGAGAATTGTTCAATAGATTCAGCCAAATCATCAATAATCAACCACGAGTTCGGTTCAATACTATTGAAAACATCAAGTCCTCTTATGAATTGTATTGGTATGGTTGTGGCAATAGCTTTTATTTTATCATAGGACTCTTGCCAAATACTATAGCAATAGTAGATTTTTTTCGGTTTTTCCAAAAACATTTTATCGCAATTTTGAATTATTCTAGCTAAAAGTGTTGTTTTCCCCGACATTGAGGGTCCACACAGAAATGATCTGAAGGGCGTTTTAAATTGATACATGTTGTTGACAACAGTCAGACTATGACTAACTGTAAATCATATGTGTCCAATGAATAAGTAGTAATTTTCCCATAGATCTATCTATTCAAGAACAACAAAAACAATATTTCATGGCAACATTTATTACAGCAAATATTTGTTCAACATGACACTTGGTCAACATGAAAACTCTATTTGTTCAACATGAACAATGATAACACTTTATAATAAACACTTTTCTGTACAACACTTTTGTACAACACTTTTCTGTACAACATCTTTGTACAACACTTTTCTATACAACACTTTTTGTACAATAAAATACATTTGGAACTAGCACAGTTGAACATTACAGTGATTGCTGGCCCCCCACCCCGGGAGCCGGCCGCGGGAAGGGTCCCCCACCCCCCGGGAGCCACGATGGAAAAACAATAGTTGTCGTCACTGCTACGGGTTAGTGGTGGTGGTTAGTGCTTGGGTTAGATTAGTTGGTTAGGTTAATTTATGAAAGGTTGAGTGGTGGTGGTTAGTGCCTGGGTTAGATTAGTTTATCCAGACCAAGTTGATTACGATAGTCTAAGCCTTCAACTCGGTCTGAAATACGATAGTGACCATGAGGCAGGACACTCACACCATTCTCGAGCACATAGACCTTGTCGGATATACACGGCACTGCATTTTTTTCTACTCTCACAGTATAATTTCTATACTGTAGAGAGCGAATTGCAAGCACTTGTGCTCTTGGCACTAGGCTACTTTCTACACAGTCTCTGTACACGCTCATGTTAAAATTGCTCTTTACAAAGTGTGTAGGCACCCCTTTACATGTCTTCTTTTCATCCCCACTATGTGTTTCAACACAATAAACTTTGGGACCCGGGAACACCCCCCTGGATATCAAATCACTCCCCGTCTCTGATTTTAATTTTAATAGTTGGTTGGGGGCTTGACGTTTCACCAGCTCGGGGTAGAGTGATGGATTCCAGTTGGTGAAATCCATCCGCGAGCTGATGTGCACCCCATTTTGCAAATCACCCAATAAATCTTCAGTCCCATTTACCTTTAACAGCAGAGAATCTGTATCCCCATAGTAAACTTGAACCTCCCCCTCCCGTGGCCATTGCACCTTGCACACATTGTAAAAGAAGGACAACATGAGCTTTTTTGAAATTTCTAGTACTGAACTACCTCCTGCGATATTCTTGTTCAGTACTACATTTCGCTTTTTCCTGTGTAGAAGAACCATGCCGGCCTCTATGCTCGTGAATGATGTAAAATTGGGGTCGGCAATAATTCGTGCACACTCTAGAGGGTCAGTCACGACGTCGCAGCGAGATCTGTTACGTACGCTTTCACACATTTTGCCAAACGCTGAATTTAGAATGAGCTTGTACAATTCCTTCTCTACCTTTGAATTTGCCCTAGAACGTTTATCGACAAAAGTATCGATAAACGTTTTCAAATAAGGTTTCTGATTGAACTGCAGGACCCTATGTATTTTGGTGATTTTGAAGCCATTGTTCACCATCCAGTGCAAAAGCACATGGTGAACAACGATATTCTCTTTAGGGTCCAAATCAGCAATCAGTTTCTGTTTAGAGGGGGTCCAATGCATCCCCATATCCTCAACCAATGATCGATTGTAGGGGCTCAGTGAGTCCCTGGTCACTGGTCGATTGATACAGGGAAAAACAAAATCTTTGACTGAGTCGTGAAGGGCCAGCGGAATGTGACCGTCAATTTCAAAGAACCATCCTTGTGGCCCGTTGTCCTCGACGGTGTTAATGTCAGGGAACTCACAAGGATTCTCAAGCCATTGATAGTTCCCACACGGCAAAGAGTAGTGGGACATTGCCGAGGGGTATAACGAGTTCATGTCCAAGAACACTGCATTTGACTTTGCACCGGTGCTTTGTCCGCTCGGATCGGTTGATAAGACGCGGTCCCCATGAAAAACATACCCTCCCCGCATTGAACGCTCTACAAAAAGGTGTTGATCTACATCGGTGATTAGGCCTATTTCCTCCCTGCTAATTTTTAAAATTAAATCCATTACTAAATGTGGTGTAGAAAAATAATATCCTATATCTAACCCGAACTCTGAATAGATTGGTCTGTATTCTTACAGACTATATCCAGCAGAGTTAGAACGTCACTGGCCAAGTACAGTCTACAATAATCCCACCCATTTTTACAATCCCCCTTAGCCCACACCTTCTTGGCAAACTCGTACTCCTCGACTGTGCATTCACTGTTGGTCAGTGAATTGTGAAAAGCTTCAATTGGAGGTAGTTTCTCCTCGCTTAAGCGAGGGCCAGAACAGTAATAATCATATGCATATATACCTTTGCTGGTTAATAAGTCATACATTTCACTGTCTGGAAAGTGCTGTTTAAGCAAGGGAAAGCTATCAAAATTGTCGCTTCTCTGCACTTGAATTAGTTGACTTAAGGATTTGGGTAAAAAACTAAAAGAATCTAAAAACCTAATTTTATTCCAGCACGTACGCCCATTATCCACTACCTGCCATTTCAGCTCGAGAAGCAATAACTTCTCGGCCGATTTGGGAATAATGTTGTAGATAAATGAACTATTCACCCATGGACTATCTACTCCCCCTCCCTCCCTATGCATACGTGCCAGTGCCGGTAAAATAAATTTTAAGTCATAATTAGAATTATGAATAAAAACTGGGATAAAAAACTGTTGGCTAACATTTAAATTACACGATTGATGCGCAACCCCCCTAAAATTACTACCCCCCGAGGATATTTCCTGCCACAAATGGTCATGGTCTCTGACTTTCCCCCTCCCCCCTCTTTTCCCTTTAGTCCCCTTATCCCCTCTACAAACTCCCCTTACAAACCCAACATATTTTTTGAATTTTAATCGCGAGACGATCCTCTGCAGACAACACCATTGGATAATGGGTATTTCTCAAACGAGAAATAGCACCATTAGCCGTGCCAATCAGTTTAGTCAGTGCCTTGACCATGCACTCGGGCCCCTCATCCAATGTTTCTACTATTTCTAACAACCGCATGGTGTTAGAATTGTCTCTTTGCGCGTGGGCGTAGGACACTGCAATGGCCTGATGTTCTTTGACTCGGTTTGGATATTGTGGGTCATTCACCTCCACCAGCTTAGCTTCACAGTCCAAAGATATTTTGTTGCATTGGAGAAGGGTATTTGAAAATTTTTGAATCGTAGAATGGCCCTATCCCCTGAAACCGTTTCCACTGTCTGATATCCATGCTGTCTACAATGCCTCATGTGATTTTGTAACTTTAGTTCAGTCCAAAATCTAGAGAGGCATGTTGGACAGTAGAAACGGGCACTCTGTTTCTTACCCTCCCCCAGAACTCTACTAATGTCAGTGATAGGGTTAAAATGACCGATTGCGTTCGGTTGACTAGGTGGCGTGTATAATAACCAAACCCAGTGTTTAACCAAATCAACTGACGGGCCCCTTACGGGGAAAACCACCCCCTTCTTTTTAGAACGAACCCCATCTTCAAATTCTGTTTCGTATTGTACCACAGTAACGCCAATATTTAAATGAGCATTAGCCCTTTCAAACATGTCAATGGATTTTAGCGTTACTGGGTATTTTTCTTCTAAACAAGAAAAATCTACAACTGGGAAATCGGACCCGTCCTTCCCATGTACAGCCCAGTGATCTAAATTCTTCTTGGTAGCGTCATCTGCTAGAGGCTGAAAGGCTGATATGAGGAAAGCATACTTGAAACACTTTTGATCTGTTTCAAAACAGATCTTCTGGACACCTTGACAACCTACTAGATCTGGATTATATTTTAAAACTGTATCCCTATCAGACCCTGCCCCCCCTCTTAAAATAAAATCTTTCTTAAATTTACAAATATTAACGGTTAAATTTTCAATAAATAAAACTACTGAGCCACTCCCATTTTCGTTATAGTTCTCGAGATGCGCTATAATTTGTCCTACCCACTCACAAAAAACTCCCTCAAAATTTTCTAAATTTGGATAAATTACGCGCATCTCGGAATGTATAAAATGATAGTAAACCTCACTTTTCCCCTCATTCAAATAAAAAACCTTTAAAACAATGGAGACCTTAATTGAATCCCTACCCCCCCACAATTGAATTTGTTTCTCCAGTAGTGCACGAATTTTATCTAAATAAGCATGCACAATCTCTACAGGGTCATAAACAAAATTCCCCCCATTAGTGTATTAAAAGGATCACCAAACGTTGCAGTGAAAACAACTATATTATTTAACATTGTATTCGATAGCTGAAATTCAGGGAAAGATGTACCCCCTCCCCCTAGTTGTTCAACAATATTTGGACTCTGTTCCACTTCAGTTGTTTGAAGTGGAAGTAGGTAATCAGTGGGGGATAGAGGAGGGTTCCCAGTGAAATCATCTAAAAGTTGCAAAGTGTTCGGGCTCAAGTCTACCAGTTCAACTGTACTAGCTTCTACATTAAAAAAATCATCTAAAAACTTATCAATATTAGCTGGTACTTCAATGATATCGTCCCATGTTTCTTTGTCTTGAAAGTCCGCTGCCTCTTCTTCCCCTTCTTCACTGGACGGCAAATATGGGACCAATGCACCAACCTATAAATGAAAAATAGCTTAACGACAATCTAAGATATGACATAGAAGTTTTTTTTTTTTTTTTTTTTTTTTTTTTTTTTTTTTTTTTTTCGCGGCGCACCCCCTGCGGGGGCATCCCTGCAGCGCTTTCCTGGCCCGTGGTGCATCCCTGCGGCGCTTCTCGGGGCCGCGGCGCTTCATGCAGCGCCTCCCACAGCTCTTCCCAGTCCCCTTCACATAATACCCATCAAAATTTTTCTCTAATTCTCGCGCGAGTGTTCCAGGCTGGAACCGTTAGCTTGAATTCCCCTCACTAAAATAGAAATATTCAGTGTAAATTAGGACGTCAATATGTGACAGATGGAATAATATCTCTTGAAACTATGTAAATGGAAATTAAAAGTTCTAGTGCGCTTTTTAAGTGACCAAAAAGATTCGAGGGCAACTAGGCTCCCCACTTTTCAACAATTATTATTTTTGGGGGTATAACTTGTTTCGCTCTTACATAGAATTCTAATTTCCTAATTTGCAGACAATTCACAGCTAATACAACAGAATTATGTTAAAAGCCTAGACTTGGTGGCCTAACCCTCGCTAATGATAGAACAGGAAAAGGGGATGAAACAGATCTATTTATATGCTTGTGTGGAGAGCTTATGTCAAAGATTAAAGCAAGATAATATTCAATTGTGAATGGAATAGCATTTTGAGTTTCAATGGTATCTAAACTATATGTGAAGCGATAGCAACAGAGAAAAGAGTGGTTTCTTTGCAAAAAAATTACATTTAGATATGTAATAGTGGTTAATATCTCGCAGAGATAAGTTTATATTGGGATTGAAAAGGACTAAAACATTGGAAGAAATAGATAGGTATGAAAAAATGCTTACATTTGCATAATCCGTCTGGACTTGGGTGCCCGAAGGACCAGGTAGTGCATGTTGGATGGTAACCTCGTGATTTTGTGCAGCTGGGCCAGCAATATCATATGACTTTGCAGCCGGGGCAGCTATTAGAGGAGCAGGTAGTGCATGTTGGAGGGCGAAGGGACTGGTGACGTTAATTTCTTTCGCAGCCGGGCCAGCAATATCATATGGCTGTGCAGCCACCGGGCCAGCAATATCATATGGCTGTGCAGCCGGGGCAGCTTCTGAGGCCCTTGAAAAAGCTTGCGTAGGTGGGGCTTCGGCATTGAAGCTATTCGCCCACTGTCTCTTTGGTTTTCTGAGAGGCTGTATTGTTGCGTGTGCAGATGGAGCTTGGGCCGACAACACTTGTTTTGGGGTTGGGCCAGCATACTTAATAATGGATGGTCTCAGTTGGGGGGCTGCCTCGTCATCTCTTGGTTTTTTACTTGGAGATGGGGCGCATTCTTCGCTATATGCGTTATCCCAAGCTCTCTTCGATGTAGGGACCGCAAATTCTTCATGATTTGCCTTAAAGAAGAGAAAAAAATTAGTATCAAATAATTTCCCCCTTTATTTTAAAGAATGAAAATTATTAACCATAATTTTGTTTAGACAAAGCATTTTATCTCTTTTCAGTAAAGCAAAAAGTAAAAATTTCGCGAGAAATATATTAGGCTTAGAAATCAAACGTTTTTATTAGACAATCAGTAGTCTATAGCCATAGGACAGGAATCATTGTTTCTATTTTTACCATTTAGAAAAATATTAAATTTTCCGGTCTATAGGCTTTAAATTAGATCGTTAACCCATCGCCCTGTAGGCCTATATTTTGCAAACATAGGTTAAAATGCTATTCAATTTATACATAATATTAGCTTCATGCAACTCCCAAAGACTTTTCTAGCCCTGCACTGTTTGTTTTCATTTTACACTGATGGCGGTAGAATTGAAGGTATTGCCCTCCCCTTCACATAATGTCCTAAATATATTGTTAGTTTTAATTTGAAAATAATCTGTTTCTCTACTTCCATACAGGCTACGAATCCACAATCTAATTATTGCTTAAAATCGTTTTAATTTGACAACCAAAACAACCCTTTGCCTAGACTGATAGCGTGAACACACCGGAAAAGGGGTGATAAAGTAATTATATGCTTGCACGGAAATGTATTGTCAAAACCATTGCGGTTAATAACAATAGCGACGGATGTTACACAGAAAGACCAAATTTACCGATAAGATATTTCTATCGAAAAGGTATTTGACGGTAAAAGAATATATTTACGTTTTGCATTGAGTATGGTTTGTTGGGGGGGGGGGATTTAGCTGGAAATATAGAGGGAAGGAATTTGTCGAAATGGTATTTCTTTTTGCGAGAATTTGGGGTTGTAAGACAATGGGGGGGGGTTAGGTTTTGAGGGTAAAGGAATATATTCACGTTTTAGCTGATTATACTGGAGGGTGTCCAACGAAAATAAATAGTGGAATTTGTCGAAAAGGTATTTCTTTTTGCGAGAATTTGGGGTTGTAAGACAATGGAGGGGGGGGATAGGTTTTGAGGGTAAAGGAATATATTCACGTTTTGCATTGAGTATGGTTTGTGGAGGGGGGGGGGTTGAGGGTAAAGGAATATATTCACGTTTTGCATTGAGTATGGTTTGTGGAGGGGGGGGGGGGTTTGAGGGTAAAGGAATATATTCACGTTTTGCATTGAGTATGGTTTGTGGAGGGAGGGGGGTTTGAGGGTAAAGGAATATATTCACGTTTTAGCTGAATATACTGGAGGGTGACCAAGGAAAATTCCTTTGAAAATAAAAATGCACTTACATTGCTAATTGCGGCTGCCAAGGCCTCAAGCTCATCAATTATGTCAATTGTTCTATCCATTGTGTCACAATACTTTCTGATAATTGAATCACATTGCATGCCCGTTATATACGAAATCTCAAGGTCAAATTGTTATGTAAACAAAGCCCTCTGATTGCCTGAGAATGGGGGATCTAACTGTTACCATGGAAACTCACAACATTTGGCTTGAACAACAATAACAAATACTGTTTCCCGGAAACTCATAACATCTGGCTTGAACAACAACAAGAAGGAAGTGACAAAGTTCCTGTTTTTCCATTCTCACTGACAAAATCCATAAAACCGTCAAATAATCAACACACATAAACATCCATAAAAACAGACATAAATGTGACAAACTTCCTGTTTTTTCATTCTCACTGAGAAAGTCCATAAAACCATCCATAAATGTGACAAAATTCCTGTTTTTCAAATTCTCACTGACAAAAACCATAAAACCATCCATAAATTGACCAACACACATAACCATCCATGAATTATGTAAAAAAAAGTTGTAGGTGGCAGCAGGGGTGAATCGTGG
Source organism: Artemia sinica (assembly GCA_027921565.1). Taxonomy (NCBI): domain Eukaryota; kingdom Metazoa; phylum Arthropoda; class Branchiopoda; order Anostraca; family Artemiidae; genus Artemia; species Artemia sinica. Next base: position 57,389,206 of record CM051256.1, on the reverse strand, counting down.
GAGTAGCACCTCCCCTTCTACTGATGATCTTGGTAGGAGGGGGGCTGGTTGTCCTCTATTCACTTTTGACTGTTAAAAACAGAACTAGAACTTCCGACTTCCAATGAAATGAGCGTCATCCGTGATTCATGCGACACCAGTTCTATAAGAACTTTAAATACCCCGGGAAATAACTTACAACTCTTACCTCTGGGCTCAGGGGGGTTGTGTCCTAACTGAAGGCATTGTTATATGCTCTTTGGACTATTGCAAACAAAATCAATATCTCACAATTTATGATCGCATGCGTTTAGGGAAAAGAGGGTGCCGGGAGGGAGGGACAGTTGCCCTCGATCCCTTTAGTATCTCCAAAAGGAGCTAGAACTTTACATTTCCAAGCAAATGAGCTTCTTCTAAAGTTTACACAGCCACTCTTTCCATAAAAGCTTCATATGGCTCCGAGGCACAACTTACAATCCTTGCCATCAGACTCTGGAGGATTGTGTCAACCCCGAAGGCCTTGTTATGTGATCTTTGGGCTATTTTTTTTTAACACATGGCTATCTCAAAATGTCTATCGGATGTATTTGGGGAAAATAGGACGTAAGGGGGTGATTTATTATCCTCTGATAAAAAGCGAACTTAAAAATGGCACTTGAATTTCCTATTTCCAATCCAATGATTCCCCTCCAAAGTTTATACGGCCATCTTTTTCATAAAAAACCTAATGTGCCCCTGGGTTATAACTTATAACCATTGCCCTTAGGGCTGTTGGGGCTTGGAATCCTCAAAGACATAATTACTGGGCCTTTCAATTACGTTGAATAAAATGGCTATGTCAAAATTTTATATTGGATGTGTTTGAGGAAATCATGAGCTGGGGAGGGACTTGTGGCCCTCTGATCTCTTTCGACTATTAAAAAGACACTAGAACTTCAAATACAATGAGGCCCCTCCCGAATTTTATGACCACTCTTTCCATATAAGAACCTTATATGCCCCAGGGGCATACCATTCACACCTTGCCCTAAGGGCTTTGGGGGGAGCTGTCATCCTCAAAGATATAATCACTGGGTCATTTCGACTACACTGAATGAATTGGCTATCTCAAAATTTTGGTTGGATGTGTTAGGAGAAGTTATGGGCATGGGGGGGGGGGGGGGGGCTGGTTGCCCTCCAATCACTTTTGACTATTAGAAAAGGCGCTAAAACTTTCAATTTCGAATCAAATGACCCCCTTTCGAAGTTTTTACGACAACTTCTTCTGTAAGAAGTGCCCTGGTTAGAAAAAAGAAAAAAAAATACATTGTGCCCACATCACCCTTTATTTAGGCAGTGCTATTGTGCTGCATATCATTGGAGTCTTCCTGGTAAGCCATGACTTAGTTCATTTGGATAATGTTTTTTTTTTAGCTACTTCTCCAAGTTTAGTAGTGAGTGTAACTGCTTCTCCAAGTGATGTTTGAGACTTCTTTCAACAAAACTATGGACTGTATATACTTCCTGTATGCTCGAGTGACCCGGATCACACTATTTCATTGTTATTTTCAACAGTCTAAGGTATCTACAAAGTAAGTCCTGCATAGCGAAGCTAATGATTGAATTTTGGATCTGTGGCACATATGAATCCGACCAAGCAATAATCAGAGGCAACGCTATAGCATTATAGTAAAGGCTATTTGGCTCCTATATTTTATTAAATAAAAAAAAACAAGTTTTTTAAACTGAAAGTAAGGAGCGACATTAAAACTTAAAACGAACAGAAATTATTCCGTATATGAAAGGGGCTGTCCCCTCCTCAACGCCTCGCTCTTTACGCTAAAGTTTTTTTATTGTTTTAAAAAATAAAGTTGTGAGACAGAGTCAAACTTTAGCGTAAAGAGCGAGGCGTTGAGGAGGGGACAGCCCCTTTCATATACGGAATAATTTCTGTTCGTTTTAAGTTTTAATGTCGCTCCTTACTTTCAGTTTAAAAAACTTGTTTTTTTTTATTTAATTTCTGATCGTTTTTTAGTTAATGCAGCTTTTATTTTGGCTCACCGTCATTGAATAAGTAAACAAAATTTGCATAAAAATTTTACTTTTCTTTTGCTAAATGGGTGTCTCTAAATTTGGTTATGACGTAATTTACAAATTAACTTACGTAACTAACTTCTATATTCGTATATTTTTCTTCTGGCAAAAAATACAAAGTTGCAGATTTTTGCAGATATGAGCTTGAAACCTATGTAATAGGGTTTTCTGATACGCTGAATCTGACGGTGTGATTTTCATTAAAATTCTTTCACTTGTAGGGGATGTTTCCCCCCTCTTTAAAAAATCGGGTAAATTTTCTCAGGCTCGTAGCCTTTGATGAGTAATACTAAACTTAATAAAATTTATATATTTAGAATCAGCATTATAAACACATTCTTTTGATACATTTATTGACATCAAAATTCCGTTTTTAAAAGTTTCGATTACTATTGAGCCGTATCGCTTGTTTTTTTATTGTTCTTTTTTATTACGTATATGCTATTACGTATATGAGGGGGTTCTCCCCTTAGTCAATACCACGCTCTTTACGTTAAAAGTTGAAAAAAAAAATTGATTCACAAACCCCTGAATCACAAAGGCCGTTTAATTAGAATAGATAGCTCTTTTGAAAGCACTAAAAAAAACTGTAGCGTAAAGAGCGAGGCATTGACTTGGGAGAGAACCCCCTCACATACGTTATAATTTCTGTTCATTTTAAGTTCTAATGTTGCTTCTTACTTTCAGTTGAAAAAACTTGTTTTTTTTATATTTAATTTCTGATCGTTTTTTAAATAATGCTTGGAAATCTGGCGCCCCCTTCATAGAAATGTCCCTTACCCCAAAGAAACATCCTCCACGGAAATACTCTCCAGAGTAACCCCCTCCTCTAGCCCCCCCCCCTCCAGAAAAAAATCCTTCCTGAAAATGTCTGTATACTTCCCAATAACCAATAAATAATGCTGGCAAGTCCGGCGCCCCCTTCATGGCAATTTCCCTTCCCCCATGAAAACTTCCTTCATGGAAAGATCCTCCAACATAACCCCCGACCCACCCCCCACTACCAGAAAAAAACCATCCTGAAAACTTCTGTATACTTCCCAATAACCAATACTATATGTTAACATTGGGTAAAGTTCATAACTTTTAGCCCTCCCCCTGTGGACTTCGGGGAATTAAGTCATCCTAAAAGACATATTTATCATATTTTCGGCCATGCTGAACAAAATGGCTATCTCAAAGTTTTGATCGGGTGACTTTGGAAAAAAAATAAGCGTGGGAGGGGGCCTAGTTGCCCTCCATTTTTTTTGATCACTTAAAAAGGGCACTAGAACTTTTAATTTCCGTTCCAATGAGCCCTCCCACGATATTCTAGGACCACTGGGTCGATACGATCACCCCTGAAAAAAAACAACAAAAAACAAACAAACAAATAAACACGCATCCGTGATCTTTCTTCTGGCAAAAAATGCAAAATTCCACATTTTTGTAGATAGGAGCTTGAAACCTCTACAGTAGGGTTCTCTGATACGCTGAATATGATGGTGTGATTTTCATTAAGGTTCTATAACTTTTAGGGGGTCTTTCCCCCTTTTTTCGAAAATCAGCCAAATTTTCTCAGGCGCGTAACTTTTGATGGGTAGCACTAAACTTGATGAAAATTATATATTTGAAATCAGCATTGAAATCTGATTCTTTTGATGTATCTATTGGTATCAAAAACCCGTTTTCTAGAGTTTCGGTTACCATTGAGCCGGGTCGCTCCTTACTTACAGTTCGTTACCACGAACTGTTTGATTATTTATTTATTTTACTTACCCAGAAGCACTTCATATGGAAGGGGTCGTCTTATAAACTTCAAAGGGGGCTCATTCGATTGCAAATCGAGGGTTCTAGTGCCCTTTTTAAGAGTCACAAGCTATCGGAGGGCAACTACCCCCCCCCACGCCCTTTTTTCCCCAAAAAGATCCGATAAAAATTTCGAGGTAGCCATTTTGTTAAAAACATTTCAAATAGCGTATTTAATATATACCATGCTTTACCCCCCCCCCCTAATGTGCAAATATATAGCTCAAATTGGTTCTAAATTTTAATATTTACATCATATTTTGTTTTATTTCATTAGCATTAACTAATGAAACTAGCTCCTTCTCCATATAATTTTAGTATGACTGTTGACGGAACAAGATTCAAAGTCAACTGATGAAATTGAAAGTTGGTGAGGTGACTAACTGACTATTGTCACTTGTCACTAAACAAATGATAATCGTATGCTCATGAGAGAGAATGTTATCTTAACTTACTATGCGAGTAAGTGAAGTGGGTATATTCTCATCCTAATAAGTGAGTGATTGTTTGATAAGATTAAATGACCCTGATGTAAAGCAATGTCGATACTCATGTCAATGTAATTAAAGTGGGAACAGCGAATTTTTTTACGGGGGAAAAATAGATTACTCAGAAAATGTGAAACTTCCTCATTATTCAAAAGTGTAACATAATTGTAACATAAATTCAAAAACGTAACAAAAATGTAACGTTTTTAGGACCGTAACGTAAAACATACCGTTTTATTTAAAACGTTCCAAAAATGGTACGAACGTAACCTTGGTGGCAACCCTGACCGAACTTGCCTTCTTTCATGTATAGCGTCGGGTTATTTATAATGCATAAGTACCTAAAATACTTATAAAACCTTTTGGCTAACATATTCCCAGTCATCAGTTCATTTGCTTTTGTTATTTGCAATTTTTACGACAAAGTGCTTCAAAATCTATTCTGTTTTTTAGATATAAACAGACCTTGGTAGAAACTATAGTCCAAATAAATAGACTTAATTTTATGACAATTACATTTTGAAGGGTTTTTATGATTTGAGCCTTCTTGAGGTTGGCTCAAATTGGAATAGTTTCGAGCCGATTCGAAGATACTAAGAGGAGAGACATGAACCACGAATTCTACCATAGAAAGTAATCTTCAAAAGAGCATCGGGCTTGTACCGTGTCCCTGCATTCTCTTTGGCCCTTGAAAACCATGATGAGAGTTACGTTTACTCCTTCAACTGGGTAGCACCACTCTTTGAGGTGACGTACCCACTGAACACGATAGCTCCCCAGCTAATTTTTGTCACTTTGCTTAAAGTGTTCACAAGCGTGTCTAGCTAGAATCCAATGTCTAGACACGTGTCTAGCCAGAATTCAATAGGCCCATTATTGAGCACTAAGATCTTACATCAAAGATCTTGTATCTTTCTGCAAAGATTATCGTTTTTTAACTCATCTTTGTTCTAAGATCTTACAGCTCACTGGTGTTAGCAAAAAGTGTGAAGAACGCCATTTTTCTGCCGTATAGAACAATGAATGAGAGAACTTTGATGATATACTCATCATTGTTCTCAGACCGCTGATCAGAACAGAATGATTAAAGACGTTTGCATAAAAACGACAAAAGATGTAAGATCTTAGTTCAAAGATTTCACTTTTAAGCGTTTTCTGGCAAAAGATGTAAGATCTTAGCACATTGATGAGTGAAAAACGGCCCTAATGTCTAGGGAACGACCGTTCACAAGTAAAATTCGGTGCTTAGCTAAGACTACAAATTTAGTTTCAAATTGTCATTTCTAGCCAATCAAGAGAGCTTATACGGGCAAAACTTTCAAATTGTAATCCTTATTTCTACTGTCACAAGATGATGGGTGAGATAAGCGAAACAATTGCCTTAGTGTGCTTCACTATTATGTCTGGTGTTGCCTATTTGCCTAAAATGAAAAAAACAATTAATGAGAAAACAAAAATTAAATTTCAGTTTAAAAATATAAACATAAATGATGAAAATAGTGGAACTTGACACATTCTGATTGGCTGTAATCAAAAATCCTAGAAATTGAGTTCTAGAGTCTAGAACTCAATGTCTAGCCAAGCGCCTTGTCTAGCGTGTCTAGCTAAGCGCCAAATTTTACTTGTGAACGGTCGTTGCTTAGACATTGAATCCTGGCATAACACGTGTCTAGACACGGGATTCTAGCTAGACACGCTTGTGAACGCCGCTTAAGCATAACTTGTTTTGAAAATTTATCTACCTTATAGGCCTGCATTATCATAGATCATGCACTCCACCGTACGTTTCGGAAAACTGTATTGACGCGTAAAATGGGCAATTCGATTGTCCACGGATATTCCTTGAAAAATTTCTCTTGCTTTAAAAATTAAAGAACAAAACACCATTAACATATCGGAAGTAAGTTTTTATTAAAATCTTCCTGATAATGAGACGAATCGCAAAAAGAAAGAAACCCAATGCCAATTTCTACTTATTACGATAAAGAGTGTGAACTCTGTTCAACACTCTGTTGTGTTGACTGATGCTATGTTTATAATCAAAATGTCTGAAGTTTCTTGAATGCGTCATAAAGCACTGGTTTGGCGCCTATATTGTTGGCGATAACCTATTCGGTGTCTTACAACCAAGACTGTTAAAACATGTCAGTAAATATATGTCTACTAAGGTTCCTGGAAGGGTTCTTACAAACAGAAAATGATTCACTCCTAGGACTCAAGTGAATCAAGTTCAAGATCATCATTAGATTTATGGAATTATGACAAACGCTCTTAAATCTGTTAACGGTTACAGCGGTAGGTGCAACTTCGTAAAGAACAAACCACGGCCAAAAGTTTAGGTGCGTTTTAGTGAGAAAAAATTGTCATTTATAGCATATTCAGGAAAGGTAACTGTTATTTCGGTAAAACTTAAGATACTTGTGTATTATCCCGAACATACTCAAGAAGTGAAGTTAGGTTAATCATAATGAAATATACCAAAATATGATGAAAATATAAGACTTTAGCAACAAAATTATGGAAACTAGAGCAAAAAATTATGGAAAGCAGAATGCAATTTATTAAATACCTAACCTAACCTAACCACCTCTATATATTAGATTAACTAAAAAAAACAAGTTTTTTTTTAACTGAAAGTAAGGAGCGACATTAAAACTTAAAACGAGCAGAAATTATTCCGTATATGAAAGGGGCTTTCCCCTCCTCAACGCCTCGTTCTTTACGCTAAAGTTTTTTATTGTTTTAAAAAATAAAGTTGTGAGACAAAGTCAATCTTTAGCGTAAAGAGCGAGACGTTGAGGAGGGGACAGCCCCTTTCATATACGGAATAATTCCTGTTCGTTTTAAGTTTTAATATCGCTCCTTACTTTCAGTTAAAAAAACTTGTTTCTTTAGTTAATTTATGAACGTTTTTGAATTAATGCAGCTTTGATTTTGGCTCACCGCACATGAATAATTAAAATGAAATTCGCATATTAGTTTTCCTTTTTTTTGGCCAATTGGCTTTCTCGAAATTTTGTTCGGACGTAACTTACGAATTAACTTACGTAATGAATTTCTATATTCGTACGTTTTCGTTACGTATATTAGGGAGTTCGCTCCCTAGTCAATACCTCACTCTTTACGCTAAAGTTGAAATTTTGTTCGAATCACAAACCCCTGAACCACAAAGGCCGCTTAATTAGAATAGATAGCTCTTTTGAAAGTACTAAAAAACTTTAGCGTAAAGAGCGAGGTATTAACCAGGGGGCGAACCCCCTCATATACGTAATAATTTCTGTTCGTTTTAAGTTTTAATGTTGCTTCTTGCTTTCAGTTGAAAAAAAAACTTGTTTTTTATTTAATTTCTGATCGTTTTTTAAATAATGCTGGGAAATCTGGCACTCCCTTCAAAGGGGGCGCCAGTCATATCCTTCATGGAAAGATCCTCCTCCATAACCCCTACTCTGACCCTGACCCCCACTAGAAAAAAAATCCTCCTGAAAACGCCTGCATACTTCCCAATAACCAATAATATATGTAAAAAATGGGCAAAGTTTAAAACTTGCAGCCCTTCCCCCGGGAACAGTGGGGAATTAAGTCATCCTCAAAGACATAATAGTTAGATTTTCGACTATGCTGAACAAAATGGCTATCTTGAAATTTTGATTGGGTGATTTGGGGAAAAATGAGCGTGGGAGAGGGCCAAGTTGCCCTCCAATTTTTTCGGTCACTTAAAAAGGGCGCTAGAACTTTTAATTTCCGTTCGAATAAGCCCTCTCACGATATTCTAGGACTACCGGATCGATACGATCACCCCTGAAAAAACAAAAACAAAAAAAACAAACAAACAAACACGCATCCGTTTTCTTTCTTCTTGCGAAAAATATAAAATTCCACATCTTTGCAGATAGGAGCTTGAAACCTCTATAGTAGGGTTCTCTGATACGCTGAATCTGATGGTGTGATTTTCATTAAAGTTATATGACTTTTAGGGGTTGTTTCCCCCTTTTTTCGAAAATAAGGGAAATTTTCTCAGGTGCGTAGCTTGTGATGGGTTAGACTAAACTTGATGAAACTTACATATTTGAAATCAGCATAAAAATATAATTCTTCTGATGTATCTATTGGTATTAAAATTCCGTTTTTTAGAGTTTTGGTTACTATTGAGCCGGGTCGCTCCTTACTTACAGTTCGTTACCACGAACTGTTTGATATTTAATTAAAATATACCTGCATCGTAGTTTTTCTCACTAAGACTAAGTTAATTATAACCAACTGCAAACAGACAAACCGATTTTTTCACATCAAACTGAGCAAATTTCTTGAGTGTGACTGGTACATAAGTACCAATCTTAACAGTCAATGTTATTTTGAAAACACATTCATATAAACTATTGAAAGCAGCTTAAAGCCTCTCCAATATGACATCGGATCGAAATGAAGAATACAACATTGGAATTGCCATTGAAAAAACCCAGCGGATGATATTTGGAGCCCCCCCCCCCCCCCCCCAACGTGAAGAAGAAGGGAAATCACTTTTTATGCATGAGCAGTCCTCAAATGGGATGGAGGGCAGTGGCGGTTCTGGTTTCACTTACGCAAAATCTTGATTAGTCCCCCCTCCCTGTCTCCAATAACTGTTGAAGAAAATTTTAACAAAATACTCATTCATTAACAAAAATTTACCAACCGAGCTCTCTACTTTATTTTAATAAAAATTAAATCAGAAGAAAAAATAACAAAACAATTATAACTGTTAGATTATTTATTTGAAATTTTGCACCCCTAAAATTTCTGCACCTGGGACAATTACCCCCTCAATCTCTTCCTAAAACCAACTCTGGTGGAAGGAAGTCGGAAGGAGAGATTTAAGGGAAACTGGAATATCTTGGGGGAGAGGAGTGTAAATAGATAGGCTTTAAATAGATTAGGGTAGAATAGGAGTGTGTGCAGCTGTGTTGGCCGCAGGAGGCTTAGTGCTGCAGTGAGTGGTTATGAATAGTGCAGTAGCAGTAATAGTAGAAATGATGTCCTCTTTCTTTTTCATTACCACGAGCGTGGCACTGGAACATCATTGATAGCAATTTAAGGGCTCACTTAAAAGCTAATTTTTATATTTAGTCTCTTTTTATAAATTTGACTTCACAACGCTATTATAAAGTGCTATAGGACACCCAAAACATGCACTTTGGACCAGGGGCGTCGTTTGGGGGGCAAGGGGGCAGTTGCCCCCAATAATGTGGAGATTTTTTTTATAAACCCTATGCCCCTTGACTATCCGAATATGGACCCCTTTTGACCTCAGTAGTGATGCTTTTTTGGATTCAAGCGCACAAATATGGATGCACAATTGGAGCTACTAGTCCCTCAAGACTTATTATCACACCAGTGTCTTACGCAATAGCGCACCTGTAATGGTATAGTACACCAACGTCATAGGGAATGTTTTCTAAGCGATGCACTTGTGAATTACTTAAAAACCCAAGGGCGTAGGGAAAAACCTTGAGGATTCCTTTGGTTGTTACGTAATAGGAAGTGTTTTGGTTTTGACTTTTGGTTGTTACGTAATAGGGTTTGTGAGAGTCCGCTAGTCAAGCGGGGAATCCCCGCTTATAACTGAGTAGCACACACACGTGGGTGTTACGTAATGACGGTGCACACGTGAGTGTTATGTAATGGAAGCGCACACGTGGATGTTACATAATAGTGGCACAAACGTGATAAGTTACGTAATGAGAGCGCACACGTCGGGTGTTCCGTAATGACGGTGCACACACGGGTCTTAAATAATGCTTTAAGAGATTCTTTTCTTCAGGATGTCATTTTCTTTCAAGGCATTTTTTCTTTACTTTCAAGGCGTTTTTTTCTTCAGGATTTCATTTGCTTCAAGGTGTTTTTTTTCAAGGAGTTCTTTTTTCATTTTCTTCCACAATGTTTTTCTCAGGGAACCCTAATATTCCAAAGATTTTTGCCTGTATTAGGATTCAAAATATGTCTGCATTAGGATCAGATATTATTGGGTGTTGTTCTTAGCATATTTTCTAGTAATAGAGTCTTATACTCTATTGGAACTTGAATGTGCTATCAGAGAGGAAATAAAAGCGAGAGTATCATGCACACACGGCTAGAATATGGTGCACCTTCATATACGATCAAAAACTCTTTCTTTTCCTCTTCACTAAACATAATTTTATACATATATTAGGGACAATCTTGAACGAGCGAACCAGAGATTGAAATGTTGATTACATATTTTCTTTGATTTTTAAACATCAACGTCTTTACTTAACGCTGATTAAATAAAAAAGACAAGTTTTTTTTAACTGAAAGAAGGAAACAATATTAAAACTTAAAACGAACAGAAATTATTCCGTATAAGAAAGGGTCTGTCCCCTCCTCAACACCTCGATCTTCACACTAAAGTTTTTATTGTTTAAAAAAAATAGAGTTGTGTGAAAGTCAAACTTTAGCGTAAAGAGCGAGGCGTTGGGGAGGGGGCAGCCCCTTTCATATACGGAATAATTTCTGTTCGTTTTAAGTTTTAACGTCGTTCCTTACTTTTAGTTCAAAAAGTTGTTTTTTTATTTAATTATTGAAGTTTTTGAATTAATGCAGGTTTTGATTTTGGCTCACCGTACATGAATAATTAAAACATAATTTGCATATTAGTTTTACTTTTATTTGGTTAAATGGCTTTCTCGAAACTTACTTAATTTTATTTACGAACGTTATTATTAGTAATCAATATGCGAGTAGTAATGGGTCAATCTATACAAGCAGAGTGTCCCCCCATATAGCTACAATGCTTACAAGCAGTGTGTCTCCCGCCATACAAGCAGACAGTGTAATGACCTGATTCAACTACCGTGAAAATTCGTGATGTTTCTGTTCAAAGTGCGTGATGTTTTCATGCTAGTAATTCGTTTCCTTTGTTTGAAGTTGTGAAATTCTTTCTGTAATTTCATTTGTTACGTGTGGTTGACTTATGTTTAACCTTGAACACGGATATAAAAACTCCGATAATTTGTTATCTTCTCAGTTCAGAATTGGCATTTGAAATATAATGATGCATTCAAATAAAAGGAATATTGACGAAAGCTACACGCAAGAAGTAAGTTATTCTTTTATATTCATAGTGGATAAAGAAATTAATTCTACTAAAATTTATACAGACCCTATTATAGTTAACATATTGTTAAATATTTTTGAACCTGGATCTCCAGAGGTCGGTAAAGAGCAATATCAAAACATGAAAAAAGTATGTAAACACTGTATTTAAATGGCTTGCGAGCTTAGCACATGAGTTAAATCATACCTATTTATTATTCCGGCCCAAAGTTCCCCACATTCGTTCCCCACCGGCCCCACATTCGTTCCCCACCGACCCAAGGTGCCACAATCGTCCACCCCCCTCCATCGACCTTTTTTCAACCTTTTTTTACATCTCTAAACCATATCAGAAAAATAGAATGACACTTTTAATTTAAGTTTTAAAAAACTTATTCTTGTGCATACAATTGATGAGGACTGATGGTTCTCTTTCAAGATTTTTTCATGAAAAACAAACTTTTTTTTAGGATTTTCCAGAGCTCCCCCTACCCATTAAGAAGATAAGAAGGGGTGAAGCGACTCCAGTGGCCAGTTGAAACAGAACGAAGGTTATACAACATGTTCGTAAGTCGAATCCATTAATACAATCAACATTATGTGCACATGATAAAATCATCGTCGTGTTGAATGCTGACAAGGAGAAATACCTCAATTATGAAACGAGTGCAAGTGGTAACACTATTGGAAATGTATGCATGCGTTGTCATGACAGCGAGAAGTTAGATTTCTTTGGAGTACCCAAGAATTTCAATCGTGCAAACGGTGGATATGAGAGAGTAACATCACCAGAGAAATTAGTGCTCAAAGAGAATGCAAACATAGAAATAATTGTCGATGATCAGGGACAACTCCTTGCTACTGTTGCTGGTAACACATTACCTGTTGATACATCCTATCAACATCTTTCCGGTATTAGCATTTTAAAGAGGACAAGAAGAAGACAAGCATACTCATGCACTAATATCCTTAATTATATCTTGTCAATGTGCCAAAACTGCTATCTATGGAAAAATAATGTGACAATAGACAGTGAAATCGCAGGCAGAATAAAAAGGGCATTAGCAGACAATATCATCAATGAATATAAAGATGAATTGACGGAAAGCGAAGCGCAAATGTACTAATAATGTATAATAATGTATTTAACATATTTTTATATTAATATTCTACATGTCGTTATTTCATTAAAAATATCTTATGCATTATTTTGTTAAGTGTTCATTATTTTTAGGGATATGCTAGAACGTCAGTAAATAATTCCTTTGTTTTTTTTGTTAAACACGATTGGCTGAAACAAAAGCGGAACTTTTAAAATCACAACAACTGAAGGTCAGTAAATAATTCCTTTGTTTTTTTTTGTTAAACACGATTGGCTGAAACAAAAGCGGAACTTTTAAAATCACAACAACTGAAGGTCAGTAAATAATTCCTTTGTTTTTTTGTTAAACACGATTGGCTGAAACAAAAGCGGAACTCTTAAAATCACAACAACTGAAGGTCAGTAAATAATTCCTTTGTTTTTTATTGTTAAACACGATTGGCTGAAACAAAAGCGGAACTTTTAAAATCACAACAACTGAAGGTCAGTAAATAATTCCTTTGTTTCTTTGTTAAACACGATTGGCTGAAACAAAAGCGGAACTCTTAAAATCACAACAACTGAAGGTCAGTAAATAATTCCTTTGTTTTTTTGTTAAACACGACTGGCTGAAACAAAAGCGGAACTCTTAAAATCACAACAACTGAAGGTCAGTAAATAATTCCTTTTTTTGTTAAACACGATTGGCTGAAACAATAGCGGAACTTTTAAAATCATAACAACTGAAGGTCAGTAAATAATTCCTTTATTTTTTTTTGTTAAACACGATTGGCTGAAATAAAAGCGGAACTCTTAAAATCACAACAACTGAAGATCAGTAAATAATTCCTTTTGTTTTTTGTTAGACACGATTGACTGAAACAAAAGCGGACCTCTTAAAATCACAACAACTGAAGGTCAGTAAATGATTCCTTTGTTTTTTTTTTAAAACACGATTGGCTGAAATAAAAGCGGAACTTTTAAAATCAAAACAACTGAAGGTCAGTAAATAATTCCTTTGTTTTTTTTTGTTAAATACGATTGGCTGAAACAAAAGCGGAAATTTTAAAAATCACAACAACTGAAGGTCAGTAAATAGTTCCTTTGTTTTTTTTGTTAAACACGATAGACTGAAATAAAAGCGGAACTTTTAAAATCACAACAACTGAAGGTCAGTAAATAATTCCTTTTGTTTTTTTTGTTAAACATGATTGGCTGAAATAAAAGCGGAAGTTTTAAAATCACAACAACTGAAGGTCAGTAAATAATTCCTTTGTTTTTTTTTTGTTAAACACGATTGGCTGAAACAAAAGCGGAACTCTTAAAATCACAACAACTGAAGGTCGGTAAATAATTCCTTTTGTTTTTTTTGTTAAACACGATTGGCTGAAATAAAAGTGGAACTCTTAAAATCACAATAACTGAAGGTCAGTAAATGATTCCTTTGTTCTTTTTGTTAAACACGATTGGCTGATAAAAAGCGGAACTCTTAAAATCACAACAACTGAAGGTCAGTAAATAATTCCTTTTGTTTTTTTTGTTAAACACGATTGGCCGAAACAAAAGCGGAACTTTTTAAAATCACAACAACTGAAGGTCAGTAAATAATTCCTTTTGTTTTTTTTTTTAAAGACGATTGGCTGAAATAAAAGCGGAACTCTTAAAATCACAACAACTGAAGGTCAGTAAATAATGCCTTTGTTCTTTTTGTTAAACACGATTGGCTGAAACAAAAGCGGAACTCTTAAAATCACAACAACTGAAGGTCAGTAAATAATTCCTTTGTTTTTTTTGTTAAACACGATTGGCTGAAATAAAAGCGGAACTTTTAAAATCACAACAACTGAAGGTCAGTAAATAATACCTTTGTTTTTTTTCTTAAACGCGATTGGCTGAAACAAAAGCGGAACTCTTAAAATCACAACAACTGAAGGTCAGTAAATAATTCCTTTGTTTTATTTTGTTAAACACGATTGGCTGAAATAAAAGCGGAACTCTTAAAATCACAACAACTGAAGGTCAGTAAATAATTCATTTTTTTGTTAAACACGATTGGCTGAAACAAAAGCGGAACTCTTAAAATCACAACAACTGAAGGTCAGTAAATAATTCCTTTGTTTTTTTTTTGTTAAACACGATTGGCTGAAATAAAAGCGGAACTCTTAAAATCACAACAACTGAAGGTCAGTAAATAATTCTTTTTTTTGTTTAACACGATTGGCTGAAACAAAAGCGGAACTCTTAAAATCACAACAACTGAAGATCAGTAAATAATTCCTTTTTTTCTGGTTAAACACGATTGGCTGAAATGAAAGCGGAAGTTTTAAAATCACAACAACTGAAGGTCAATAAATAATTCCTTTGTTTTTTTTTGTTAAATACAATTGGCTGAAATAAAAGCGGAAGTTTTAAAATCACAACAACTGAAGGTCAGTAAATAATTCCTTTGTTTTTTTTTGTTAAACACGATTGGCTGAAATAAAAGCTTAAGTTTTAAAATCACAACAACTGAAGGTCAGTAGATAATTCGTTTTTTTTTGTTAAACACGATTGGCTGAAACAAAAGCGGAACTCTTAAAATCACAACAACTGAAGGTCAGTAAATAATTTCTTTGTTTTTTTTTGTTAAGCACGATTGGCTGAAACAAAAGCGGAAGTTTTAAAATCACAACAACTGAAGGTCAGTAAATAATTCCTTTGTTTTTTTTTGTTAAACACGATTGGCTGAAATAAAAGCGGAAGTTTTAAAATTACAACAACTGAAGGTCAGTAAATAATTCCTTTTGTTTTTTTTTGTTAAACACGATTGGCTGAAATAAAAGCGGAACTTTTAAAATCACAACAACTGAAGGTCAGTAAATAATTCCTTTTGTTTTTTGTTAAACACGATTGGCTGAAACAAAAGCGGAACTTTTAAAATCACAACAAATGAAGGTCAGTAAATAATTACTTTTGTTTTTTTTTGTTAAACACGATTGGCTGAAATAAAAGCGGGATTCTTAAAATCACAATAACTGAAGGTCAGTAAATAATTCCTTTGTTTTTTTTTTGTTAAACACGATTGGCTGAAACAAAAGCGGAACTTTTAAAATCACAACAACTGAAGGTCAGTAAATAATTCCTTTTGTTTTTTTTGTTAAACACGATTGGCTGAAATAAAAGCGGAACTTTTAAAATCACAACAACTGAAGGTCAGTAAATAATTCCTTTTGTTTTTTGTTAAACACGATTGGTAGAAATAAAAGCGGAACTCTTAAAATCACAACAACTGAAGGTCATTAAATAATTCATTTGTTTTTTTTTGTTAAACACGATTGGCTGAAGTAAAAGTGGAACTCTTAAAATCACAACAACTGAAGGTCAGTAAATAATTCCTTTGTTTTTTTTTGTTAAACACGATTGGATGAAACAAAAACGGAACTTTTAAAATCACATCAACTGAAGGTCAGTAAATAATTCCTTTTTTTTGTTAAACATGATTGGTTGAAACAAAAGCGGAACTTTTAAAATCACAACAACTGAAGGACAGTAAATAATTCCTTTGTTTTTTTTGTTAAACACGATTGGCTGAAACAAAAGCGGAACTTTTAAAATAACAACAACTGAAGGTCAGTAAATAATTCCTTTTGTTTTTTTTTTGTTAAACACGATTGGCTGAAACAAAAGTGGAACTTTTAAAATCACAACAATTGAAGGTCAGTAAATAATTCCTTTGTTTTTTTGTTAAACACGATTGGTTGAAACAAAAGCGGAACTCTTAAAATCACAACAACTGAAGGTCAGTAAATAATTCCTTTGTTTTTTTTGTTAAACATGACTGGCTGAAACAAAAGCGGAGCTTTTAAAATCACAACAACTGAAGGTCAGTAAATAATTCCTTTGTTTTTTTTGTTAAACACGATTGGCTGAAACAAAAGCGGAACCTTTAAAATCACAACAACTGAAGGTTAGTAAATAATTCCTTTGGTTTTTTTAAACAAGATTGGCTGAAATAAAAGCGGAACTCTTAAAATCACAACAACTGAAGGTCAGTAAATAATTCCTTTGTTTTTTTTTGTTAAACACGATTGGCTGAAATAAAAGCGGAACTCTTAAAATCACAACAACTGAAGGTCAGTAAATAATTCCTTTTTTTGTTAAACACGATTGGCTGAAACAAAAGCGGAACTCTTAAAATCACAACAACTGAAGGTCAGTAAATAATTCCTTTGTTTTTTTTTTGTTAAACACGATTGGCTGAAATAAAAGCGGAACTCTTAAAATCACAACAACTGAAGGTCAGTAAATAATTCCTTTGTTTTTTTTGTTAAACACGATTGGCTGAAATAAAAGCGGAACTTTTAAAATCACAACAACTGAAGATCAGTAAATAATTCCTTTTTTTCTGGTTAAACACGATTGGCTGAAATGAAAGCGGAAGTTTTAAAATCACAACAACTGAAGGTCAATAAATAATTCCTTTGTTTTTTTTTGTTAAATACAATTGGCTGAAATAAAAGCGGAAGTTTTAAAATCACAACAACTGAAGGTCAGTAAATAATTCCTTTGTTTTTTTTTTGTTAAACACGATTGGCTAAAATAAAAGCGGAACTCTTAAAATCACAACAACTGAAGGTCAGTAAATAATTCCTTTGTTTTTTTTTTGTTAGGGAAACTAATCCCCTCCCACGCCTACCCTCCCATTTGACTTTATGTTTTAAAAACTAAATATGCCATAAGATTAAATCAAAATGCACAGTGTTAATGCTAATTTCCAACAAGGTATCTCAGCAGTATCCCAAGAACGACTGAGGGTATTATTTTTGAACTTTTGGGGCTGCTTCTGCTCTTAAAATTTAACCAAATCAAAATAGCGTAAGTGTATCCAAGCTATCAAAGAAAGTAAACAGATTTTTTTGCGAATGGTATCAAGTTTTCCATTTCAGGTCAACTAGAGGAGGTATGAAACTAAATTAAACACTACTATTTGTGTCCAGATTTTCAAGAGGTTGTATGTTGTTAAAAATTGCTGAAAGTTTTTCTCCAGCATACGAATAGCATGCCAAACTATAAATTCTTAAAAAAAAACGAAAAGATTTAAAGTATTATTTTCTTTTCTCTGAAAAGACTATGTCAATATAAAACGAACAGAAATTAATTAAAAAAAACTCTTTCCACAAAATAAGTTTTTCAAAGAAAAGTAAAGAACTCCATTAAACAAAAAATAAGCAAAAATAAAATCAAATAATCTACCAAGCGTGAAACCACCACAAATCAGCATCGATAAATAAATGAAACCCAAAACGAACAGAAATTACAATAAATAACCGAGTGAAACTCAAAACGAGCAGAAAATAGCATAAGTTGGGCTCAAAACCCCTATGCCTTCCCAAGGCCAGAACATAATTTGCACTTTACTGAAAAAAAATGCAAATGAATGTGCATTGTCAGTTTAATATGCATATAATGATATTTAGTAAACCAAATCTTAATATTATTTGATTTATTAAAGTTTAAAAGTAAAAACATTTATATTTTTTTCAGTAAAGTACAAATTATGTTATGGCCTTGGGAAGGCATAGGGGTTTTGAGCCCAAGTTAATTTCTGATCGTTTTGAGTTTGACTCGGTTATTTATTGCAATTTCTGTCCGTTTTGGGTTTCATTTATTTATCGATGCTGATTTGTGGTGGTTTCACACTTGGTAGATTATTTGATTTTATTTTTGCTCATTTTTTGTTTAATGGAGTTCTCATTACTTTTCTTTGAAAAAATTATTTTGTGGAAAAAGTTTTTTTTAAATAATGGCAATAAATAACCGGGTCAAAACCAAAACAAGCAGTAATTAACACAAGTTGGGCTCAAAACCCCTATGCCTTTCCAAGGCCATAGCATAATTTGCACTTTTACCGAAAAAAAAAAAATACAAAAGAATATGCATTGTCAGTTTAATATACATATACTGAAATTTAGTAATCAAAATGTTAATATTATTTGATTTATTAAAGTTATAAAAGTAAAAACATTTATATTTTTTTCAGTAAAGTACAAATTATGTTATGGCCTTGGGAAGGCATAGGGGTTTTGAGCCCAAGTTAATTTCTGATCGTTTTGGGTTTGACTCGGTTATTTATTGTAATTTCTGTTCGTTTTGGGTTTCATTTATTTATCGATGCTGATTTGTGGTAGTTTCATGCTTGGTAGATTATTTGATTTTATTTTTGCTCATTTTTGTTTAATGGGGTTCTTTACTTTTGTTTTAAAAATTTATTTTGTGAAAAAGTTTTTCTAATTAATTATTGTAAAAATGTACAGTGGCTACTCACAGCTACTCAAAACGGAAGGAGAGGCATGCTGACTTCTGGAATGTGCCTATGGAAATACGAAAGGCGTTATGTGACATATCAGTCAAGATAAGTTACATATATGGATTCTACTAAAATCAGGCACGCCCGATTGATTGGTTTAATCAGAATACACACATCCTTTTTCGTTCTCTAAATATTCTCGATTTTATAATCCACTCAATACGCGTTATAACCTAACTTCGACCAGTTTTGCAAACCAAAAAGCGTGAAGTGTACGACTCTCCCATAGCCACAAAGATTGTCACATAAGTCCCACCGTGATATGGCCAGAAAGGCACAATTGGAGCTCGAGAGATACATGGAAGCATATTTTCCAAAACAGTTTTTTGCTTCTCCTGAACATTTTAGAAATTGTCACTCAACATCTTTTATATTTCCATCAGCCGAATGGTTCCAATCCATGACAATGGCTGTCTTCACTGTACTGGTGTTACCATACAGCCCTTGAGCAATTACATGGAAATTTTAGAACACACATTCCCTAGTAGGGACAAAGGGACAAATTCCCTACTAGTCAGGGTGTGAGCTTGATTAAACGTTACTTTTCGTCATTTTTTTTTGTATATTCTACTCTCTTTCCTTTCTTGCCAACTAGAGTTGACAAAAAAGCTTGCATATCCATAAAAAGAGAAAATCTTCTTAGAAATTTTGGCAAACCCACAACATTCAGAAGTCTTGCCTGTTCCCTCTCCCATTAAGGAAAGTGAAATGGAGTCTCTGGCTAAGATTAATGTAATTCTGCACATGATAACTGGTTCAAAACACAAAGACGTAAATTAATCATAAACAAAACTATATAAAGACAACAATTATGCATCCTGTTTTGTAATACCAAACCCTTAGAACTGCCGTACACCGTAATTGTTTTTTGCAAACTATTGTTCAAGGTATAGGTACTACTACTGGAATTTCAAGACTAATTGGGTTCATTAAGGTCCAGACCATTCATGTGCGGAGCCTTCAGGAAAAAAAGCCTTAGGAATTCTTAGACCAGTTTCTGTGGAGGATTCTAATTTATGCAAAGCCTAACACATGCCGTTCGTTTGAAACGTTTGTTTAAAATGGGCTACTTGAATAATTTAGGTCCCTTGATCCACAGGTAAGCGTACGCCACAATTATCGTTTTAGACCGAAATCTGTGACTTCGAAACCCCTACCTTTCATGGAAATCAAACATTGTACGCGAAATATGATAAGAGAAAATTGGCTTGGAACGGCAATTTTGTGCATAATGTGGACAAAGTTGTTATTTTGTTGAATTTTTTTTAATTTTTTCGCTCTGTTTTTTTTTTGTAAGCCATGGCCCATGTTTATCTAGAGATGGAATAGCTAACGGATATATACCGTTTTCTAATTAGTGAATTTTTCTAGCTGTTATTGAACTAATTAAAATCAAACTTTAATTGTATATTTATCTTGGTTTATTCTTTTAAAGATACAGTACAATTATGTAGCCAATCGAGGATTTGTCCTTTCGTTATTCCTGCAGGGTAAACCATGATCAGATTTTTTTTTCTTATTCTGAAGCTTCAATTGGAAATACATACAAAAAGCTTCGAAAATTATTTTACTAATAGTCCAATAAAACTACGAAAAAAGGTCAAACCTGGCCGTTTGAGCCAAAGAAATATTTTTTGCACCCAAGTGTTCAGAAAAATTTCTTAGTAACAGATTCGACATCGCTTGAAATCCCCTGTACAGAACTATCCCTTTTCAGTGAAAAGAGAAGGGAGGGATGGGAGAGGGAAACCTCAAATTTTAATTTCTGCAATATTTTCAGAATTGAAGGGCCGTTTCCTATTAATTTAAGTACGGGGGACCGAAAATTGCATCAAAAATAAAAAAAATATACCATTTGGTTCCCCATTCCCACCCTAGACGAGGTCAGAGGAGGTGGAGGAGGTGAAATCAGAGTCTTGATTTGTGTAGAATTTTTATACAAATGATCACCAAAATATTCAAAGAATTTGCTTAATAATATATCCAAAGTTGCTTGAAATTGCCAGTGCAGAAATACCTCTTTTCAGGGAACGGAAGAGAAAAAAGTAAGTAAGTAAGTAAGTAAGTAAGTTTATTTATAACCCGCAATATAAAATAAATGCGGAGTAAAAAAGAAAAAAAAATTATCCACAAGGAAATAATAAGAAAAACACAACATAAATAACATAACAATATTTATAAATCTCTAATCTGGAAAAAAATAAGTGAGGGGATAACTGGGATATGTCTTCCTTGGAGTATTGGTCCTCAGGTTCTTAGCGATGTTGTCAAGCAGCACTAGAGGGTCGATAACTCCAAAATGAGAAATAATCGTGTGATTTCTGTACCACCTTGGTAAATATAGCAGGAATTTACAATATTTAAAATAACCTCTCCTTAGCTGAAGACGGTCTTTTTTGCGCATTAGAGGCTGCAAACCGGAAAGAAAAAGAATTGTAGGAGAACAAAACTATGGTAAAGTTTACATAAGCCTCGGCGGCTGTACCTCCTTCTATTAGGCGAGATTTTACCATATGAGAAGCGAATACACTGCAGAGCACTAGCAACCAGAAACGAGCATGTAGTCGAGAGTGTATCAGAAAAAGTAATCCCAAGCCATTTCAACTTTGAGATACACTTGAGTAGCATTGTACCCACATGTAAAGGAGGAGCTGGTTTAGGAATATTAAAACACAGAAACTCGCATTTTGAAGCATTTACAGACAGTCCAATCATACTCAAAGCATTAATCAGAACATTTAGATTTTTTGTGAGGCCTGACCTAGTATGAATAACTAGCAGAACATCATCAGCATAGGCAATGTGAATAACAGCAGTATTTTCTAAAAACACAGTAGGAGACAGCATTCGCAAACAGTCCGCAAGCACAGTTTTAAAAATATATGGAGACAGAACACCACCTTGCCTGACTCCCTTCTTTACTGAAATAGGTTCTGATATATCAGACATCCATTTTAACCGAACCAACGAATTGGAATACCAATATTGTAGAACTTTTACTACGGAAGAATTAACTCCTGCTTTAACTAAGCAGTGAAGCGCTTGCGAATGTACAACGTTGTAAAAAGCGCCCAAGATACCAACCGAGGAAAAATATAGTCGCCTTTTTTGCATTTTTGCCGAGACTAACAACTGACCAAGTATATGATGGGCTTGAGAACAACCAAAACCGGCTCTGAACCCAACTTGATAATCAGAAAAACCACATTTAGTCAAAACTTCAGGAAATACGGCATACTCGAACAGCTTGCTCATGAAGCAGGACACTGTAATTGGTCGATAACTGGAACACTGATCTGCGTCCTTTCCCCTTTTCAAAGATGATGTTACAATTCCTGAAAGAAAACTATCTGGAACTAAGGACTGGGCTAAACACATCTGGAATAGAAGCTGAATGTGTGTTAACAATAATGGACACTTAGTGGTGAAGTGATTGTAACACAGACCATCCATATCAGGAGCGCTTGATTTCTTAACACTCTTAAAAGCCCGATAGATATCACCACTAGATATTGACAACATACGGACTTGCCGAAGAACTCGAGGAACAATGTTATGCAATAAGGAAGAAAACATGGACTGGATAGAATTAATAAATGTAGAAAAAACGAGTAAAATGAGCAACAAAATCACTGATTTTGATAATCGAAACGGTAGCAGGCACACACTTGCTGCTAATAATTACATTGAACCAAGACTTCCGATCCGAGGGGCCATCCAGAAAAGGGAGGAAGGGAGGTTCCCAAATTTAAATTTCTGAAATGTTTTCTAGATTAGAGGGTTGTTTTCTATTTATTAAAGTCCAGGGAGACCGAAAATAACATCAGAATCGAAAAATTCTATAATTTAATACCCTATTCCACCCTAAGCGAGATCAGAGGGGGAGGGGGGAGGGGCGGCTGAAAAATCGGAATATTACTTTTTGCAGTATTAGCATAAAAATGAACACCAAAATGTTCAGAAAAATTAGCTTAATAACATATATAGAATCTCTCAAAATCTCCCGTACAGAAATGCCCCTTTTTCAGGGACCAGAGGAGAAAAAAGGGGATGGGGAGGACCTCGAATAAAATTTCTGAAATATTTTTGAGTTTCAAAAGTTGTTTCCTATTTATTCAAGTCCGAGGAAAACAAAAATGACATCAGAATCAAAAAATTCTATCATTTTATATCCCTGTTCCCATTTCCACCATAAGCGAGGTCAGAAGGGTATAAAAAATCGGATTATTATTTTTTGCAGTATTCGTACACAAATGAATACCAAAATGTTCAGAAAAATTTGCTTGATAACATATCCAGAATCACTCGAAATCACCCCTTCAGAAAGTCCTCTTTTTAAGGGAAAAGAAGGGACAATTGGGGAAAATCTCAAATCTTAATATCTGGATTGAAAGGTTGTTTACAAAGTCAATGTTGTTCGTCCACCCCTATTCAGGATGTGACAATACTTCGTGGTTGGACGTTGTTGGCAAAGCTTGAGTTTTGAACGTCACTGCTGATGCCAAGTTTTTTAAAGCCAGTCAGCTGTTTTACTGCTCTTCAGTAAACAAGGAAGAACTGATTTCGACAGGTGACAAGGCTCTTCCATGCTTGTACACAGCTAGATCTGACACATACTTACTTGAACTCCGATAGCGTCTGTTCTTACCAAAAGTAACCACTTCGAAAACTCACCACCCACACCAGCTGGCGCAAAGTACCACTACTTGCGCGTTTATTTTCAAATGATGACATGGTGGCGCTCAGCAACACCTCTAGAGTCTGAAGACAGAACTGCAAATTTTCGTCATACGGTTATATCCCCATTATGACTGATATACCGCCAGCTCCTGTAAGTCTTCTCAATCTGATTCACTGCAGTTGTTAAGGTAAATGTTATAGCCTTCGATACACTTGAAAAAAGAGTGACCTTTCCTGCACTATTGCTTGTAGCCAGCACCAAGGAACAAGCTGCCTCGACGTTTCTTTGGAAAATTATCATCTTGAACACCAATTTGATTATACCAAATTCTGTGTTTTATTCAATAGCTCTTTAATCAAAACGAAATTGTGATCCTTTCAGAGTCACAGCGTACCTTACTTTTATTCGACCCATCCTTGAATATGCGTGTCCCGTCTGGGGCCCACAAGTTCATCACATAGATTACTTAAGTGATGATTTGGAGGGGATCCAGAAACAAGCTGTAAAGATCATTCTTTGCGACAAATATGTAGATTACAGCTCCGCTCTGAAGTCACTTGAAATACCAAGCCTTCGCGATCGCCGTTTTCAGCTGATGATTCGTTTTG
The DNA here is from genome assembly GCA_027921565.1 of Artemia sinica. Classification (NCBI taxonomy): domain Eukaryota; kingdom Metazoa; phylum Arthropoda; class Branchiopoda; order Anostraca; family Artemiidae; genus Artemia; species Artemia sinica. Next base: position 57,365,073 of record CM051256.1, on the reverse strand, counting down.
GCCAGTTTTTATTGTCTAGTCCTGTACATAGGACAATATTACCACCTAAAATGCCTGTCCGCGCAAATACCAGAAGCAAAAGCAAACTTATGCCCGTCTCGTGCCGCACAAACAGACTTAGTAACTCCTTTGTTCCTTTTTTTACAAGTGCTTTTAATAAAATGTAGAGAAGTGTTTTCATGTAAAAATGTTTTCATGTAAAAAACAGCGCCTTTTAGTGCATTTTTTTTAATGTGTCTATGACAGCTGTTTTCATTAAAATGATTCTGATTCTGATTCTGTCATAGTAACCGAAAACAAAAATGTGATTGAAGTGTTCCTGTTTGCTCTTTTGTCCATTAGTTTTTACTTTTCATGATTTTTTTGGTTTTACAATAATAACCGAATTTGTCAAATCCAGGAACGAAGTTAAAAATGGCAATCTTCTGATGTTCTCATCGCACCCTCCAGCACTAAAGGGTGAGGGTGAAAATAAAAAAGGAAAAGTCAAGACATACCTTAAACAGGATTTGAAGAAAGCCTTCAGCTCAGATTTGCACTCTTTAGCCCTCAAAAAAAAACAACCAAAAAACAACTTTCAGAAAAAAAATATCGTTGTAATTAGAATTAACCCCCCCCCCCCTCAGCTCTGAAGTAAGGTTGAGACTAATAGATAGGCCCAATATTAGTCCATATTTCAGTTCACGGCAGTAGTAAGTCGTATAAAGGTTAAAAACTTACATTCAAACTTACGCCTAAGGCATAGATATGTGTGTAAGTTTTCAACGAATTGTACGGTTACCAGGGTCATTAGCAAAGAGGTAACATTTCTATAGATGGTATAGTAATTTGAAATATCATATGGAATTTGCTTGAAGGTATATACTTTGCGTACGTGCCCGTACCAAACAGGTTGAAGGCATAGATATGTGTTTAGGTTTTCAAGTAATTGTACGGGTGTCAGTCGATTAGAGAAAGTTCCGTGGTCATTCATCTGTAAGTTGATTAGTAGGTTTTTTTTTTTTTAAACTTGGCTAATAGGTTTTTAAACCTATTACTACGAACGCTACATGCATTCCATTTTTGGAACTACGAGCGAGATTGTGTGATGCTATAAGACTGGTTTCGCTTCATGGGTTCATTAATAGAAGGACTAATGCTTATGAAAAGGGTAATTACTTCTTTAGTTTACGAGATTTGCGAATTTTTTGCGAAAAGATATTTGCGTAGACGCTTACAAGGGACATTGCTAGAAAGTATTCAATAGCTTAATTGAAAAGTAACGATAGAATGCCATTGTGACTTGACCTAGCTTTACCTCGCCGATGTGGTCTGTATAATACGTAAGTAACGTTTGAAAAATATTATCAATTTAAAAAGAAATGGCTGAAAAGTGTTATGAGGGGGGTGGGTTGCATAGAGGGGTGAGTTGCACGGGGGTTCAGTTACATGGGGGTTCTTTGTGTTAAATAAGTAGTTTTTGTATCTTTTAAAAGAACTTTACGGGGATTGAGAGACTCAGTTGCCTAATTCCGTGTGATTTTTCTTTACTTGATGGTCATTAAAAACGAAATTTTTGTGTTAAATAAGTAGTTTTTGTATCTTTTAAAAGAGCTTTACGGGGATTGAGAGACTCAGTTGCCTAATTCCGTGTGATTTTTTTTTACTTGATGGTCATTAAAAACGAAATTTTTGTGTTAAATAAGTAGTTTTTGTATCTTTTAAAAGAGCTTTACGGGGATTGAGAGACTCGGTTGCCTCATTCCGTGTGATTTTTCTTTACTTGATGGTCATTAAAAACGAAATTTTTGTGTTAAATAAGTAGTTTTTGTATCTTTTAAAAGAGCTTTACGGGGATTGAGAGACTCAGTTGCCTAATTCTGTGTGATTTTTCTTTACTTGATGGTCATTAAAAACGAAATTTTCGTGTTAAATAAGTAGTTTTTGTATCTTTTAAAAGAACTTTACAGGGATTGAGAGACTCAGTTGCCTAATTCCGTGTGATTTTTCTTTACTTGGTGGTCATTAAAAACGAAATTTTTGTGTTAAATAAGTAGTTTTTGTATCTTTTAAAAGAGCTTTACGGGGATTGAGAGACTCAGTTGCCTAATTCCGTGTGATTTTTCTTTACTTGATGGTCATTAAAAACGAAATTTTTGTGTTAAATAAGTAGTTATTGTAACTTTTAAAGGAGCTTTACGGGGATTGAGAGACTCAATCGCCTAATTCCGTGTGATTTTTCTTTACGTGATGGTCATTAAAAACGAAATTTTTGTGTTAAATAAGTAGTTTTGTATCTTTTAAAAGAGCTTTACGGGGATTGAGAGAGTCAGTTGCATAATTCCGTGTGATTTTTCTTTACTTGATGGTCATTAAAAACGAAATTTTTGTGTTAAATAAGTAGTTTTTGTATCTTTTAAAAGAGCTTTAAGGGGTTTGAGAGACTCAGTTGCCTGATTCCGTGTGATTTTTTTTTACTTGGTAGTCATTAAAACGAAATTTTTGTGTTAAATAAGTAGTTTTTGTATCTTTTAAAAGAGCTTTACGAGGATTGAGAGACTCAGTTGCCCAATTCCGTGTGATTTTTCTTTACTTGGTGGTCGTTAAAAACGAAATTTTTGTGTTAAATAAGTAGTTTTTGTATCTTTTAAAAGAGCTTTACGGGGTTTGAGAGACTCAGTTGCCTAATTCCGTGTGGTTTTTCTTTACTTGGTAGTCATTAAAAACGAAATTTTTGTGTTAAATAAGTAGTTTTTCTATCTTTTAAAAGAGCTTTAAGGGTTTGAGAGACTCAGTTGCCTGTTTCCGTGAGGTTTTTGTTTACTTGGTGGTCGTTAAAAACGAAATTTTTGTGTTAAATAAGTAGTTTTTGCATCTTTTAAAAGAGCTTTACGGGGTTTGAGAGACTCAGTTGCCTAATTCCGTGTGGTTTTTCTTTACTTGGTAGTCATTAAAAACAAAATTTTCGTGTTAAATAAGTAGTTTTTGTATCTTTTAAAAGAGCTTTAAGGGGTTTGAGAGACTCAGATGCCTGTTTCCGTGTGGTTTTTCTTTACTTGGTGGTCATTAAAAACGAAATTTTTGTGTTTAATAAGTAGTTTTTGTATCTTTTAAAAGAGCTTTAAGGGGTTTGAGAGACTCTGTAATGCAGTAGTTTTTCAGTAAAGACACTCGATATCCTAAAAGTGTTTAATTCAAACTTTTTTAAAACTTCGAAATTTTTCAACTTTATTTATTTTTTTCTTTCTGTACATAACTTAAAATGTCAAAATATGCTTACAGTTCTAACAATTGCGCTCTGTGATTGGTCAGAGACACGATGTGACTTTCCCACTGGCATTCTATGACCGGTTATTGACAGCGCTCTGTGATTGGTCAGAGACACGATGTGACTTTCCCACTGGTATTCTATGACTGGTTATTGACACAACCTAATCTATTGCATGTATTAAATCAGTATTTTTTACGCAGTGGAACGATAAACACATAAGTCATATCTTTAAAAAAAAAAAAGTGAAGATGGAGCATTTTAATAAAGTGTGTTTACATAACAAGGTTATTGTAGCATTGAATGCCGACAAAGAGAAATATTTAAACTTTGAAACAAGTACAGGTGGTAGCACTATTGGAAATGTATGCATGCATTGTCATGACAGTAAGGAATTAAATTTCTTTGGAATACCGAAAAAATTCAACTCTTATGTTGGTGGTTATGCGAGATTGAGATCTCCAGAGATGATTGCACTCAAAGAGAATGCCAACATAAAAATAATCATTGATGATAGAGGACAACTCCTTGCTACTGTTGCAGGTAACACATTACCTACTGATACATCCAATCGTCACCTTTCAGGTATTAGCATTCAACGGAAGATCAATAAAAGAAAGGCCTACTCTTCTACTAATATCGTAAACCATATCTTGTCTACGTGCCGAAACTGTTACCTGTGTAAAAATAATGTGATAATAGACAGTGAAATTGCCAGAAAAATAAAAAGGGCATTGTCAGAAAATATCACGATGGAATATAAAGATGAATCGATGAAAAACAAAGCACCAGCAAACGTTACTGCCATTGGTCAAACAGTCATTGAACCAAATAATACCAAAGACGAAAAGCATATTGAGCCTTTTGATGAGACACCAGTAAAAATTGTGTATGGCTCAAAATGGAATAATGATTATTCTACTGATTACGAACTAAGAGAAGACAATAGCTATAATATCAAGAGAGAACATGGTGAACTATTTTATGGAACAGATTCAAAATGTCCAAAGTTAATTGTTGATATTAATAATGTATCATAATATATTTTTTGTATTAATATTCTACATAGCATTATTTCATTAAAAATATATTTTGCATTACATTGTTATGTGTTCATTATTTTTAGAGTAAGCTAGCATATCAAACGTTTAGAATGTCTAATAAAACGTCGGAGATGTAAGAAAAGGAATTTGCATACATCTATTGTCAGACACATGGGGACAAATTTTTTCTTGAATTCATCTCCTGGATAAATAAAAAAAAGACATTTCATTCAAGAAATTATGACGAAACTCTAAGTAAGCTACAAACTCTGTCTTGAAGTTACCTCATGGATACACAATGCAGAAATTTCATTTAAGAAATTATCAAAAATTGTAAGTAAGTAGCAAATTCTTTCAAAAATATGTTAATACGTTTAAGCAATAAATATCTTTAAGCTTAACCCGTCTTTATTCTTTAGAATAGTTTTATTCATTTCATTAAATTATGAAGAAATTGTAAGTAAGTAACAATAGCTTTCTTGAATTCGCTTCCTGGACACAATACAGATATTTAATTCAAGAAATAATAATAAAATCGCAAGTAAGTAATAAAGTCTTTATTGTTTTCCCCTATTGGATACACAATACTGAAATTTCATTCAAGAAATTATGAAGGAATTCTAAAAAGGTAACACACTCATGTTACCTCATGGATACACAATGCAGAAATTTCATTTAAGAAATTATCAAAAATTTTAAGTAAGTAGCAAATTCTTTCTTGAATTCGCCTCCTGGCTAAATAAAAAAGACAGTTCATTAAAGAAATTATGAAAAAATTGTAAGTAAGTAGCAAATTCTTTCTTGAATTCACCTGCTGAATAAACAAAAAAGACATTTCGTTCGAGAAATTATGACAAAATTCCAAGTAAGTAACAAACTCTTTATTGTTTTCATGACTTAGATACACGATGTAGAAATTTAATTCAAGAAATTATGAAAAAATTCTCAGTAAGTAGCAATTTCTTTCTTGAAGTCAACTCTTGGATACACAATACGGAAATTTCATTTAAGAAATTATGAAAAAAAACAATTTCTTTCTTGAAGTCAACTCTTGGATACACAATACAGAAATTTCATTCAAGAAATTATGAAAATATTTGTAAGTAAGTAACAAACTCTTTTGTTTTCACCTCTTGGATATACAGTACAGATACTTCATTCAAGAAATTATGAAAAAATCGCAAGTAAGTAACTTTTTTTTTCTCTTTATCAAAAACAATTTTCACTTAGCTACACGATGTAGAAATTTAATTCAAGAAATTAGGAAAAAATTCTCAGTAAGTAACAATTTCTTTCTTGAAGTCAACTCATGGATACACAATACGGAAATTTCATTCAAGAATTTCATGACTTAGATACACGATGTAGAAATTTGATTCAAGAAATTATGAAAAAATTCTCAGTAAGTAACAATTTCTTTCTTGAAGTCATCTCTTGGATACACAATGCGGAAATTTCATTCAAGAAATTATGAAAATATTTGTAAGTAAGTAACAAACTCTTTATTGATTTCACCTCTTGGATATACAGTACAGATACTTCATTCAAGAAATTGTGAAAAAATCGCAAGTAAGTAACTTTTTTTTTCTCTTTATCACAAACAATTTTCACTTAGCTAAATGATGTAGAAATTTAATTCAAGAAATTATTGAAAAATTCTCAGTAAGTAACAATTTCTTTCTTGAAGTCAACTCTTGGATACGCAATACGGAAATTTGATTCAATAAATTATGAAAAAATTGTAACTAAGTAGCAAATTCTTTCTTGAATTTACCTGCTGGACAAACAAAAAAGAAATTTCGTTCAAGAAATTATGACAAAATTCTAAGTAAGTAACAAACTCTTTATTGTTTTCACGAGTTAGATATACGACGTAGAAATTTAATTCAAGAAATTATGAAAAAATTCTCAGTCTAAGTAGCAAATTCTTTCTTGAATTCACCTGTTGGATAAACAAAAAAAAAAAACAAAAAGACATTTCGTTCAAGAAATTATGACAAAATTCTAAGTAAGTAACAAACTTTATTGTTTTCACGAGTTAGATATACGATGTAGAAATTAAATTCATGAAATTATGAAAAAAATTCTCAGTAAGTAACCATTTCTTTCTTGAAGTTAACTCTTGGATACACAATACGGAAATTTCATTCAAGAAATTATGAAAATATTTGTAAGTAAGTAACAAACTCTTTATTAATTTCACCTCTTGGATATACAGTACAGATACTTCATTCAAGAAATTATGAAAAAATCGCAAGTAAGTAGCTTTTTTTTTCTTTATCACAAACAATTTTCACTTAGCTACACGATGTGGGAAATTTAATTCAAGAAATTATGAAAAAATTTTCAGTAAGTAACAATTTCTTTCTTGAAGTCAACTCTTGGATACACACAATACGGAAATTTCATTCAAGAAATTATAAAAAATATTTGTAAGTAAGTAACAAGCTCTTTATTGATTTCACCTCTTGAATATACAGTACAGATACTTCATTCAAGAAACGTGATTAAACACGTTTTGAAACTACATGCTATTTGTATGCCTTTCCTTGGCACCTTTCCAAACGAGCGGGGATTCCCCACTGGTTCCTACACATTGCAAAAAAGTGAGCAGTACGAAAACTCCACGTTTTCAACCAGACTGGTTTTTTAGGGACCAATAAGGAGAGATATGCAAATTCGACATAGCTTTATTTCATTTTTTTAAGGTTCATTTAGACGAAGTTACGTGCGCGCACGTAACTTCGTCTAAATGAACCTTAAAAAAATGAAATAAAGCTATGTCGAATTTGCATATCTCTCCTTATTGGTCCCTAAAAAACCAGTCTGGTTGAAAACGTGGAGTTTTCGTACTGCTCACTTTTTTGCAATGTGTAGGAACCAGTGGGGAATCCCCGCTCGTTTGGAAAGGTGCCAAGGAAAGGCATACAAATAGCATGTAGTTTCAAAACGTGTTTAATCACGTTTCTTGAATGAAGTATCTGTACTGTATATTCAAGAGGTGAAATCAATAAAGAGCTTGTTACTTACTTACAAATATTTTTTATAATTTCTTGAATGAAATTTCCGTATTGTGTGTATCCAAGAGTTGACTTCAAGAAAGAAATTGTTACTTACTGAAAATTTTTTCATAATTTCTTGAATTAAATTTCCCACATCGTGTAGCTAAGTGAAAATTGTTTGTGATAAAGAAAAAAAAAGCTACTTACTTGCGATTTTTTCATAATTTCTTGAATGAAGTATCTGTACTGTATATCCAAGAGGTGAAATTAATAAAGAGTTTGTTACTTACTTACAAATATTTTCATAATTTCTTGAATGAAATTTCCGTATTGTGTATCCAAGAGTTAACTTCAAGAAAGAAATGGTTACTTACTGAGAATTTTTTTCATAATTTCATGAATTTAATTTCTACATCGTATATCTAACTCGTGAAAACAATAAAGTTTGTTACTTACTTAGAATTTTGTCATAATTTCTTGAACGAAATGTCTTTTTGTTTTTTTTTTTTTGTTTATCCAACAGGTGAATTCAAGAAAGAATTTGCTACTTAGACTGAGAATTTTTTCATAATTTCTTGAATTAAATTTCTACGTCGTATATCTAACTCGTGAAAACAATAAAGAGTTTGTTACTTACTTAGAATTTTGTCATAATTTCTTGAACGAAATTTCTTTTTTGTTTGTCCAGCAGGTAAATTCAAGAAAGAATTTGCTACTTAGTTACAATTTTTTCATAATTTATTGAATCAAATTTCCGTATTGCGTATCCAAGAGTTGACTTCAAGAAAGAAATTGTTACTTACTGAGAATTTTTCAATAATTTCTTGAATTAAATTTCTACATCATTTAGCTAAGTGAAAATTGTTTGTGATAAAGAGAAAAAAAAAGTTACTTACTTGCGATTTTTTCACAATTTCTTGAATGAAGTATCTGTACTGTATATCCAAGAGGTGAAATCAATAAAGAGTTTGTTACTTACTTACAAATATTTTCATAATTTCTTGAATGAAATTTCCGCATTGTGTATCCAAGAGATGACTTCAAGAAAGAAATTGTTACTTACTGAGAATTTTTTCATAATTTCTTGAATCAAATTTCTACATCGTGTATCTAAGTCATGAAATTCTTGAATGAAATTTCCGTATTGTGTATCCATGAGTTGACTTCAAGAAAGAAATTGTTACTTACTGAGAATTTTTTCCTAATTTCTTGAATTAAATTTCTACATCGTGTAGCTAAGTGAAAATTGTTTTTGATAAAGAGAAAAAAAAGTTACTTACTTGCGATTTTTTCATAATTTCTTGAATGAAGTATCTGTACTGTATATCCAAGAGGTGAAAACAAAAAGAGTTTGTTACTTACTTACAAATATTTTCATAATTTCTTGAATGAAATTTCTGTATTGTGTATCCAAGAGTTGACTTCAAGAAAGAAATTGTTTTTTTTCATAATTTCTTAAATGAAATTTCCGTATTGTGTATCCAAGAGTTGACTTCAAGAAAGAAATTGCTACTTACTGAGAATTTTTTCATAATTTCTTGAATTAAATTTCTACATCGTGTATCTAAGTCATGAAAACAATAAAGAGTTTGTTACTTACTTGGAATTTTGTCATAATTTCTCGAACGAAATGTCTTTTTTGTTTATTCAGCAGGTGAATTCAAGAAAGAATTTGCTACTTACTTACAATTTTTTCATAATTTCTTTAATGAACTGTCTTTTTTATTTAGCCAGGAGGCGAATTCAAGAAAGAATTTGCTACTTACTTAAAATTTTTGATAATTTCTTAAATGAAATTTCTGCATTGTGTATCCATGAGGTAACATGAGTGTGTTACCTTTTTAGAATTCCTTCATAATTTCTTGAATGAAATTTCAGTATTGTGTATCCAATAGGGGAAAACAATAAAGACTTTATTACTTACTTGCGATTTTATTATTATTTCTTGAATTAAATATCTGTATTGTGTCCAGGAAGCGAATTCAAGAAAGCTATTGTTACTTACTTACAATTTCTTCATAATTTAATGAAATGAATAAAACTATTCTAAAGAATAAAGACGGGTTAAGCTTAAAGATATTTATTGCTTAAACGTATTAACATATTTTTGAAAGAATTTGCTACTTACTTACAATTTTTGATAATTTCTTAAATGAAATTTCTGCATTGTGTATCCATGAGGTAACTTCAAGACAGAGTTTGTAGCTTACTTAGAGTTTCGTCATAATTTCTTGAATGAAATGTCTTTTTTTTATTTATCCAGGAGGTGAATTCAAGAAAAAATTTGTCCCCATGTGTCTGACAATAGATGTATGCAAATTCCTTTTCTTACATCTCCGACGTTTTATTAGACATTCTAAACGTTTGATATGCTAGCTTACTCTAAAAATAATGAACACATAACAATGTAATGCAAAATATATTTTTAATGAAATAATGCTATGTAGAATATTAATACAAAAAATATATTATGATACATTATTAATATCAACAATTAACTTTGGACATTTTGAATCTGTTCCATAAAATAGTTCACCATGTTCTCTCTTGATATTATAGCTATTGTCTTCTCTTAGTTCGTAATCAGTAGAATAATCATTATTCCATTTTGAGCCATACACAATTTTTACTGGTGTCTCATCAAAAGGCTCAATATGCTTTTCGTCTTTGGTATTATTTGGTTCAATGACTGTTTGACCAATGGCAGTAACGTTTGCTGGTGCTTTGTTTTTCATCGATTCATCTTTATATTCCATCGTGATATTTTCTGACAATGCCCTTTTTATTTTTCTGGCAATTTCACTGTCTATTATCACATTATTTTTACACAGGTAACAGTTTCGGCACGTAGACAAGATATGGTTTACGATATTAGTAGAAGAGTAGGCCTTTCTTTTATTGATCTTCCGTTGAATGCTAATACCTGAAAGGTGACGATTGGATGTATCAGTAGGTAATGTGTTACCTGCAACAGTAGCAAGGAGTTGTCCTCTATCATCAATGATTATTTTTATGTTGGCATTCTCTTTGAGTGCAATCATCTCTGGAGATCTCAATCTCGCATAACCACCAACATAAGAGTTGAATTTTTTCGGTATTCCAAAGAAATTTAATTCCTTACTGTCATGACAATGCATGCATACATTTCCAATAGTGCTACCACCTGTACTTGTTTCAAAGTTTAAATATTTCTCTTTGTCGGCATTCAATGCTACAATAACCTTGTTATGTAAACACACTTTATTAAAATGCTCCATCTTCACTTTTTTTTTTTAAAGATATGACTTATGTGTTTATCGTTCCACTGCGTAAAAAATACTGATTTAATACATGCAATAGATTAGGTTGTGTCAATAACCAGTCATAGAATACCAGTGGGAAAGTCACATCGTGTCTCTGACCAATCACAGAGCGCTGTCAATAACCGGTCATAGAATGCCAGTGGGAAAGTCACATCGTGTCTCTGACCAATCACAGAGCGCAATTGTTAGAACTGTAAGCATATTTTGACATTTTAAGTTATGTACAGAAAGAAAAAAATAAATAAAGTTGAAAAATTTCGAAGTTTTAAAAAAGTTTGAATTAAACACTTTTAGGATATCGAGTGTCTTTACTGAAAAACTACTGCATTACAGAGTCTCTCAAACCCCTTAAAGCTCTTTTAAAAGATACAAAAACTACTTATTAAACACAAAAATTTCGTTTTTAATGACCACCAAGTAAAGAAAAACCACACGGAAACAGGCATCTGAGTCTCTCAAACCCCTTAAAGCTCTTTTAAAAGATACAAAAACTACTTATTTAACACGAAAATTTTGTTTTTAATGACTACCAAGTAAAGAAAAACCACACGGAATTAGGCAACTGAGTCTCTCAAACCCCGTAAAGCTCTTTTAAAAGATGCAAAAACTACTTATTTAACACAAAAATTTCGTTTTTAACGACCACCAAGTAAACAAAAACCTCACGGAAACAGGCAACTGAGTCTCTCAAACCCTTAAAGCTCTTTTAAAAGATAGAAAAACTACTTATTTAACACAAAAATTTCGTTTTTAATGACTACCAAGTAAAGAAAAACCACACGGAATTAGGCAACTGAGTCTCTCAAACCCCGTAAAGCTCTTTTAAAAGATACAAAAACTACTTATTTAACACAAAAATTTCGTTTTTAACGACCACCAAGTAAAGAAAAATCACACGGAATTGGGCAACTGAGTCTCTCAATCCTCGTAAAGCTCTTTTAAAAGATACAAAAACTACTTATTTAACACAAAAATTTCGTTTTAATGACTACCAAGTAAAAAAAAATCACACGGAATCAGGCAACTGAGTCTCTCAAACCCCTTAAAGCTCTTTTAAAAGATACAAAAACTACTTATTTAACACAAAAATTTCGTTTTTAATGACCATCAAGTAAAGAAAAATCACACGGAATTATGCAACTGACTCTCTCAATCCCCGTAAAGCTCTTTTAAAAGATACAAAACTACTTATTTAACACAAAAATTTCGTTTTTAATGACCATCACGTAAAGAAAAATCACACGGAATTAGGCGATTGAGTCTCTCAATCCCCGTAAAGCTCCTTTAAAAGTTACAATAACTACTTATTTAACACAAAAATTTCGTTTTTAATGACCATCAAGTAAAGAAAAATCACACGGAATTAGGCAACTGAGTCTCTCAATCCCCGTAAAGCTCTTTTAAAAGATACAAAAACTACTTATTTAACACAAAAATTTCGTTTTTAATGACCACCAAGTAAAGAAAAATCACACGGAATTAGGCAACTGAGTCTCTCAATCCCTGTAAAGTTCTTTTAAAAGATACAAAAACTACTTATTTAACACGAAAATTTCGTTTTTAATGACCATCAAGTAAAGAAAAATCACACAGAATTAGGCAACTGAGTCTCTCAATCCCCGTAAAGCTCTTTTAAAAGATACAAAAACTACTTATTTAACACAAAAATTTCGTTTTTAATGACCATCAAGTAAAGAAAAATCACACGGAATTAGGCAACCGAGTCTCTCAATCCCCGTAAAGCTCTTTTAAAAGATACAAAAACTACTTATTTAACACAAAAATTTCGTTTTTAATGACCATCAAGTAAAAAAAAATCACACGGAATTAGGCAACTGAGTCTCTCAATCCCCGTAAAGCTCTTTTAAAAGATACAAAAACTACTTATTTAACACAAAAATTTCGTTTTTAATGACCATCAAGTAAAGAAAAATCACACGGAATTAGGCAACTGAGTCTCTCAATCCCCGTAAAGTTCTTTTAAAAGATACAAAAACTACTTATTTAACACAAAGAACCCCCATGTAACTGAACCCCCGTGCAACTCACCCCTCTATGCAACCCACCCCCCTCATAACACTTTTCAGCCATTTCTTTTTAAATTGATAATATTTTTCAAACGTTACTTACGTATTATACAGACCACATCGGCGAGGTAAAGCTAGGTCAAGTCACAATGGCATTCTATCGTTACTTTTCAATTAAGCTATTGAATACTTTCTAGCAATGTCCCTTGTAAGCGTCTACGCAAATATCTTTTCGCAAAAAATTCGCAAATCTCGTAAACTAAAGAAGTAATTACCCTTTTCATAAGCATTAGTCCTTCTATTAATGAACCCATGAAGCGAAACCAGTCTTATAGCATCACACAATCTCGCTCGTAGTTCCAAAAATGGAATGCATGTAGCGTTCGTAGTAATAGGTTTAAAAACCTATTAGCCAAGTTTAAAAAAAAAAAAACCTACTAATCAACTTACAGATGAATGACCACGGAACTTTCTCTAATCGACTGACACCCGTACAATTACTTGAAAACCTAAACACATATCTATGCCTTCAACCTGTTTGGTACGGGCACGTACGCAAAGTATATACCTTCAAGCAAATTCCATATGATATTTCAAATTACTATACCATCTATAGAAATGTTACCTCTTTGCTAATGACCCTGGTAACCGTACAATTCGTTGAAAACTTACACACATATCTATGCCTTAGGCGTAAGTTTGAATGTAAGTTTTTAACCTTTATACGACTTACTACTCACGGCCGTAAAATCGCAATGAAGCATCGTTAAAATCAAAAGTAGGACAATAGCAAAAAAAGGTGCTTTCATCTCCCTCTGACCTCGCTTAGGGTGAAAATGAGATACTAAACGATAGAATTTCTCAATTCTGATGTCATTATTGGTCTCCCAAGACCCCAATTAAAATGAAAAGGCATTTTAATCTACTAAATACTGGACAAATTAAGATTCTGATTTTCACCCCCCTCTAACCTCGCTTAAGGTGGAAATGGGGTGCTAAGTGATGGAACTTTAATACTCCGATATCAATTTCGGTCTCCAGGACTTGAAGTAATAGGATACGACCTTTTAATCCAGAAAATATTGCAGAAATTTAAGTTCGAGATTTCTCCCCCTCCTTTCCCTAAAAAAGGGTATTTCTGCCAGGGCGATTTCGAACAATTTTGTACATGTTTTTCTGCGAATTTTTCTTAAAATATTGGTGGCAAAAACATTTCTGTTGCTCAGATGCCGGGTCAAAACCATATTTTTACTTGACTATAACCTTTGGCTCAGATTGAAATACCTGTTGTTATCAAGGAGGCACACTTGTGCCTCTATAAGGAGGCGACCCACCACAATGTTAAGCGATTTCAGGTCCTAGAGATCGCAGAGAGACGGCGGTAATCGCATTTTGTAGCCCAAGCTCAAACTAAGAAACATGCAAAATTTAATCCTCCTCCGACTTTATCTTCATGGGGTAAACTGGGCCGGAAGTTTGGACCCTCCCACCACAGCCCCCCTTTAACGTTGTCCGATTGGGCTGAAATTTAGAGGATAAGCTTTCCTGGGGCCTGGGAGCTTATCCTCGAAATTTCAGCTCAATCCGATCACTCCTTCCCTGTTTTCAAAAAACCAAATATAGCCACTTAAAATTCATCATCATTTCTTTTTTTTTTTTCTTAGCCACGCCTACAGGCCACAGTTGGCAACGGATCCGGTTGAATGAGGACTCATTCGAAGCAGAATTCAACCTGTTAGGGCCTTTTGATATTTTCAGACCGAAAAAATTATCCCCCGAATTTACATTTACGAAAAACCTCGTTTTCCTATATTAGCCCATGTTAATTTTTCCCACCACAACCCCCCTTTAACGTTGTCTGATCGGGCTGAAATTTAGAGGATAAGCTTTCCTGGGGCCTGGGAGCTTATCCTCGAAATTTCAGCTCAATCTGATCACTCCTTCCCTGTTTTCCAAAAACCAAATATCAAGTTTTTTGGGAATTTGCTTGCGTCGAAAATAGCTTCCATTTACAAAATAACAATTACTATTGTGCTTGTATAGTCCAGCGGTTGAAACTCTAGACTGTCAGGCGGAAAATCCGGGTTCGATTCACCATCAGAGCAAATTTTTTATATACTGAATTTAAACTTTAAAAAGAAACTCAGTTTCTTTTTTAAATTATTTGAAAAAAATTACGTTTTCTAAAGAGTTAAAGAGGCTGAGTTACAAGGTCGACCCTTAAAACGTACAGGGATTAGGAGGCACAGTTGGGGGGCTGTTAAAGAGGCTGAGTCACAAGCTCGAACCTTAAAACGTACAGGGATTAGGAGGCACCCTGTACGACGTGATTTGAGTATTCAGGAATTAAAAGCCTTAACACAAGAATGTTGAAGAGCGGGGGGTTTGGGGGGCGGCAGCCCCCCAACTTTAACTCCTGACACGATCAGCTAACAGTTAGTCAAGCAATAATAAGTAATAAACTGTACAAAAACGTGCAGAAATTATTTGAAAAAAACTACGTTTTCTAAAGAGTTAAAGAGGCTGAGTTACAAGGTAGAACCTTAAAACGTACAGGGATTAGGAGGCACAGTTGGGGGGCTACCGCCCCCCAAACCCCCCGCTTTCGCAGCCTTTAAATATAAAAAAAATTTCTTTAAACTGAAAGTAAGGAGCGACATTAAAACTTAAAACGAACAGAAATTATTCCGTATATGAAAGAGGCTGTGCCCTCCTCAACGCCTCGCTCTTTACGCTAAAGTTTTTATTGTTTAAGAAAAGAGTTGTGAGAAAGTCAAACTTTAGCGTAAAGAGCGAGGCGTTGAGGAGGGCACAGCCTCTTTCATATACGGAATAATTTCTGTTCGTTTTAAGTTTTAATGTCGCTCCTTACTATCAGTTTAAAGAAATTTTTTTTTATTTAAAGGCTGCGAAAGCGGGAGGTTTGGGGGGCGGTAGCCCCCCAACTGTGCCTCCTAATCCCTGTACGTTTTAAGGTTCGACCTTGTAACTCAGCCTCTTTAACTCTTTAGAAAACGTAGTTTTTTTCAAATAATGTTGGTTATAGTCAAGGTTCTCTCTTCATTGTTAAAGAATCCTTTCAGACTTATCCTAATAAGCTAGCTTTGCTCTATTCATTTCAACTACTCATTAGTGTAAAAAAACACCAAAACTGTTTTTTGGGGACAACTGTATTCTAACACACAATACATACATATTGGCATTCTTAAACAAAGAAAATACCCAGAACGTGCGCGCACACACACACACAAAAGAAAGAACAACATCGGAGTCAAACCCCAAAGAAAAAAACAAACAATATTCAACATACAATAGGGAATACACAACTCGTAATTCAAATAAGCAAAAATACCAGAAAACAGAAGATTAAAAAAAATTAACTACCCAAACAATAAATATTTGGAGAAAATTATATGCACAAAAAATAAACACGAAGGATTAACCATGCCAAAACTTTTTGTGTACATATTTATCGATGCCATTCAGCAGAAACTTGAAAACTAAGGGAAAATCCGTTGATAAGGGAACTAAAGCGCTATTCGGTCATAGTAAGACCTAGATATCTTAACCAAGGCCTTGACGAATATTAAACGATCATAAAAATGACATAAACGCAGAAAATTTAATGAAGATAATGGGCGATAATCTAGTGTTTCAGGGCTAATGTTTTTTTTTTAAACTAAAAAGTGGCTCATATCTTCTTTGCTTTTGATAAGATCGGACCAAAAAAGAAAATTCTGAACTCTTCCAAGAGATTTAGCTAGAGTTATTTACACATTTGATGCATATTAGGATAAAGACAGGACCATAGATAACTTTAGATACAACATTTGTGCCAGTTCGTACGACTTAAATGTCAAATGTGGGCACAATATAAATATTAAACAGAGCCGCTCTTTGGCGTTTTTATCTCCTAAAAAATGCCTATTGAAAGTAATATGTGGGGTGATTTATAGATAATTTTAGTGAGTTTTTATTCCTCAAGGGATTTTCATTGTTTAGTCATACTTTTTCAGTATTTCTAGTCCTACACATAATATTTATGTTCGAAGAATATACCAGTAATATTTGAAATCACTCCAAACAGAAAAGGAAACCATAGTAAATCTTTCGTTGAGCATTAAATGTATTTCATGTTTGGAAAAATTAATACTGTTTCTGGCTTTTCTGTGTGATTTTATTTTAAACAGTAGCTAGCTTGTTTGCAGGCAAACAAGAAAAACAAAGCAGAAAATAAGATCAACTATCCGTTAAAAGCTGTTGTCCATCTATTCATCATTTAAGCATGTCATTGAGAGTCTCGGTAGCTGACATCACAATTTAAATCACAGATTATCCAAGGGTATGAGGTCAACAAGGTTGGCTTTAGGTTGTGTCATATAATCGGGGAAGAAATCAACCAAAGAACTGTACAATTCATATCTTCCCTGTCGTTTCGATGCATCATCAGTTCGACACAAAGTGGTTCCATACATGTCGCTTCCATCATGCACCGGATTTCTGAAGAGAAAACTGGCCAAAGAATGAAACTGTAATAAAAAAAAAATAAAATAATTAATAACGAATCTCAAATAATTTTTACATGACTACTTCTACCCTTTTCAATTTGAAACTATCTCTATAATTAAGATAGCCACTTCTTGGTTAACATCAAATGACTACTAGCAGCTACGTCATGATTGATCAGCTTTCAGATTATCGCGAGTAGCACTTTTTTAAACTAGACACAAATGAATACAGAAAGGTTTGCGGTGTCAATCAGAACAGGGTCTGGCGTCATCGCCCCAAGGAGCCCCCACCCCCCTGGAAAATTCTAACCGGACGTAAAATTGGGCAACCAAAGGGGAATTAAGACGAACAAAAATAGTGAGGAAAAGCATATAATTGTACATAATCTATTACGAAGGGTGGCGGAGGGTCATTGTGTAGGGGGGGATGCTACAGGCCTAAAAGAGTGCATTTCAATGCCCAAATAATGTAAATCTTCTTGAACCTTCAGATAAATATAGGAAGGGGTATAGAAGGGGAAGGAAGGGGTAGGAAGATATCTCTCATGTCCCTTCATTTAGATTATGCCTGAATAAGGGTGCTGCGGGGTCACACCTTTCTTCTTTTTGCAGAAAAATGTTGTTCTAATCTATTTCAAAGCTTAGGAAAAGTGCAGATTATGGTCTGGTCCTGAGAAGGTAGGGGGGTTGTCAGCCCAACTCATGTTAATTTCTGCACGTTT
The DNA here is from genome assembly GCA_027921565.1 of Artemia sinica. Lineage (NCBI taxonomy): Eukaryota > Metazoa > Arthropoda > Branchiopoda > Anostraca > Artemiidae > Artemia > Artemia sinica. Next base: position 57,347,222 of record CM051256.1, on the reverse strand, counting down.
TGAGTTTGACTCGGTTAGTTATTGTAATTTATGTTTGTTTTGGGTTTCATTTATTAATTGATGGTGCTTTGTGGCTGTTTTACGCTTGAAAGCTTATTTGACTTAATTTCAACTCATTTTGGTTTAACATAGCTCTTTACTTTTCTTTGAAAAAATTATTTTGTGGAAAGTTGTTTTTAGATTAATTTCTGTTCGCTTTTATGTTGGAGAAAAGCTTTCAACTATTTTTAATAACATTCACCCTTTTGAAAATCTTGACAAAAACAGTATTGTTCAATTTCGTTTTAGATCTCCTCAAAATGACCTGAAAAATAAAACTTAATACTATTCCCAAAAAATTCTATCTATAATCTTTGAAAACTTGGATACCCATACGCTCATTTGATTTGGTTAAATTGTAAGAGCAAAAGTAGGAATAGTAGTAGCCTTGAAAGTTTCAACTTAGTACCCTCAGTCATTCTTGGGATATTGCTGAGATGTCTTATTGGCCACCAGCATACACACGGCACATTTGATCTAGTTTTAAAGCAACATTTACTTTTTAAACATTTTGGGCAAATTGCATAACTGTGGGGTGTTGACATACCGAATATCCTTAGGGACATAGTCACTGGACCGTTCAACTATGCTGAACAAAACGGCTGTCTCAAAAATTTTGACTGGATGTGTTTGGACAATTAATGAGACTGGGAGGAGGGCTGTGTGCTTTCCTATCACTTTTGACTCATAAAAAAGGGCACTAGAGCTTTTAATTTCCAATCGTATGAGCTCCTTTAAAAGTTTCAATGATATTGCTAGCTATAATAGAGGAGCACTGTCTTTGATATTGCTTATATACTCTTTCGAAAACCAGTATGCATATAGGTTTTTCGTTTAACTAAAACTCTCTCTAAACGCTTCCTAAAAGTTTTACAATAATATCCTTAGCGTCATTAGTTAAAGTAATCGAAGTAGTAGCGTTAATAGTATATACATAGTGCCTTCTGGCTAGTTCAAAATCCGCCAAAACTCACCATGGAAGGCATAGCTTCATAATGTAAGCAGTTCTTGACATATTGCTTTGTCACCATTACCTTTTCGTCAATTGATCATCCCCTTTAGGCTTTCTCTGAAAGCTCCATATTAGCACCCAAATCTATTCTTGAGATAAGGCCTTTTGACAATCTGCATCTGTGTTGCCACTTATGCCGCATTTCGCGGCATTATGCCGCGATTCTGAGAGAAATGCCGCATAAAATTTTGATCATGCCGCACGCCGCGATTATGCCGCGAAATGGCTTTTTATACCGCATTTGTTCCCGTATGCAAAATTTGTCCAACTTTCAAGATTCTTATCTTTCGCAAATGTCTTTGTTGCATAAAAAGGGGATTTCAAAGACGCGTCCGACTCGTTTCGCGGAAGTCAACTACGGACTATAATTATTGACCCGTCGGTGGTCGGCAACTTGTCCCCTGGGAGGCCAGTGTGTTCGAAGGGGGTAGAGTTATTTTTGCGGGTTTGACGAAACTTTGACATTTGAGTTTCTCAGTTCATCTCATGACTTCAAGACCTCTCTCAGCTCAGCCCAAGTATTTTCAAGTTAGCAATAAGGACCAGACAGACTTGTCTTATTCCACAGGATTGTCTGATGGTATTGATGGTAAGTAGTAACTATATTTAAGTACCCTAGGTGTCGTAAGAACCGTTATTAGCCAAAATGTGGGGGAGGGAGGAATTTATCGACTGGCTGGTCATTTTTACCGACTGTTTTATGCAGACAAAAACAACTATTATTGAGAAAAAACAACTGTGTTGAAAAAAATTCGGCTGATTTTGAGAAAAACAACTATTTTCAAGAAGAAACCTACTGTTTTTTTTTTTAAAATCTACTGTTTCCAAGTAAAAAATTGACTGTTTTCACGAAAAATAGCGGCGCTGCGCGTTGACTCGGCTACTTTTTCACGACTGGCCGACAATATTCGGGGGGGGGGGGCACCCAACCTCCCACCTAGTCGTTATGGCCCTGGGTGTAATCAGGTCAGAAATTACTGGCCTATCCTAAGGGGTGGGTTGCTTCTATGATCTGTTTTCTGTTTTCCAAAATGCGTGTTTTAACTAGTTGCCAGTTCGTTACTTCATCCTTTCAAAATTCGAATTTATCATATGGTATCAACGAGAGGTGTAGTTCTTACCGAAAGTTTTGAAAGCCCGATTCTCACTAGAAGAGATCATCAAAATCACGATGATAAAACAGCTAAGAAATATAATTTTTTTCGAAATTAGCAATTTCCTTGTTAGCACAAACTGGAAAGTTTGTTAAAAGTAAAGGTTTTATTTGGAGTTGATAAGATGTTCGATTTCGGGGTAAGAGGGCATGCTGAAACCGTATATGACAATCGTTTTTTAGCCGGACATATATTTCGTCCAGAATCCGGCTGAAAATTTGTTATACGTATATTTTTTATTTGAAGCTGACTAGATGTTGGAAATAGGGGTAAGGAGATACGTTAAATTCGTTTCTCGTTTCGATATTACGGTCCGACCGTGGTATCTGACAAGTCATCTCATTTGCATCATATTTTGTCAAATTGGTGAGAAATAACTTCAGCAATAAGTTCAGCACTTAGTTATGTAATTGGATATCAGTTTTTCTTTTGGGATGACTTTTGAAAAGTGCAATTTTGGCAATATAATAGTCGTTTTTGCAGTGGACCGTATATCAGATATCACGGTAACTGCAAAACGACTAACTGCAGATCCGCAGTTACCGTGGTAACAGGGGTATCAGCAAAAACGCAACATATGTGTGTTTACGTCATATCTACTGTGATTCGACCAAAGCCGTATCCAGGGGGGGGGGGGGTTACCCGGTTTAACCCCCCCCCCCCCGAAATTTTTGACCGAGTCGAAAATAAGTCGAAAATTAGTAAAACCTAGGTAAAAATCAGTAAAATTAATCGAAAACTGAGTCAAAAATTAGTAACCCCCCCCCCCCCCCAAAAAAAAATCCTGGATCCGCTCCTGGATTCGACGTCATATCTGCTTTAACGAAACTGATCAAAACTTCCTGCCTTACTTCTGCCAAATTTCCGACTTCAGCCGGATTACCGGCGAAGGATTTACCCGGAAGGAACAAAGGGTTCTCAGCAGGCTGGCGCTGGAAGAAATTAAACTAATGCAGGTTCGTTTCTTTCACCAGCAAGTCGATCCATGAAAGAAAGGATATAATAGCTAAATATTTCTCTTGTTTATAGACCAAACGTGTTACAACACAATGGCAGAAGTGATAGATATCGATCAGGAATATGAGGACGGTGATAAAGACTCGGACGATAGTGAACCCTCCAACAAAAACCGAGGATCACAAAGAAAAGAGCCGACCAAAGATACAAGACTGCGTGGGAAAGAGAATCTGACTTTAATGAATGGTTACGAAAAGGAAAGGTGCAGACCGGTCAAAACAGTGGATATTTAGCTCACTGTTTTTACTACAAAAAGAATTTCGTTTGTAAAAAAGGGAAACACGACGCAAAAAAGCACAAACAGACCAAAGCTCACGAAGAAAATAAAAAAGCGTGGATAACCTTGTCTTCTAAGACCTTGCCATTGAGTTTTCATTTTTCTGGTGATTCAAAAATCAAAAGAGTGGCCACTGTTAAAGCGAAGCTAGTGACACTTCTCGTTGAGCAGGATCTACCCTATTCACTTTCTGAAGACTTGCTGAAACTTGTGAAAAGTATGCCAGGCCCAGATCTCGTAAGCCAGGCCACTCTTGGTGGAACTAAAGCAACTAATATTGCTCGACAAGCGTTGGCCCCTCATTTTCATGAAAAGCTTCTTGAAAACCTGGAAACGAATCTTCTCCGTAGTAATTGACGAGACCACAGATTCCTCTGTAGCCAAACAACTTGCTGTTTGTGTCAGCTTTTGTGACGAAGCAATGAATGTGCAGGTAGATTTGCTCGCTCTTGTCGAATGCAGCGACGGATCAGCGTCTGGTCTATTCAACCAGCTAGTGAAGGTGATGGATGATGTCAAGAAGGCGGGTGTTCCTCTACAAAACTGGGTCGGATTCTGCTCTGACACAACGAATGCTATGATGGGGATAAGCCACTCAAACTGTCCAAGAGCCTCGAACATCTATGTCCGACTGTGTGCAATCCTTTCAGACACAGTGCAAAACGCCAAGATGCATACAGGGAGGAATTTCAAGTCTTTACTCAAGTGGAACAGCACAGATTCCTTGCTTTGGCTCCAACACGCTGGTTGGCATTTCAAAACTGTGCATGCCGCATTCTCGAAGAGTGGAATACTCTTACGTTGTACTGGGACTCGTTGGTACTTGATGATCCCTCGCATGCTAAAGATCATGTAAGAATGACACTAAACAACCCATACTCGAGGGTTATGATGTTTTTTGTCGAGTACGTGTTGGGAGAGCTGAATGAGTTCAAAACCATCATCCAGTCTGAAAAACCCCTATTTCACCTCATGAAAACCAGGTGGAAAAACTTCTTCGGACATTAGCCATGAACTTTATGAAGCCTTCATATGTTAGAACAGACAACCTTTTAACATCAATCCGCATGACGAAGTGAACTATCTTCCCGACGAAAATGTCTATGTCGGCTACAAAGGGTGCGATTTCCTTGTGGGGCTCAAAACGAGAGAAGTTACCAGTGGCCATTTTGTAGCGTAAAGTCTCCGAACTCGTCGCTTCGCGAGGGATTTCTACGTCAAAGCTGTTCAACAAATTCTTGACAGTTTCCCATTCTCTGAAAAGATCTACAACCTGGTACACTTGCTTAACCGAAGCTCCAGATATGAACTGAAAGTTTCCAGTCTTCGTCAGTTCTTCGACTACTACGATTCTGCGCTTTGGAATAAAGCAAAGCTAGAGCAGGAATGGCGGTCTATACCGAGTGTAGCTCTACCTAGTACTGTCAATCTTCCTGACGTAGATGACATGGACTGTCGATGGACGACATGGATTGTCGTTTACTGGCGCCACATCTTGCAAACGAATTCTTCAAATGGTAGTCGGATGTTCCCAAATATCGGGAAATGGTTCAGTACTTTTTCTCACTCCCTTTCTCAAACGTTATTGCCGAGCGTCTCTTCAGTTTGCTCAAGGAAGTGAAAACTGATAAGCAAAACCGACTGAGTGCAGTGACTCTTTCGGCAACACTGAAAACAATGTGTGACCTTAAGCGCAATTATAAAGGAGGGCTTGACTCGGGCAAGTCAGAGCTAGAGCTAGAGCCCGGACTAGTCAAGAGTGTACTCAAAGTGAAGGCTAGTGCCTCTTCTCGTGACTGTAACGTTTTGAACCAAAGCATTGTGTATGGTCTGGCCAAAGATATTGTTTGTGACACACGTGAACAGTCCGATTCCGATTAATCTTGTCTGTTTGTCTTGTATTATTTATCTGAAATTAATGTTGTCTGTTTGTCTTGTATTATTTATCTGAATCTTCCTTCTTGAAGCTTTTGATATTGATTTTCATGAAACATTAATCGAAAAAGGTTGCGATACAAGAATCTAGTTACCCATCAATTATTCTATTGGATAGGCTTGAAAGCCCAAGGGAGGCCCAAGGCTTTTAATTTCTTCACTATTCACTTCACATTTATACGGTTTTCCCACCGTGGACTTTCCCTGCTGTGGTACCTCTGCACTTTTACTTCTGTTGCGTGCTTGACGAAAACGATGAACGACAAATGTGTGTTCACGGACTGAGCTGACCAAGCTTACCTTTGACCGCTGAAAAGAAGGATAGACAGCACGTGTTCTCTCAAATTTATGACTGATCTTCACCACACTTCACTTGACACTGAATCAACATTCATATTAAAGCGAGATTTTTCACCCATTCTCTCTCAAAAATACAAAACACAGCTTTTCCGAGAATTTCGGGCATGCCGCGGTTTTTACCACATTTTGGTTCAAGGATGCCGTGGAAATGCCGCTTTCTGACGAGGCTGGCGCTACGGAGCGGTGCCGGTCGAGTGGCATCTCTGATCTGCATGCACATGTTTTGTTTTGATTTAATTAGAATTTCCGCTCTATATTCTGTCAAATTTCCACCTTCATACGCGTAGCCTTAATAGCAGTAGAATCATAGTAGTATTGGTAGTAGTAGAAGCAGTAGCAGCAGTAATAGTGTTGCATTAGTAGAAGTAGTAGCAGTAGTAGCAGTATTCATAGCAGTAGTAGCAGGTACATGTTGCCTTTTGGTCAGTTGACCATCCCACTCATGATGCACCAGAAGTTTCATCTTGATACGGTAAGCCGTTCCAAAAATACTGTCGAAACGCCTGTATAAGCAATCAGTATGCACATAATATGTTTTGATTTATTTCAACTTACCCCTCAACGTTTCCTCAGATATTCATTTAAGATTCTCAGCCTTGGTTATTCTTGGTACAGAAGCAGTAGTTTTAGTGGTAGTAGTGGTAGCAGTAGTAGTGGTAGCAGCAGTAGCGTGGAAATATCGCCTTTTTGGCCAATCGATCATCTCCCTTATCATTTTCTGAAAGTTCCGAATTAATGTACTTAGTCATTCTTGAGCTGAGCCTTTTTGACAACCCGTATGCACATAACATGTTTTGATTTAATTCCCGACTTCCCTCAAAATCCTCTGAAAGGCTAACCTGAATGCCCTTCGTCTTTTTGGAAAGTAAAGGTCAAACATGTCCAACTTTCTCAATAAATATACTATATGTAGACAATGGACGAATTGCCTAACTTGCAGCCCTTGCCCTGAGGGTTATGGGAGGGTCAACATCCCCATAGGAATAACTACTGGACTTTTCAACAATGCTGAAAAAAAATATTTGTCTCAAAATTTTGATTGGATGTGTTTTGGGAAATGATGGGCGTGGGGGGGATGGTTGCCCTCCAATCACTCTGGACTCTTAAAAAGGGCACTAAAACTTCCAATTTCCCATCAAATGAGCCCCATCCGAAGTTTATACGACCATCCATTCCATAAAAACCTTATATACTTCGGGGCATAGCTTACAGCCATTGCCCATGGGCTCTAGGAAGATGTGTCAACCATTGAGACATTGTTATGTGTTTTTGGACTATTTTGAAGACAATCTTTATCTCATAATTTCAATCAGATGCGTTTGGGGGAAAGAGTACGTCAGGGGGGGGGGCGGCTAATCGCACTTCATCACGTTCGGTTCTTAAAAAGGAACCAGAACTTTCAATTTCTGATCAAACAAGCCTCCTCAAAAGTTTGTACGACCACCCCTTCCATAAAACCAGGGAATCACCTAGAACCCTCTCCCCCAGGCTCTGTGGGGTTGATGCAACCCCAAAAGCCTTGTTATATGATCTTTAGAGTACTTTAAAATAAATTTCTATCTCAAAATTTCTATCGGATGCATTTGGAGATGCAAAAGAGGACGTGGTAGGGGGAGGGGGGGGGGTGAACTAGTTACCCTCTGACCCCTTTTAACTCTTAAAAAGGACAGCCCCCTCCAAAGTTTCTACGACCACCACTTCTATAAAAACCTTATATGTAAATAATGGGCAACTAGAATAGCTTACAGCCCTTGCCCTGAGGGCTCTGGTGGGGGGGGGAGGTTGGCATCCCCAAAGACATGATTAATGGGCCTTTTAAATGTGCTGAATAAAATGGCTATGTCAAAATTTGTATAGGATGTGTTTGGGGGAATGATGGGCGTGGGGAGCTGGTCGCCCTCCAATCACTTTCGACTCTTAAAAAGGGCACTAGGACTTTCAATTTTCAATCGAATGAGCTCCTCTTGAAGTCTCTACGACTACCCCTTCTATACGAAGTGCCTTGGTCCAAAAAATATACATTGTGCCAACATCGCTCTTTAGTTAGGCAGCGCTTTTGTGCTGCCTATGATGAGTTCCTGCTCCTTTCCCTTAATTCAGACTTTGAGGTCCACTTGAGACCCAACACTTCTTGGAAGTTTCAACTTGACATCCTAAGCAGTTCATAGACTATGGCGGTTGGGCATAGCGGCTTTTGATTTACTCAGCTACTCGTTTTGTTTCCATAGAATACCTCAAGCAAAATTTTGATATTTTGGCCTAGCGAACGGTCCCTAAAAGAGAAGCTCCTAGCTGGTAAGGGGTCCAAGACCAAGCATGACTGCCTTTTCTGCTGTTCAACAAGCAATAACAAACATTATCACATGAAAGTTAAGAGCAACATTACACCCAAAGACGAGCAGAACGTGTTCTGTATAGAAGAGGCTGCACCTCCCCAACCCTTCTCGTTGTAATAAAAATTTCGGAGGATACTCATTGGATCAGAAATTGAGAGTTATAATGCCTTTTTTTTAAACACAAAAGTGATCGGGACGCAACGAGCCTCCAACCAAGAACCCTTTTCGATATCTGGCCCTTCCGTAACCCCTTAGGACATTTGATCAACGATTCGAAGTGACTATTTGTTCAGAATACTTAAAAACATCAATAAAAATGGATCCAAGGATGACATAACCTTCAGAGCTTCTGGGATAAGGGTCCTAAATTATGCAAACTGTCAATTCTTTACAGATAGATGCTATACTGGAAAAAAGGGCTGTTTTTTTTTTAATTCACCTGAAACTGTTATGAAACCTTAGGCTTAGGGGGGGGGGGGGCGGGCAGAAGTGAAGTAAAAAAAGTATTGCTTACCCAACAAATATCGCCTGGAAAAGGGCAAGAAAAGTACAAAAAAAAACTTTTTTCCCAACCACTTGAAATGGAAGAGGCTATCTTCCATAAGTCATTTGGAACGGAGTTCATTAAATTGGAAATTTAATATCCTGTTTAAAGACCAAAAGTTGCTGGAATATAATCAGCCTCTTTCTCGGTTCCTTTTCTGCCATCTGACCCTCCACTAGCCCTATGATATCGAATCAAATTTTGAGATAATCCTTTTGTTCAAACACTTCGAAATGTCTGATAAGTCTGCATTCGGGGTTGTTACCGCAGCCATTGCGTCAAGCTTTATCTTACCCTGCTATGATAACTCAACCCAAAACACACGAAAAAAGAATTAAAATAAATTAGAAATGTAAAAACAAATACTATAGGGTATTCTACACCGCATATTTTGCCTATATTTCGGAACATTGGTAGAATATTCCCAAATTCCATCTTTTCTTCATTATTTTAATTTGTCATCTCTCTTTTTAGCTGCTAAATTTTACACGCGAGGGCATTTTTCACAGGGGGCAGGGTTTGCAAGGGGAATTTTCAACGAGGGGATTATCCCCAGGGAATTTTCCGAGGGGAAAGTACCTAGCATCAATCAGAATACATCATAATCCACAGTGCAGTTGGGACGGGAGTAAAATTTTCAGTTAGAGTTTTGAACAGTGTGGTTAATGTTACTTAAACCCCGACTTTTTGTTTGCTAGTGGTAGACAACTCAATGATAACTCTTTTATAATTGATTCAGAATCTCTCTTTTTTTATTCTTCTTTTTATCAAACAAACTGGCTATATGTAAGAGGGCTGTAATAGTAGGGTGTATCTATGGAATTTACTTGCATGTATAGGAATTCCCATGCTATTTGCTTGATGCTCTGCACCTTTTCAAAGAGAGTCAGTACTCCCTCCCATGCTATTCTATAGCGCTATGTTCCTTTCATTGTTATTCTATGGGACCTCTACACGTGATTAAACACGTTATGAAACTACGTGCTATTTGCTTACGTCCCGTTGGTACCTTTCCAAACGAGCGGGGATTCCCCTCTGGTTCCTAAACATTGCAAAAAAGATAACAGTATGAGCGGGGGATTCCCCACACAAGTTTGTTTCAACTCCAAGTTTTTCAACCAGACAGTTTTTGAACCAACATCCGTTTTTTAGGGAGCCAATCAGAGACATCGGTGGTTGTTCAATATACGGTAATTGATTGGTGATTGGTTATAAATAAAAGGACTGGTTTTTTATTCGTCCTTGAGATTTTGTATATAATGGCCATACCTTACGATTTAATTTTCATTATGATTTAACGTATCATAGATAGTACACCAAATATTATTAACTTTAAAGCAATGGATACTTCAATTTTCAATGTGAGTACAGTTTACTGAATTTCTTAATTTATTTCCAAATAAAATCATTTTACCAGTAAATTCAAATTCAGGGGCATAGCCCTCCTCCCCTCCATAAATACAAATCCTACAATATGATGAGTATACTCCCTAGAAAACACAAAGTACGCTCTTTTTTCTATTATGTAAATAAAAACCCTCCCCCACTGCTCTTTTTACGAGCTTAATTCTGTAGTTTTAGTTATTTCCTTCAAAAATGTCAGTTTCCTCATTCATTCTAATTAAAATGCGTTTTCTTTATCTGTTTAAATAGAAGCTTCTGTGTTTACAAGGAAGGGTCAGTTTTGGGACCATATTTCGCACGCTCCTGTTATCGCATTGATTAATGGCACATGTTTTATGGAATAGCAACACGGGTTTTGACAAAGAGAGAAATTGCATTCTAGCTTAATTAGACGAAAGATGTTCTATTTTCAATTGTATTCCATGATTAAGAGAGTTTTACGATGTGAAAAAACAAACTATTTCATCGCAAGGAAAGTAAGGGGGAGGGAGGGAGGAGGGGATTCTTTGTGCAGACTAATTTTTTCTTCTGTTAAAAGGGGGGTTTCCAGGGGTGAAGTTTTCAGGGGGAAATTTTACCAGTTTTTTTCCGGAGACGTAAGCTAACGTTTAAATTAAATTTTAGGTCTTTTGTCTTAGGGATTTGCTCCTCAAATTTTTAAATTGAAAAATGAGTATGCTGTTCTATTAGTAAAGACAATCATTCAAGCTTTTATAGTCAAAAATGTGGAATTTTGCAGTTTTGACAGAGTAGAAGGATTTTGTACGGGGATTAATTTTACATGAGGAGGGGGGTTTCCAGGGATAAAAATTCAGGGGGAAATTTTACCAGTTTTTTTCCGGAAACGTGAGCTAACTTTTAAATTAAATTTTAGGTCCTTTGTCTTAGGGATTTGCTCCTCAAATTTTTAAATTGAAAAATGAGTGTGCTGTTCTATTAGTAAAGAGAATCTTTCAAGCTCTTATCATAAAAAAATGTGGAATTTTGCAGCTTTGACAGAGTAGAAGGATTTTGTACGGGGATTAATTTTACATGAGGAGGGGGGTTTCCAGGGGTGAAATTTTCAGGGGGAAATTTTACCGATTTTTTCCGGAAACGTAAGCTAACGTTTAAATTAAATTTTAGGCCTTTTGTCTTAGGGATTTGCTCCTCAAGTTTTTAAATTGAAAAATGAGTGTGCTGTTCTATTAGTAAAGAGAATCTTTCAAGCTTTTATCATCAAAAATGTGGAATTTTGCAGTTTTGACAGAGTAGAAGGATTTTGTACGGGGATTAATTTTACATGAGGAGGGGGGTTTCTAGGGGTGAAATTTTCAGGGGGAAATTTTACCGATTTTTTTTCCGGAGACGTAAGCTAACTTTTAAATTAAATTTTAACCCTTCTGTTAATTTTTAACAAGAAATGGCTGAAAAATGTTTTGGGGGAGATGGTTATTAGTCTCTCATAGGCGTGTGCTGTCTGAAACCTATGATTTGGGATGGGTGGCTTGCTATTTTTGACTTTTCTGAGCTTTGTACGGGGATTAATTTTACATGAGGAGGGGGGTTTATTATAGCGATCAGAAATTAAATTATAAAAAAGTTTCAGTAATTCCTTTGTTTTTTTTTTAAACACGATTGGCTGAAATAAAAGCAGAACTTTTAAAATCACAACGTTGTTTTTCTTTGTTAAACACGATTGATTGAAATAAAAGCGGAACTTTTAAAATCACAACAACTGAAGGTCAGTAAATGATTCCTTTGTTTTTTTGTTAAACACGATTGGCTGAAACAGAAGGCGGAACTTTTAAAATCACAACAACTGAAGGTCAGTAAATGATTCCTTTTGTTTTTTTTTGTTAAACATAATTGGTTGAAACAAAAGCAGAACTTTTAAAATCACAACAACTGAAGGTCAGTAAACAATTCCATTGTTTTTTTTGTTAAACACGATTGCTCAAAATAAAAGCGGAACTTTTAAAATCACAACAACTGAAGGTCAGTAAATGATTCCTTTGTTTTTTTTTGTTAAACCCGATTGGCTGAAATAAAAGCGGAACTTTTAAAATCACAACAACTGAAGGTCAGTAAATGATTCCTTTGTTTTTTTTTAAACACGATTGGCTGAAATAAAAGCGGAACTTTTAAAAATCACAACAAGTGAAGGTCAGAAAATAATTCCTTTGTTTTTTTTGTTAAACACGATTGGCTGAAATAAAAGCGGAACTTTTAAAAATCACAACAACTGAAGGTCAGTAAATGATTCCTTTGTTTTTTTGTTAAACAAGATTGGCTGAAATAAAAGCAGAACTTCATTTTGGATTTCTTTCGTTGAAATGCAAGAGTTGGAATATTTCAGTAGTGTTTTGTTGTGCTTTACCTTGTCAAAGTTACATTCTCTTGATTTTTCAAAGTTCATTTTGAATTTCTTTCGTGAAATGCGAGAGTTGGAATATTTCAGTAGTGTTTTGTTGTGCTTTACCTTGTCACTGTTACATTCTCTTGATTTTTCAAAGTTCATTTTGAATTTCTTTCGTTGAAATGCAAGAGTTGGAATATTTCAGTAGTGTTTTGTCGTGGTTTACCTTGTCACAGTTACATTCTCTTGATTTTTCAAAGCTGATTTTTGGATTTCTATCGTTGAAATGCAAGAGTTGGAATATTTCAGCAGTGTTTTGTTATGGTTTACCTTGTCACAGTTACATTCTCTTGATTTTTCAAAGTTAATTTTGAATTTCTTTCGTTGAAATGCAAGAGTTGGGATGTTTTAGTAGTGTTTTGTTATGGTTTACCTTGTCACAGTTACATTCTCTTGATTTTTCAAAGTTCATTTTGAATTTCTTTCATTGAAATGCAAGAGTTGGAATATTTCAGTAGTGTTTTGTCATGGTTTACCTTGTCACAGTTACATACTCTTGATTTTTCAAAGTTAATTTTGAATTTCTTTAATTGAAATTCAAGAGTTGGAATATTTCGGTAGTGTTTTGTCGTGGTTTACCATGTCACAGTTACATTCTCGTGATTTTTCAAAAGTCATTTTGGATTTCTTTCCTTGAAATGCAAGAGTTGGAATATTTCAGTAGTGTTTTGTCGTGGTTTACCATGTCACAGTTACATTCTCTTGATTTTTCAAAAGTTCATTTTGGATTTTTACATTCTCTTGATTTTTCAAAGTTCGTTTGGAATTTCTTTCGTTGAAATGCAAGAGTTGGAATATTTCAGTAGTGTCTTGTTGAGCTTTACCTTGTCACTGTTACATTCTCTTGATTTTTCAAAGTTCATTTTGGATTTCTTTCGTTGAAATGCAAGAGTTGGAATATTTCAGTAGCGTTTTGTTGTGCTTTACCTTGTCACAGTTACATTCTCTTGATTTTTCAAAGCTGATTTTTGGATTTCTATCGTTGAAATGCAAGAGTTGGAATATTTCAGTAGTGTTTTGTTATGGTTTACCTTGTCCCAGTTACATTCTCTTGATTTTTCAGTTCATTTTGAATTTCTTTCATTGAAATGCAAGAGTTGGAATATTTCAGTAGTGTTTTGTCATGATTTACCTTGTCACAGTTACATTCTCTTGATTTTTCAAAGTTAATTTTGAATTTCTTTCATTGAAATGCAAGAGTTGGAATATTTCGGTAGTGTTTTGTCGTGGTTTACCATGTCACAGTTACATTCTCGTGATTTTTCAAAAGTCATTTTGGATTTCTTTCCTTGAAATGCAAGAGTTGGAATATTTCAGTAGTGTTTTGTCGTGGTTTACCTTGTCACAGTTACATTCTCTTGATTTTTTAAAAGTTCATTTTGGATTTTTACATTCTCTTGATTTTTCAAAGTTCGTTTTGAATTTCTTTCGTTGAAATGCAAGAGTTGGAATATTTCAGTAGTGTCTTGTTGTGCTTTACCTTGTCACTGTTACATTCTCTTGATTTTTCAAAGTTCATTTTGGATTTCTTTCGTTGAAATGCAAGAGTTGGAATATTTCAGTAGTGTTTTGTCATGGTTTACCTTGTCACAGTTACATTCTCTTGATTTTTCAAAGTTAATTTTGAATTTCTTTCATTGAAATGCAAGAGTTGGAATATTTCGGTAGTGTTTTGTCGTGGTTTACCATGTCACAGTTACATTCTCGTGATTTTTCAAAAGTCATTTTGGATTTCTTTCCTTGAAATGCAAGAGTTGGAATATTTCAGTAGTGTTTTGTCGTGGTTTACCTTGTCACAGTTACATTATCTTGATTTTTTAAAAGTTCATTTTGGATTTTTACATTCTCTTGATTTTTCAAAGTTCGTTTTGAATTTCTTTCGTTGAAATGCAAGAGTTGGAATATTTCAGTAGTGTCTTGTTGTGCTTTACCTTGTCACTGTTACATTCTCTTGATTTTTCAAAGTTCATTTTGGATTTCTTTCGTTGAAATGCAAGAGTTGGAATATTTCAGTAGTGTTTTGTTGTGCATTACCTTGTCACAGTTACATTCTCTTGATTTTTCAAAGTTCATTTTGGCAAGAGTTGGAATATTTCAGTAGTGTCTTGTTGTGCTTTACCTTGTCACGGTTACATTCTCTTGATTTTTCAAAGCTCATTTTGGATTTCTTTCCTTGAAATGCAAGAGTTGGAATATTTCAGTAGTGTTTTGTTGTGCTTTACCTTGTCACTGTTACATTCTCCTGATTTTTCAAAGTTCATTTTGGATTTCTTTCGTTGAAATGCAAGAGTTGGAATATTTCAGTAGTGTTTTGTTGTGCTTTACCTTGTCACAGTTACATTCTCTTGATTTTTCAAAGTTCATTTTGAATTTCTTTAGTGAAATGCAAGAGTTGGAATGTTTCAGTAGTGTTTTGTTGTGCTTTACCTTGTCACTGTTACATTCTCTTGATTTTTCAAAGTTCATTTTGAATTTCTTTCGTTGAAATGCAAGAGTTGGAATATTTCAGAAGTGTTTTGTCGTGGTTTACCTTGTCACAGTTACATTCTCTTGATTTTTCAAAGCTGATTTTTGGATTTCTATCGTTGAAATGCAAGAGTTGGAATATTTCAGTAGTGTTTTGTTATGGTTTACCTTGTCACAGTTACATTCTCTTGATTTTTCAAAGTTCATTTTGAATTTCTTTCGTTGAAATGCAAGAGTTGGAATATTTCAGTAGTGTTTTGTTATGGTTTACCTTGTCCCAGTTACATTCTCTTGATTTTTCAGTTCATTTTGAATTTCTTTCATTGAAATGCAAGAGTTGGAATATTTCAGTAGTGTTTTGTCATGGTTTACCTTGTCAAAGTTACATTCTCTTGATTTTTCAAAGTTAATTTTGAATTTCTTTCATTGAAATGCAAGAGTTGGAATATTTCGGTAGTGTTTTGTCGTGGTTTACCATGTCACAGTTACATTCTCGTGATTTTTCAAAAGTCATTTTGGATTTCTTTTCTTGAAATGCAAGAGTTGGAATATTTCAGTAGTGTTTTGTCGTGGTTTACCTTGTCACAGTTACATTCTCTTGATTTTTTAAAAGTTCATTTTGGATTTTTACAATCTCTTGATTTTTCAAAGTTCGTTTTGAATTTCTTTCGTTGAAATGCAAGAGTTGCAATATTTCAGTAGTGTCTTGTTGTGCTTTACCTTGTCACTGTTACATTCTCTTGATTTTTCAAAGTTCATTTTGGATTTCTTTCGTTGAAATGCAAGAGTTGGAATATTTCAGTAGTGTTTTGTTGTGCATTACCTTGTCACAGTTACATTCTCTTGATTTTTCAAAGTTCATTTTGGCAAGAGTTGGAATATTTCAGTAGTGTCTTGTTGTGCTTTACCTTGTCACGGTTACATTCTCTTGATTTTTCAAAGTTCATTTTGGATTTCTTTCGTTGAAATGCAAGAGTTGGAATATTTCAGAAGTGTTTTGTTGTGCTTTACCTTGTCACAGTTACATTCTCTTGATTTTTCAAAGTTTATTTTGAATTTCTTTCGTGAAATGCAAGAGTTGGAATATTTCAGTAGTGTTTTGTCGTGGTTTACCTTGTCACAGTTACATTCTCTTGATTTTTCAAAGCTGATTTTTGGATTTCTATCTTTGAAATGCAAGAGTTGGAATATTTCACTAGTGTTTTGTTATGGTTTACCTTGTCACAGTTACATTCTCTTAATTTCTCAAAGTTCATTTTGAATTTCTTTCGTTGAAATGCAAGAGTTGAAATGTTTTAGTAGTGTTTTGTTATGGTTTACCTTGTCACAGTTACATTCTCTTGATTTTTCAAACTTCATTTTGAATTTCTTTCATTGAAATGCAAGAGTTGGAATACTTCAATAGTGTTTTGTCGTGGTTTACCATGTCACAGTTACATTCTCTTGATTTTTCAGGGTTCATTTTGGATTTCTTTCCTTGAAATGCAAGAGCTGAAATATTTCAGTAGTGTTTTGTCATGGTTTACCATGTCAGAGTTACATTCTCTTCATTTTTCAAAGTTCATTTTGAATTTCTTTCATTGAAATGCAAGAGTTGGATTATTTCAGTAGTGTTTTGTCGTGGTTTACCTTGTCACAGTTAAATTCTCTTAATTTTTTAAAGTTCATTTTGAAGTTCTTTCGTTGAAATGCAAGAGTTAGAATATTTCAGTAGTGTTTTGTCGTGGTTTACCTTGTCACAGTTACATTCTCATGATTTTTCAAAGTTCATTTTGAATTTCTTTCATTGAAATGCAAGAGTTGGATTATTTCAGTAGTGTTTTGTTGTGGTTTACCTTGTCACAGTTACATTCTCTTGATTTTTCAACGTTCATTTTGGATTTATTTCGTTGAAATGCAAGAGTTGGAATATTTCAGTAGTGTTTTGTCATGGTTTACCTTGTCACAGTTACATTCTCTTAATTTTTCAAAAGTTCATTTTGTATTTCTTTCGTTGAAATGCAAGAGTTGGAATATTTCAGTAGTGTTTTGTTATGGTTTACCTTGTCACAGTTACATTCTCTTGATTTTTCAAAGTTCATTTTGAATTTCTTTCGTTGAAATGCAAGAGTTGGAATATTTCAATAGTGTCTTGTCGTGGTTTTCCTTGTCACAGTTACATTCTCTTAATTTTCCAAAGTTCATTTTGAATTTCTTTTGTGGAAATGCAAGAGTTGGAATATTTCAGTAGTGTTTTGTCGTGGTTTACCTTGTCACAGTTACATTCTCTTGATTTTTCAAAACTGATTTTTGGATTTCTATCGTTGAAATGCAAGAGTTGGAATATTTCAGCAGTGTTTTGTTATGGTTTACCTTGTCACAGTTACATTCTCTTGATTTTTCCACGTTCATTTTGAATTTCTTTCGTTGAAATGCAAGAGTTGGAATGTTTTAGTAGTGTTTTGTTATGGTTTACCTTGTCACAGTTACATTCTCTTGATTTTTCAAAGTTCATTTTGAATTTCTTTCATTGAAATGCAAGAGATGGAATATTTTAGTAGTGTCTTGTCGTGGTTTACCTTGTCACAGTTACATTCTCTTAATTTTTCAAAGTTCATTTTGAATTTCTTCTCACAGTTACGAACGCGCGAGTACGTAACTGTGAGAAGAAATTCAAAATGAACTTCGAAAAATTAAGAGAATGCAACTGTGACAAGGTAGATCACGAGAATGTAACTGTGACATGGTAAACCACGACAAAACACTACTGAAATATTCCAACTCTTGCATTTCAATGAAAGAAATTCAAAATTAACTTTGCAAAATCAAGAGAATGTAACTGTGACAAGGTAAACCATGACAAAACACTACTGAAATATTCCAACTCTTGCATTTCAATGAAAGAAATTCAAAATGAACTTTGAAAAATCAAGAGAATGTAACAGTGACAAGGTAAAGCACAACAAAACACTACTGAAATATTCCAACTCTTGCATTTCACGAAAGAAATTCAAAATGAACTTTGAAAAATCAAGAGAATGTAACCGTGACAAGGTAAAGCACAACAAAACACTACTGAAATATTCCAACTCTTGCATTTAAACGAAAGAAATCCAAAATGAAGTTCTGCTTTTATTTCAGCCAATCATGTTTAACAAAAAAAAAAGGAATCATTTACTGATCTTCAGTTGTTGTGATTTTTAAAAGTTCCGCTTTTATTTCAGCCAATCGTGTTTAACAAAAAAACAAAGGAATTATTTTCTGACCTTCAGTTGTTGTGATTTTTAAAAGTTCCGCTTTTATTTCAGCCAATCGTGTTTAAAAAAAACAACAAAGGAATCATTAACTGACCTTCAGTTGTTGTGATTTTAAAAATTACGCTTTTATTTCAGCTAATGGTGTTTAACAAAAAAAACAAAGGAATCATTTACTGACCTTCAGTTGTTGTGATTTTAAAAGTTCCACTTTTATATCGAGCAATCGTGTTTAATAAAAAAAAACAATGGAATTGTTTACTGACCTTCAGTTGTTGTGATTTTAAAAGTTCTGCTTTTGTTTCAACCAACTGTGTTTAACAAAAAAAAACAAAAGGAATCATTTACTGATCTTCAGTTGTTGTGATTTTAAAAGTTCCGCTTTCATTTCAGCCAATCGTGTTTAACAATAAAACAAAGAAATCATTTACTGACCTTCAGTTGTTGTGATTTTAAAAGTTCCGCTTTTATTTCAGCCAATCGTGTTTAACAAAAAAAACAACGTTGTGATTTTAAAAGTTCTGCTTTTATTTCAGCCAATCGTGTTTAAAAAAACAAAGGAATTACTGAAACTTTTTTAAAATTTAATTTCTGATCGCTATAATAATAGAGCGACGCACTTATTTTCTAATTTAAAAATTTGAGGAGCAAATCCCTAAGACAAAAGAGCTAAAATTTAACTTAAAAGTTAGCTTACGTCTCCGGGAAAAAAAATTCAGTAGTGTTTTGTCGTGGTTTACCATGTCACAGTTACATTCTCTTGATTTTTCAAAGTTCATTTTGAATTTCTTTCATTGAAATGCAAGAGATGGAATATTTTAGTAGTATCTTGTCGTGGTTTACCTTGTCACAGTTACATTCTCTTAATTTTTCAAAGTTCATTTTGAATTTCTTCTCACAGTTACGAACGCGCGAGTACGTAACTGTGAGAAGAAATTCAAAATGAACTTTGAAAAATTAAGAGAATGCAACTGTGACAAGGTAAACCACGACAAGACACTACTAAAATATTCCATCTCTTCCATTTCAATGAAAGAAATTCAAAATGAACTTTGAAAAACCAAGAGAATGTAACTGTGACAAGGTAAACCATAAAAAAAACGCTACTAAAACATTCCAACTCTTGCATTTCAACGAAAGAAATCCAACATGAACTTTGAAAAATCAAGAGAATGTAACAGTGACAAGGTAAAGCACAACAAGACACTACTGAAATATTCCAACTCTTGCATTTCAACGAAAGAAATTCAAAACGAACTTTGAAAAATCAAGAGAATGTAACTGTGACAAGGTAAACCACGACAAAACACTACTGAAATATTCCAACTCTTGCATTTCAATGAAAGAAATTCAAAATTAACTTTGAAAAATCAAGAGAATGTAACTGTGACAAGGTAGACCATGACAAAACACTACTGAAATATTCCAACTCTTGCATTTCAATGAAAGAAATTCAAAATGAACTTTGAAAAATCAAGAGAATGTAACTGTGAGAAGGTAAACCATAACAAAACACTACTGAAATATTCTGACTCTTGCATTTCAACGAAAGAAATTCAAAATGAACTTTGAAAAATCAAGAGAATGTAACTGTGACAAGGTAAACCATATCAAAACACTACTGAAATATTCCAACTCTTGCATTTCAACGATAGAAATCCAAAAATCAGCTTTGAAAAATCAAGAGAATGTAACTGTGACAAGGTAAACCACGACAAAACACTACTGAAATATTCCAACTCTTGCATTTCACGAAAGAAATTCAAAATAAAGTTCTGCTTTTATTTCAGCCAATCATGTTTAACAAAAAAAAACAAAGCAATCATTTACTGACCTTCAGTTGTTGTGATTTTTAAAAGTTCCGCTTTTATTTCAGCCAATCGTGTTTAACAAAAAAACAAAGGAATTATTTTCTGACCTTCAGTTGTTGTGATTTTTAAAAGTTCCGCTTTTATTTCAGCCAATCGTGTTTAAAAAAAACAACAAAGGAATCATTTACTGACCTTCAGTTGTTGTGATTTTAAAAATTCCGCTTTTATTTCAGCCAATCGTGTTTAACAAAAAAAAACAAAGGAATCATTTACTGACCTTCAGTTGTTGTGATTTTAAAAGTTCCACTTTTATATCGAGCAATCGTGTTTAACAAAAAAAACAATGGAGTTGTTTACTGACCTTCAGTTGTTGTGATTTTAAAAGTTCCGCTTTTATTTCAGCCAATCGTGTTTAACAATAAAACAAAGAAATCATTTACTGACCTTCAGTTGTTGTGATTTTAAAAGTTCCGCTTTTATTTCAGCCAATCGTGTTTAACAAAAAAAAACAACGTTGTGATTTTAAAAGTTCTGCTTTTATTTCAGCCAATCGTGTTTAAAAAAACAAAGGAATTACTGAAACTTTTTTATAATTTAATTTCTGATCGCTATAATAATAGAGCGACGCACTTATTTTCTAATTTAAAAATTTGAGGAGCAAATCCCTAAGACAAAAGAGCTAAAATTTAACTTAAAAATTAGCTTACGTCTTCGGGAAAAAAAATTCAGTAGTGTTTTGTCGTGGTTTACCATG
Organism: Artemia sinica; assembly: GCA_027921565.1. Taxonomy (NCBI): domain Eukaryota; kingdom Metazoa; phylum Arthropoda; class Branchiopoda; order Anostraca; family Artemiidae; genus Artemia; species Artemia sinica. The sequence continues at coordinate 57,326,482 of CM051256.1, read as the reverse complement.
TCACAGTTACATTCTCTTGATTTTTCAAAGTTCATTTTGAATTTCTTTCATTGAAATGCAAGAGATGGAATATTTTAGTAGTATCTTGTCGTGGTTTACCTTGTCACAGTTACATTCTCTTAATTTTTCAAAGTTCATTTTGAATTTCTTCTCACAGTTACGAACGCGCGAGTACGTAACTGTGAGAAGAAATTCAAAATGAACTTTGAAAAATTAAGAGAATGCAACTGTGACAAGGTAAACCACGACAAGACACTACTAAAATATTCCATCTCTTCCATTTCAATGAAAGAAATTCAAAATGAACTTTGAAAAACCAAGAGAATGTAACTGTGACAAGGTAAACCATAAAAAAACGCTACTAAAACATTCCAACTCTTGCATTTCAACGAAAGAAATCCAACATGAACTTTGAAAAATCAAGAGAATGTAACAGTGACAAGGTAAAGCACAACAAGACACTACTGAAATATTCCAACTCTTGCATTTCAACGAAAGAAATTCAAAATGAACTTTGAAAAATCAAGAGAATGTAACTGTGACAAGGTAAACCACGACAAAACACTACTGAAATATTCCAACTCTTGCATTTCAAGGAAAGAAATCCAAAATGAACTTTGAAAAATCACGAGAATGTAACTGTGACATGGTAAACCACGACAAAACACTACTGAAATATTCCAACTCTTGCATTTCAATGAAAGAAATTCAAAATTAACTTTGAAAAATCAAGAGAATGTAACTGTGACAAGGTAGACCATGACAAAACACTACTGAAATATTCCAACTCTTGCATTTCAATGAAAGAAATTCAAAATGAACTTTGAAAAATCAAGAGAATGTAACTGTGAGAAGGTAAACCATAACAAAACACTACTGAAATATTCTGACTCTTGCATTTCAACGAAAGAAATTCAAAATGAACTTTGAAAAATCAAGAGAATGTAACGGTGACAAGGTAAACCATATCAAAACACTACTGAAATATTCCAACTCTTGCATTTCAACGATAGAAATCCAAAAATCAGCTTTGAAAAATCAAGAGAATGTAACTGTGACAAGGTAAACCACGACAAAACACTACTGAAATATTCCAACTCTTGCATTTCACGAAAGAAATTCAAAATGAACTTTGAAAAATCAAGAGAATGTAACTGTGACAAGGTAAAGCACAACAAAACACTACTGAAATATTCCAACTTTTGCATTTAAACGAAAGAAATCCAAAATAAAGTTCTGCTTTTATTTCAGCCAATCATGTTTAACAAAAACAACAAAGGAATCATTTACTGACCTTCAGTTGTTGTGATTTTAAAAATTCCGCTTTTATTTCAGCCAATCGTGTTTAACAAAAAAACAAAGGAATTATTTTCTGACCTTCAGTTGTTGTGATTTTTAAAAGTTCCGCTTTTATTTCAGCCAATCGTGTTTAAAAAAAAACAACAAAGGAATCATTTACTGACCTTCAGTTGTTGTGATTTTAAAAATTCCGCTTTTATTTCAGCCAATCGTGTTTAACAAAAAAAAAAAACAAAGGAATCATTTACTGACCTTCAGTTGTTGTGATTTTAAAAGTTCCACTTTTATATCGAGCAATCGTGTTTAACAAAAAAAACAATGGAATTGTTTACTGACCTTCAGTTGTTGTGATTTTAAAAGTTCTGCTTTTGTTTCAACCAATTGTGTTTAACAAAAAAAAACAAAAGGAATCATTTACTGACCTTCAGTTGTTGTGATTTTAAAAGTTCTGCTTTTATTTCAGCCAATCGTGTTTAAAAAAAAAAAGGAATCATTTACTGACCTTCAGTTGTTGTGATTTTAAAAGTTCCGCTTTTATTTCAGCCAATCGTGTTTAACAAAAAAAAAACAACGTTGTGATTTTAAAAGTTCTGCTTTTATTTCAGCCAATCGTGTTTAAAAAAACAAAGGAATTACTGAAACTTTTTTATAATTTAATTTCTGATCGCTATAATAATAAAGCGACGCACTCATTTTCTAATTTAAAAATTTGAGGAGCAAATCCCTAAGACAAAAGAGCTAAAATTTAATTTAAAAGTTAGCTTACGTCTCCGGGAAAAAAAATTGGTAAAATTTCACCCTGAAAACCCCCCTCCTCATGTAAAATTAATCCCCGTACAAAGCTCAGAAAAGTCAAAAATAGCAAGCCACCCATCCCAAATCATAGGTTTCAGACAACACACGCCTATGAGAGACTAATAGCTATCTCCCCCAAAACACTTTTCAGCCATTTCTTGTTAAAAATTAACAAAAGGGTTAAAATTTAATTTAAAAGTTAGCTTACGTCTCAGGAAAAAAAAATCGGTAAAATTTCCCCCTGAAAATTTCACCCCTGGAAACCCCCCTCCTCATGTAAAATTAATCCCCGTACAAAATCCTTCTACTCTGTCAAAACTGCAAAATTCTACATTTTTGATGATAAAGCTTGAATGATTGTCTTTACTAATAGAACAGCACACTCATTTTTCAATTTAAAAACTTGAGGAGCAAATCCCTAAGACAAAAGACCTAAAATTTAATTTAAAAGTTAGCTCACGTTTCCGAAAAAAAAACTGGTAAAATTTCCCCCTGAAAATTTCATCCCTGGAAACCCCCCTTTTTACAGAAGAAAAAATTAGTCTGCACAAAGAATCCCCTCCTCCCTCCCTCCCCCTTACTTTCCTTGCGATGAAATAGTTTGTTTTTTCACATCGTAAAGCTCTCTTAATCATGGAATACAATTGAAAATAGAATATCTTTCGTCTAAGTAGGCTAGAATGCACTTTCTCTCTTTGTCAAAACCCGTGTTGCTATTCCATAAAACATGTGCCATTAATCAATGCGATAACAGGAGCGTGCGAAATATGGTCCCAAAACTGACCCTTCCTTGTAAACACAGAAGCTTCTATTTAAACAGATAAAGAAAACGCATTTTAATTAGAATGAATGAGGAAACTGACATTTTTGAAGGAAATAACTAAAACTACAGAATTAAGCTCGTAAACAGAGCAGTGGGGGAGCGTTTTTATTTACATAATAGAGAAAAGAGCGTACTTTGTGTTTTCTAGGGAGTATACTCATCATGTTGTAGGATTTGTATTGATGGAGGGGAGGAGGGCTATGCCCCTGAGTTTGAATTTACTGGTAAAATGATTTTATTTGGAAATAAATTAAGAAATTCAGTAAACTGTACTCACATTGAAAATTGAAGTATCCATTGCTTTAAAGTTAATAACATTCAATGTACTATCTATGATACGTTAAATCATAATGAAAATTAAATCGTAAGGTATGGCCATTATATACAAAATCTCAAGGACGAATAAAAACCAGTCCTTTTATTTATAACCAATCACCAATCAACTTACCGTATATTGAACAACCACCGATGTCTCTGATTGGCTCCCTAAAAAACGGATGTTGGCTCAAAAACAGTCTGGTTGAAAAACTTGGAGTTGAAACAAACTTGTGTGGGGAATCCCCCGCTCATACTGTTATCTTTTTTGCAATGTTTAGTAACCAGAGGGGAATCCCCGCTCGTTCGGAAAGGTACCAACGGGACGTAAGCAAATAGCACGTAGTTTCATAACGTGTTTAATCACGTGTAGAGGTCCCATAGAATAACAATGGAAGGAACATAGCGCTGTAGAATAGCATGGGAGGGAGTACTGACTCTCTTTGAAAAGGTGCAGAGCATCAAACAAATAGCATGGTCCTATAGCTGCAAGCAAATAGCATGGGAATTCCTATACCTGCAAGTAAATTCCATAGATACACCCTACTTGTAATCACTCTCTAAGCGTAAAAGCCGGGTCTGAAAATCATGAAAATATTGACAATGAGGATTGAAATGAATCAATATATCACAAACACTTGTTATGCACATGCCTGTATCAAGAGGGGGATCAGAGTCCTGATAGCCCTAAATCTAAGAAGTCTCTTCTATTGGCAAAATATGTCCTAAATACTAAATAAAACTTGAATAATAATTTTAATTGTCCCCATCCCAACGAAAAAATTTCTGAAAATAGTTGTGCTTATATACATAGGCTAGGCCTACTATATTATTTATTTTATATCCTGAAATTAATTATGTTTTTTTTCGCAATAGCTTGGTTGAACCATTTTTTCCAAAAATTTCAGTTTTACATTGAATTTTAATCTTTGTTAATACTGAAATTTCCGATGAAAAAAGAAAAGAAAAGCTTTTCAATGGTCGAGTGCCGTTGCAGGGTATGGAGGCTTTTCAAAGAACAATGTCAAATTAAATTGTCAAAAGTAATATTTCACGACAAATAGGCTACTTGTAAAATACTTAAAACGAGGTATTACTGGAAAAAGTAAATGAGTCTTTTTTTGTTTATGGATCTTATTTAAGGTATCAGATTAAAGTAGGTTATACGTAATTACTAAATATACGATGATATTTTCAAAGAAAATAATGAAACCAAAGCTACATAGCGACTCAATACAATCAAGCTGAACTTTACGTCAAATAAGTCATTTAACCTTCAAACTGATATTATAGCTTTGACGTTTCTAGGTTTTCTAAAACCAAGAAGGATAATCAGGAAATACAAGTTGGCCATGGAACAAAAAGAAAGGGAACAGGAAGTACAACATACAAGATAAAGCTGCTTCTTGCAACTTTTAGCGGCGAAGTTTATCCTTTGTTGAATGGCAAAGGGTCTACTCCTTTGCATAAATTACGGAAGTAAATTGAGCCCTTAGCTTATTGCAATGTACAACAGATAATGTGAAACTAATTTAACACAACAATAAATGTAGAAGAAGTTAGAAGAGTAGTAATGTTGCAATTATAATGCCCCTAATTTACTTGACCTCTAAGAGAGTCGAAAATAAAAAACGATATGATCATGGATTTTTTGTTTTTTGGATTTTTTGTTTTTTTTTCAGTATAGTTTACAGCTTAAACTGTTTACACAGTGACCGGCGTTTACACCCACCCCAGCGATTACCCCCCCCCCCCGTGGAAAATAAGGCTTTCCAAATTTGAGAACTTTAGTTTAGCTTTTTTTTTATTTCCGTAGGGGGGAAGGAATTTTGGTACTTGTGTATTATGCGCCACTCACTCAAGTTTACGCTGTGTGAAACTCGAGAACAAACCGGTTGTTTCGTTAATTTCTTTCATCTTAGCATATAATTTGGGCTATTTACTTGCATATAAGGGGGGGGGGAGGCGGTGGTGGTAAAGTAGTTGGACAGTTTGAAGTAAGAAAATAATTCCTTCTCGGTATGGCCACTAAAAAATTACAGAAGAATAGCGAGGTATCTGGAAATTCTGTTAACTAAAAAAAAATGCAATGTTTCATTTAAGTGTTTTTTTTCCGAGTGTTCAGTGTTTTTTTTTTTCAATGACCGATTTTCCAAGTATTAGTACTATTATTAGGTTAATGTAGTGTTTCATTTAAGTGTTTTATGGTGATCGCTGATCAAAGTTTATGTTATTTTACAATGTTCATGGCTGTATATTTGGCTTTAAAATACACTTCTCTATCTATCTAATATGCAGAATAATTGGACCAAACACATTTTGCATGCAGACCCCCTATACTTTACCCCCCCCCCCTGATAGGCAAATCTATAGCCCAAATTTATTTCTAAAGTAACGAAAAAACTGGCGTGTTCTCAAATTTTAAACAGCGTAAACTTGAGTGGGTGGCGCATAATACACAAGTACCAAAATTCCTTCCCCCCGCGGAAAAACACTCAAATAAAATTCTCAAATTTGGAAAGCCTTAATATCCACGGGGGGTATTTTCTGGGGGGTAATCACCGGAGGGGGGGGGGGTAAACGCCTAAGACTTTTAAACACCCAACTTTACACTGGGTACCAACTGGTCCACCATCACAATGGGGGCTTTTCCAGGGCCACTCAGCACGTACCGAGGTAGCGGATATGGGACCGGCCTACAGTCATGTAGGATACCTCCATATGGATTGAGGTGAAGACCAAGAAAGATCCCTGGGGAGCCATAATTGAAACTGGGGAACCCTTGGCCAGGGATTATACATAAAAGGGAATGAGAAGAAAAGTAGTGAGCTATCAATCAAACAGTTCGTGGTAACGAACTGTAAGTAAGAAGCGACCCGGCTCAATGGTAACCGAAACTCTAGAAACCGGTATTTTGATACAAATAGATACATCAAAAGAATTACTCATCAAGTTTAGTCCTACCCATCAAAAGTTACGCGCCTGAGAAAATTTGGCTGATTTTCGAAAAAAAGGGGAAAGACCCCCTTAAAGTTATAGAACCTTAATGAAAATCACACCATCATATTCAGCGTATCAGAGAACCCTACTGTAGAGGTTTCAAGCTCTTATCTACAAAAATGTGGAATTTTGCATTTTTTGCCAGAAGAAAGATCACGGGTGCGTGTTTATTTGTTTGTTTGTTTTTTTTTGTTTTTTTTTCCCAGGGGTGATCGTATCGACCCAGTGGTCCTAGAATATCGTGGAAGGGCTCATTGGAATGGAAATTAAAAGTTCTAGTGCCCTTTTTAAGTGACCAAAAAATGGAGGGCCACTAGGCCCCCTCCCACGCTCATTTTTTTCCCAAAGTCACCCGATCAAAATTTTGAGACAGCCATTTTGTTCAGCATGTTCGAAAATATTATAAGTATGTCTTTTAGGATGACTTAATCCCCCGAAGTCCCCAGGGGGAGGGCTAAAAGTTATGAACTTTACCCAATGTTAACATATAGTATTGGTTATTGGGAAGTATACAGACGTTATCAGGGGAGATTTTTCTGGTAGTGGGGGGGAGGGGTGATCGGGGGTTATGTGGGAGGATCTTTCCATGAAGGAAGTTTTCATGGGGGAAGGGACATTGCTATGAAGGGGACGCCGGACTTCCCAGCATTATTTAAAAAAAGATCTGAAATTAAATTTAAAAAAACAAGTTTTTTTCAACTGAAAGTAAGAAGGAACATTAGAACTTAAAACGAACAGAAATTATAACATATTTGAGAGGGTTCTCCCCCAAGTCAATACCTCGCTCTTTACGCTACATTTTTTTTTTAGTGCTTTCAAAAGAGCTATCTATTCTAATTAAACGGCCTTTGTGATTCAGGGGTTTGTGAATTAAATTTTTTTTTAACTTTTAACGTAAAGAGCGTGGTATTGACTAAGGGGAGAACCCCATCATATACGTAATAACATATACGTAATAAAAAAAAAACAATAAAAAAACAAGCGATACGGCTCAATAGTAATCGAAACTTTTAAAAACGGAACTTTGATGTCAATAAATGTATCAAAAGAATAGGCTTATAATGCTGATTCTAAATATATAAATTTTATTAAGTTTAGTATTACTCATCAAAGGCTACGAGCCTGAGAAAATTTACCTGATTTTTTAAAGAGGTGGGAAACATCCCCTAAAAGTGAAAGATTTTAATGAAAATCACACCGTCAGATTCAGCGTATCAGAAAACCCTATAACATTGGTTTCAAGCTCATCTGCAAAAATCTGCAACTTTGTATTTTTTGCCAGAAGAAAAATATACGAATATAGAAGTTTGTTACGTAAGTTAATTTGTAAATTACGTCAGAACCAAATTTAGAGACAGCCATTTAGCAAAAGAAAAGTAAAATGTTTATGCAAATTTTGTTTACTTATTCAATGACGGTGAGCCAAAATAAAAGCTGCATTGACTAAAAAACGATCAGAAATTAAATAAAAAAAACAAGTTTTTTAAACTGAAAGTAAGGAGCGATATTAAAACTTAAAACGAACAGAAATTATTCTTTATATGAAAGGGGCTGTCCCCTCCTCAACGCCTCGCTCTTTACGCTAAAGTTTGACTCTGTCTCACAACTTTATTTTTTAAAACAATAAAAAACTTTAGCATAAAGAGCGAGACGTTGATGAGGGGACAGCCCCTTTCATATACGGAATAATTTCTGTTCGTTTTAAGTTTTAATGTCGCTTCTTACCTTCAGTTTAAAAAACTTGTTTTTTTTTATTTAATTCACAGTAAGGGGGCAAGCTATATAGGTCACCACTCTAACTTACCTATTCAGAGAGATAAACAGTTCGTGGTAACGAACTGTAAGTTAGGAGTGACTTGGCTCAATAGTAACTGAAACTCTAAAAAACGGAATTTTAATATCAATAGACACATCAAAAGATTGATGAATATTTGGACAGTTTGAAGTCAGAAAATAATTCCTTCTAGGTATGGCCACTAAAAAATTACAGAAGAATAGCGCGGTACCTGGATTTTGTTAACTAAAAAAAGGAAAAAAAAAAGAAAAAAAAAGTAATGTTTCATTCAATGTTTTTTTCCAAGTGTTCAGTGTATTTTTTTTTTTGTTTTTTTTTTTCAATGACCGATTTTCCAAGCATTAAGCACTATTATTAGGTTAATGTATTGTTTCATTTCAGTGTTAAATTTAGAAAATTCTCAAATTTGGAAAGCCTTAATTTCCAAGGGGGGTATTTTCCGAGGGGGGGGGGGTATTTTCCGGGGGTATTTTCAGGGAGCTAATCGCGGGGGGATGGGGTAAACACCAAAAACTTTTTACACCAAAGTTTACACTGGGTACCAACTGATCCACCATCGCAATGGGGGCTTTTCCAGGGCCACTCAGCGCGTACCGAGGTGGTGGATATGGGACCGGCCTACAGACATGTAGGATACCTCCATGTGGATTGAGGTGAAGACCAAGAAAGATCCCTGGGGAGCCATAATTGAAACTGGGGAACCCTTGCCCAGGGATTATACATAAAAGGGACTGAAAAGAAAAGTAGTGAGCTATCAATTCACAGTAAGGGGGCCAGCTATATAGGTCATTACTGTAATTTACCTATTCAGAGAGATAAACAGTTCGTGGTAACGAACTGTAAGTGAGGAGTGACTTGGCTCAATAGTAACCGAAACTCTAAAAAGCGGAATTTTAATATCAATAGACACATCATTTGGAAAATTTAAATTTGGAAAATTCTCAAATTTGAAAAGCCTTAATTTCCAAGGGAGGTATTTTCCGCGGGGGGGAGGGGATTTTCCGCGAAGGGGTATTTTCTGGGGGCTAATCGCGGGGGGGGTAAACGCCTAAAACTTTTTACACCAAAGTTTACACTGGGTACAAACTGATCCACCATCGCAATGGGGGCTTTTGCAGGGTCACTCAGCGCGTACCGAGGTGGCGGATATGGGACCGGCCTACAGACATGTAGGATACCTCCATATAGATTGAGGTGAAGACCAAGAAAGATCCCTGGGGAGCCATAATTGAAACTGGGGAACCCTTGCCCAGGGATTATACACAAAAGGGAATGAAAAGAAAAGTAGTGAGCTATCAATTCACAGTAAGGGGGCCAGCTATATAGGTCATTACTCTAATTTACCTATTCAGAGAGATAAACAGTTCGTGGTAACGAACTGTAAGTGAGGAGTGACTTGGCTCAATAGTAACCGAAACTCTAAAAAGCGGAATTTTAATATCAATAGACACATCAAAAGAATTGATGAATATTTGGACAGTTTGAAGTCAGAAAATAATTCCTTCTAGGTATGGCCACTAAAAAATTACAAAAAAATAGCGAGATATCTGGAAATTTTGTTAACAAAAAAAAAAAAAACCGGCATAAAGTAAAAGTAATGTTTCATTCAAGTGTTTTTTTCCAAGTGTTTAGTGTTTTTTTTTGTTTTTTTTTTCAATGATCGATTTTCCAAGCATTAAGTACTATTATTAGGTTAATGTATTGTTCCATTTAAGTGTTATATGATGATCGCTGATCAAAGTTTATTTTATTTTACTATGTTCATGGCAGTATATTTGGCTTTAAAATACACTTCTCGTATCTATCTAATATGCAGAATAATTGCACCAAACACATTTTGCATGCAGACCCCCTATACTTTACCCCCCCCCCCTAATAGGCAAATCTATAGCCCAAATTTTTTTCTAAAGTAACGAAAAAACTGGTATGTTCTCGAATTTTACACAGCGTAAACTTGAGTGAGTGGCGCATAATACACAAGTACCAAAATTCTTTCCCCCCACGAAAAAAACTCAAATAAAATTCTCAAATTTGGAAAGCCTTAATTTCCGAGGGGGGTATTTTCCGAGGGGGGGTATTTTCCGCGGGGGTGGGGGGTATTTTCCGCAGAGAGGTATTTTCCAGGGGTATTTTCTGGGGGCTAATCGCCGGGGGGGGGGGAGGGGGTAAACGCCTAAACTTTTTACACCAAAGTTTACACTGGGTACCACCTGATCCACCATCGCAATGGGGGCTTTTCCAGGGCCACTCAGCGCGTACCGAGGTGGCGGATATGGGACCGGCCTACAGGTAGGATACCTCCATATGGATTGAGGTAAATACCAAGAAAGATCCCTGGGGAGCCATAATTGAAACTGGGGAACCCTTGCCCAGGGAAAATACATAAAAGGGAATGAAAAGAAAAAGTAGTGAGCTATCAATTGACAGTAAGGGGGCAAGCTATATAGGTCACTACTCTAATTTACCTTTTCAGACAGATAAACAGTTCGTGCTAACGAACTGTAAGTAAGGAGTGACTTGGCTCAATAGTAACAGAAACTCTAAAAAATGGAATTTTAATATCAATAGATACATCAAAACAATCGGATTTATGCTGATTCAAAATATATAAGATTCATCAAGTTTAGTCTTACCCATCAAAAGTTGCGAGCCTGAGAAAATTTCCTTGATTTTTGAAATAGGGCAAACCCCCGTAAAATTAAAGGAATCAAACAGTTCGTGGTAACGAACTGTAAGTAAGGAGCGACCCGGCTCAATGGTAACCGAAACTCTAAAAAATGGAATTTTGATATCAATAGATACATCAAAAGAATCAGATTTTAATGCTGATTTCAAATATATAAATTTCATCAAGTTTAGTATTAATCAAGTTTATGCGCCTTTGAAAATTTGGCTGATTTTAGAAAAAAGGGGAAAAGACCTCCTAAAAATTATAGAACCTTAATGAAAATCACACCATCATATTTAGCGTATCAGAGAACCCTACTGTAGAGGTTTCAAGCACCTACCTACAAAAATGTGGAATTTTGCATTTTTTTTTTTGCCAGAAGAAAGATCACGGATGCGTGTTTATTTTTTTTTGTTTTTTGTTTTTTTTTTCCCAGCGGTGATAGTATTGACTCGGTGGTCCTAGAATATCGTGGGAGGGCTCATTGGAACGGAAATTAAAAGTTCTAGTGCCCTTTTAAGTGACCAAAAAAATGGAGGGCAACTAGGCCCCCTCCCACGCTCATTTTCTTCCCAGAGTCATCCGATCAAAATTTTGAGATGGTCATTTTGTTCAGAATGGTCGAAAATATGATAACTATGTCTTTCAGGATGACTTAATCCCCCGAAGTCCCCGGGGGGAGGGCTGAAAGTTATGAACTTTCCCCAATGTTAACTTATAGGCTAGTATTGGCTATTGGGAAGTATAAAGACGTTTCCAAGGGGGATTTTTTCTGCTAGGTGGGGGGAGGCGGGGGTTATATGGGAGGATCTTTCCATGAAGGAAGTTTTCATGGGGGAAGAGACATTGCTATGAAGGGGGGCGCCGGATTTCCCAGCATTATTAAAGAAAAAGATCAGAAATTAAATAAAAAAACAACAAGTTTTTCAACTGAAAGTAAGGAGCAACATCAAAACTTAAAACGAACAGAAAATATTACTTATATGATTGGGTTTACCCCCTAGTCAATACCTCGCTCTTTAAGCCAAAGATTTTTTTGTACTTTCATAAGAGCTATTTATTCTAATTAACGGCCTTTGTGATTAAGGGGTCATTTTTAAAGAATTGGAACAAAATTCGAACTTTAGCTTAAAGAGCAAGGTATTGACTAGGGGCGAACCCCCTAATATACGTGTTAAAAATCTATGAATATAGAAGTTCGTTACGTTAGTTAATTCGTAAGTTACGTATATTTATTACTATTAGAAACGTTCGTAAATAATATTAAACATGTTTCGAGAAAGCAATTTAACCAAATAAAAGTAAAATTAATATGCAAATTTTGTTTTAATTATTCATGTACGGTGAGCCAAAATCAAAACCTACATTAATTCAACAACGTTCTAAAATTAAATAAAAAAAACAAGTTTTTTTTAACTGAAAGTAAGGAACGACGTTAAAGCTTAAAACGAACAGAAATTATTCCGTATATGAAAGGGGCTGTCCCCTCCTCAATGCCTCGCTCTTTACGCTAAAGTTTGACTTTCTCACAACTCTATTTTTTTTAAACAATAAAAAACTTTAGCGTAAAGAGCGAAGCGTTGAGGAGGGGACAACCCCTTTCATACACGGAATAATTTCTGTTCGTTTAGAGTTTTAACGTCGTTCCTTACTTTCAGTTACAAAAACCTGTTTTTTATTTAATATTAATGAAAATCACACCATCATATTCAGCGTACAAGAGAACCATACTTTAGAAGTGTCAAGAACACCTTCCAAAATGTGTAATTTTGCTAGTTTTGCCCGAAGACAGATCACGGATGCGAGTATTTTTTTTCTCAGGGGTGATTGCATCGAAATAATGGTCCTAGAAGATCGGGAGAAGGTGCATTTGAACGGAAATTAGAAGTTCTAGTGTCCTTTTTAAGTGACCAAAAAGATTAGAGGGCAACTGCCTCCCCCCCACGCCCATTTCCCCCAAAAATTATCAGATCAAAATTTTGAGATAACCATTTTGTTCAGTATAGTTGAAAGATCAAATAATTATGTCTTTAGGTGTAAAATAACCCCCACAGTCCGTGGGAAGAGGCCTGTAAGTTATTAAATTCGCCCATTGTTTACGCATAGTATTTGCTATTGGGAAGCATACAGACATTTTTTTTTGGGGGGGGGGTTGTGTTTGGAGTGGATTTTTATAGGGAGAATCTTCCTTGAGGAGGGAAGTTTTTGGGGGTGAATATTCCAGGGAAAATGTTACACCGGGGGGATTTGACAGAATTACTATGCAAAATTCTTTTTAATTGTCTCACATTCTCTTTGCCAAATTTTTCATGTGGAGATGTTCCAGGGGAATTATTCAGGGCTTCTTTCCGCGTTTTTTCCCTAGAAATAATTTCCACGGAAGGGGGCACTTCTGGAGTGATCGAGAAACCGATTTGAGATTAAAGTCTTATTCAAATGAAAGAATGCTAAGGGGAATTTTTCAGGGTGAACCGTTCGCAAGCAATTTTACAGGGAGGGAGGATTCTCAGCAAGGACGGAACTTTCTGGAGGAATTTGACGGGGGAGGGGAACTTTGCGTTGGATGAAATTTCCACAGAGTTCTCCGTGAGGGGACGGGCATATTTCATAGAGGGTGAGGCAGATTTACCGGCATTATTTAAAAACGAACAGAAATTATTCCATATATGAAGGGTTGCCCCCTCCTTGAAACCTTGCTCTTTACGCTAAAGTTTGACTGTTTGTCCCAATTTTTTAAGAGCGCCTACTGAAACACGGGGGCCGTTTAATTAGAATAGGAAGTTTTTTTTAAGTGCTAACAGCTTTAGAGTAAAGAGCAAGGTTTTAAGGAGGAGGCTACCCTTCATATACGTAGTAAATCTGCCACAATTAATATGCAAATTTGTCTTAATTTTTCATATACGGTGAGCCAAATTTGAACCTGGATTAGAAAATGTTCAGAAATTAAATAATTAAATAAATAAATAAAAAATTAACTGAATGTAAGGAGCGACGTTAAAACTTAAAACGAACAGAAATTATTCCGTATATGAAAGGGGCTGTCCCCTCCTTAACACCTCGCTCTTTACGCTAAAATTTCTATTGTTTTAAAAAGTAGAGGTGTGACAAAGAGTCAAACTTTAGCGTAAAGAGCGAGGCGTTGAGGAGGGGACAGCCCCTTTCACACACGGAATAGTTTCTGGTCGTTTTAAGTTTTATTATCAGTCCTTAAAAAAAAATAAAAAATCGTAACGTTATTCGGGCCGTACTTTTTTTTTAATCTCAAAAACACGCAAATCTAATGGACATATGGAAGAATATGGAAGAACTTGTAAAAAACTTGTAAGGATTTACTAAAGCTTGCATTTCCTCCTGTTGGGGACATGGCAGATAATTTTAAACCCCCCCCCCCCCCCCCCCTCTTCCTTTGGACACCATTTTTATTCAATTCTTGCTACTAAGAACCCAAAAATGCTTAATAAGAGCCTTTATCCCCCTCTAAAAAGCCGAATATCTTTTTGTTATTTGACTCTATTTTTAAATGATAATTATACCAAAAACTTCTAATTTTGAGAATTGTGGGATTCTAGAAGTTTAAATCTTTCCTATTTTGAAGGAATCATAAAAAAACTTGCATTTTGTATGCTACTTTGGGTTGGAGGGTACTTCTTAATAATCCCTACAGCATACAAATCAATTACGCTAAATCTGGAATTAATGATGAACTTATACGAATCCTGAAAGAAGTAATTAAAAACTAGCATTTTTTTTTTTTTACAATTGGGGGCTTGCGGTTATTTCTTACAATCCTGCATACATTCAGATACAGCGCGCTATACGTATACAAAATTATGAATGAACTTAATTAATCTTGGAAAGATTAATTAAAAAACCCAGGTTTTTTGGCAATTGGGCACGTAAAGGCTACTACACAAAAATCCCTCCAAAAAGATAAATCAGTACGCTATTTATGAAATTATGGTTGAAATTATAAAATATTGAAAGAATTCATTAAAAACCTGCATTTGATTTGCTATTCGAGATTAGAGGCTACTTATTAATATTCTCCGAAACATGAAAATTCGGTGAACTATAAACGGAATTGTGATAAACTTACATAAAACTGAGAAATATTCATTAAAACTAGCTATTCTATAATTAGGAGGCTTGGAGGTTACATCCTGAAGATTTCTGAAAAAAATACGTTATATACGTTACCTATGAAATCGTCAATGTACTTATAAAAATCTTGGAAAGATTTGCTATAAACTTGCATTTTGTTTTTTATATGGGGTTGGAGGTTACTTCTTAATGTTCCCCAAAACAAGAATTTTCGGTACGCAAAATATGAAATTATGATGAACTTATAAAAACTTTACAAGAATTCATTAAAAATTAGTTTCTTTTTTGCAATTTGGAGCTTGTATGTTATTTCTTAAAAATCCTCAAACATAAGAACTCAGTATGCTATAGTAGTAACCATGTATGCAGTCCAGAGCTAGATTTAATGTCTATGGTAAACGCCTACCCAACCACATTCTGAGCCAATAGCTGTATGGAATACTGAACTAACCGGTTATTACTAAAGGTATCTCAGATCTCGTCCAAGTTTGCTTACATTAGTACAGGTATCAGAATATATCTCATTTGCATAATTCTGTTCTAAATGGTCTTAACTATGGAACTGAATAATTGGATGAAACCGGTAAAGGACTAAAATTGCTTAACAACTAAAGGTAGGTCTGAGGGAATGGTGCCTCTCATGTCACATGACATAAATGTCAGAATAGGATTAGAATATTTTCATCCTTTCACAAATCGATTGACCTAGCTTCACTTCTTGGCTGTGGTCGGTATAATACACAAGTACCAAATGAGGAGTGTGGGTAACATAAAATATTCTATAGATATTGGAATATGCTAAAATGTTGAAACTAATAACGTCGTAGGCACCAAGAAAAGAATTTTAATATAGAAATCCAGAATAATCCTTAGAAATCAAGTAGTGAAGTGGTTTTTGATTTGAACCATCAAGGTACCCATCACAATTTGATTTGAACCATCATAAAATCTAAGTATCAGAGTGAATAAATTCTTTATCAACGTCTTTTGTCAGATACGTATACTAACATCAAAAAAATCCAAAAAAAGTCCAAGTAAAAAAAAAGTGCTACTACAAACATTATTTTCTTATAGTAAAAATCACGACTAGCATATCTATATCATTCTCATTTTGTTTTTCAAAACTAGTATATCTGATTTTTTTTGTATATTTCATGTCATTTTAAGACATGTAAAAAAGGTAAAACAATTTCCAAGTACAAAAAATTCCAAGTCAGAACAAAAGAAAAGTGCTACTACAAATATTATTTTTCTCTATTTTTTCTTATAGTAAAAGTCACGACTAACATATCTATATAATTTTCATTTTGTATTTCGAAAATATTAAATGTGAATTTTTTGGTTTTAAGGATATTTCTTGTCATTCTAAGACATGTTAAAAAAAGGTTGAAAAAATTCCTGTGTTAAAAAAATATAAAAATAACAGTTAAAAAAATTAAAAAAATAAACTTCAAAAAAAGTATAAAAAATGGGGAGAGGGGCTAAAAAGTTGGGGGGGGGGGGGGGTATTGAAGATTGGGGAGGGGAGGGGGTATTGGGGCCCTTGGAGGTTGAGGTCTTTGTTCGTTAGGGTATTTGGTGGTTGGGTACCTTGATGGTTCAAATTCAAAACCACTTCACTACTTGATTTCTAAGGATTTCTAAGAATTGTTCTGAATTTCTATATCAAAATTCTTTTCTTGTCGCCTACGACTTTATTAGTTTCAACTTTTTAGCATACTCCAATACTAAAGAACATTTTATATTGCCCACACTCCTCATTTGGTACTTGTGTATTATTCAGACCTCAGCCAAGAAGTGAAGCTAGGTCAATCGACTTCTAAAAGGATGAAAATATTCTAATCCTATTCTAACATTTATGTCATGTGGCATAAGTTACCATTCCCTTAGACTTACCTTTAGTTGGTAAGCAATTTTAACCCTTTACCTGTTTCATTCAATCCTATATAAGAATATTCTTATTATCATTATCTGGTTTCATCCCATTATTCAAATCCACAGTTAAGACCATTCAGATCAGAATTATGCGAATGAGATATCTTCTGATACATATACTAATGTAAGGAATACTGGACGAGATCTGAGATATCTTTAATAATAACTGGTTAGTTCAGTATTCCATACAGCTATTGGCTCAGAAATCTGTTTGGTATATTAAGTATTCCATACACCTATTGGCTCAGAATGTGGTTTGGTAGGCTTTTACCATGGACATTAAATTTAGCTCTGGACTGCATACATGGTTACTACTTGCTATATACAAAACTATAGGTGAATTTACAACCTCGGAAGAATTAATTCAAAACTTGTACCTGCTGCTATCAAATGCTAGGAGGTATTTCTTGAAAATCACCAAAACATGCAATTTCAGTACGCTATCTAAGAAAATATCTTTTTTATCAAAACTTGGATATTTCTGAGATATAATTTTCACAGTTTGTCAACTCAAAGCCTTCAAATTTCAGGAATCATGAGAATTGTCTTAATATTTTAATCAATTCGACACCAAAATGACTTCATTCTGTATGGTATTCCTACTTTTTTTCAAAAACTCAAAGCACAATTCTGAGACATAATTTTCAGTTTGTCAACGCAAAGCCTTTAAATTTCAAGAATCTTGACAATTTTTTTTATTTCTACCGTCTAACGCTTGCAAGCTTCATAAGTTGATCCCAAAATGGCTTCATTCTCAATGGTATTCCTACTTTTTGTCAAAACTTAAAATCCTTAGACCTAATTTTTCAAAATTTCACAACTCGAAGATTTCAAACTCCAAGAATATGAACAAATTTCACATTTTCACACTTCTAAGACTTGTCACTTTTATTTTGGACAATGTAATACCAATAAACTTCAAGAATCTTTACATTATTCGTCACACCTAAAATTATTTTATGTTCGGACAACACAACGTGCTCATAATTTCAGGTTTTATCAACCTTCGTCAGATTATTTCAATTTTTAGACTAAATCTGAACACTTTGACAACTTAAAACATATTCATTTCAAGAACCTCAACTTTTTTTTTATCAAGAACCTCAATTTCGCAAGTTATAGACTTAATATTCACGATTTGACAAATCAAAGCATTCAATTTTCAAGAATTTAAAATAACTTTCACATTTAACAATTTTAACACTTTTGAATATTATATTTTGGCAGCACAAGGCCTTCATATTTTACACAGCATCAATTTATTTAAAAATTCCATAGATCTAATATCTAATTTCACAGTTTAAACACTCAAGTCCATTGAATTTAAAGAATCTGGACGACTTTCATGCATTGTTGATACTTCTAAGACTTACAGTTTTTACATTTAGAAAACATAGTTCCTTCACACTTTCAAGTATCTCAACACCTCATTTAAATCTTGATAAGTCACGGCCTTTAAATTTAAAGAATCTCAGCTTCTTCTTTTTTTCTACAGAAATCTGCAATACCTAGACATAAGTTTCATAGTGTGACTAATCAAAACCTTCATCTTTTGAGAATTTTATTTTACATTTTTCATATTTTAAGAAACAATGCATTCACACTTTACGGAGCCTCAACTTTTTTTCGACGTTAAAATTTATAATTTTTAGAAATAATTTTCACAATTCGTCAACACAAATACCTTCAGATTTCCACAATCTTAACGATTTCCACATTTTGACATTTTGACGCTCATGTACGGTGAGCCAAAATCAAAGCTGCCTTAATTCAAAAACGTTCAGAAATTAACTAAAAAAACAAGTTTTTTTAACTGAAAGTAAGGAGCGACATTAAAACTTAAAACGAACAGAAATTATTCCGTATATGAAAGGGGCTTTCCCCTCCTCAACACCTCGCTCTTTACGCTAAAGTTTAAAGTTGTGAGACAGAGTCAAATTTTAGCGTAAAGAGCGAGGCGCTGAGGAGAGAACAGCCCCCTTCATATACGGAATAATTTC
This sequence comes from Artemia sinica, assembly GCA_027921565.1. Lineage (NCBI taxonomy): Eukaryota > Metazoa > Arthropoda > Branchiopoda > Anostraca > Artemiidae > Artemia > Artemia sinica. The sequence continues at coordinate 57,307,751 of CM051256.1, read as the reverse complement.
TGTTTGTTTTAAGTTTTAACGTCGTTCCTTACTTTCAGTTAAAAAAAACTTGTTTTTTTTATTTAATTTTTGAACGTTTTTGAATTAATGCAGGTTTTGATTTTGGCTCACCGTCCATGAATAATTAAAACAAAATTTGTATATTAATTTTACTTTTATTTGTTTAAATGGCTTTCTCGAAACTTGTTTAATTTTATTTACGAACGTTTTTATTAGTAATAAATATAGGTAACTTACGAATTAACTTACGTAGCGAACTTCTATATCCATAAATTTTTAACACGTATATTAGGGGGTTCGCCCCTAGTCAATACCTTGCTCTTTAAGCTAAAGTTCGAATTTTTTCCAATTCTTTAGAAATGGCCCCTTAATCACAATCAGTTGAAATCATTTGAAAAACTTCTTTTTTCTTTTTTATTTAATTTCTGATCTTTTTCTTTAATGATGCTGGGAAATCCGGCGCCCCCTTCATAGCAATGTCCCTTCCCCCATGAAAACTTCCTTCATGGAAAGATCCTCCCATATAACCCCCAAACCACCCCCTCCCCCCACCTACTAGAAAAAATCCCCCCTGAAAACGTCTGTATACTTCCCAATAACCAATACTATATATTAAAATTGAGTAAAGTTCATAGCTTTCAGCCCTCCCCCCAGGGACTTTGGTATGAAGAGTTTCTTTTTTAAACTTTAAATTCAGTATATAAAAAACTTCCTCTGACGGGGAATCGAACCCGGGTCTTCCGCCTGACAGTCAGGAGTAGTGACCACTGTACCACAGAGACACTTGTTATTTTATTTTTAGTCTCTGCAATCTATTTTTGACGCAAGCAAATCCCCACAAAACTTGATATTTGGGTTTTGGAAAACAGGGAAGGAGTGATCGGATTGAGCTGAAATTTCAAGGATAAGTTCCCAGGCCCCAGGAAAGCTTATCCTCTAAATTTCAGCCCGATCGGACAACGTTAAAGGGGGGCTGTGGTGGGAAAATTTAACATGTGCTCTTATAGGAAAACGAGGTTTTTCGTAAATGTAAATTCGAGGGATAATTTTTTCGGTCTGAAAATATCAAAAGGCCCTAACAGGTCGAATTCCGCTTCGAATGAGTCCTCATTCACCCGGATCCGTTGCCAACTGTGGCTTGTAGGCGTGGCTAATAAAAAAAGAAATGAACATTAAGTGGCTATATCTGGTTTTTGGAAAACAGGGAAGGAGTGATCGGATTGAGCTGAAATTTCGAAGATAAGCTTCCGAGCCCTAGGAAAGCTTAACCTCTAAATTTCAGCCCAATCGGACAACGTTAAAGGGGGGCTGTGGTGGGAGGGTTGAAACTTCCGGCCCAGTTTACCCCATGAAGATAAAGTCGGAGGAGGATGAAATTTTGCACGTTTCTTAGTTTGAGCTTGGGCTACAAAATGCGATCACCGCCGTCTCGGACCGGAAATCGCTTAACATTGTGGTGGGTCGCCTCTTTAAAGAGGCAAAAGTGCGCCTCCTTGATTTCTCTTTTTTATTAGCCACGCCTACAGGCCACAGTTGGCAACGGATCCGGGTGAATGGACTCATTCGAAGCGGAATTCGACCTGTTAGGGCCTTTTGATATTTTCAGACCGAAAAAATTATCCCCCGAATTTACATTTACGAAAAACCTCGTTTTCCTATAAGAGCCCATGTTAAATTTTCCCACCACAGCCCCCCTTTAACGTTTTCCGATCGGGCTGAAATTTAGAGGATAAGCTTTTCTGGGGCCTGGGAGCTTATCCTCGAAATTTCAGCTCAATCCGATCTCTCCTTCCCTGTTTTCCAAAAACCAAATGTTAAGTTTTGTGGAGATTTGCTTGCGTCAAAAATAGATTGCAGAGACTAAAAATAAAATAACAAGTGTCTCTGTGGTACAGTGGTCGCTACTCCTGACTGTCAGGCGGAAGACCCGAGTTCGATTCCCCGTCAGAGGAAATTTTGTATATATTGAATTTAAAGTTTAAAAAAGAAACTCAGTTTCTTTTTTAAATCCAATCTATTAAATCCTTCGGCTCAACAAGCGTCTCCAGAAGAATATCACAATCGGCCTACAGGTTACAGGTAAGTCTCCACTGCTTTGATAACATGCCGTATACCCGCATGCTCGAAGACAAGTTGAAAAAAGAAAATCTTACTGTGCATTTGATTTGAGTATTCAGGAATTAAAAGCCTTAACACAAGAATCTTCAAGAGCGGGGGGTTTGGGGGCGGCAGTCCCCCAACTTTAACTCCTGACACGATCAGCTAACAGTTAGTCAAGCAATAATAAGTAATAAACTGTACAAAAACGTGCAGAAATTATTTGAAAAAAACTACGTTTTCTAAAGAGTTAAAGAGGCTGAGTCACAAGTTCGAACCTTAAAACGTACAGGGATTAGGAGGTACAGGTGGGGGGCTGCCGCCCCCCAAACCCCACGCTTTCGCAGCCTTTAAATAAAAAAAAGGTTTTTTAAACTGAAATTAAGGAGCGACATTAAAACTTAAAACGAACAGAAATTATTCCGTATACGACAGGGGCTGTGCCCTCCTCAACGCCTCGCTCTTTACGCTAAAGTTTTATTGTTTAAAAAAAGAGTTGTGAGAAAGTCAAACTTTAGCGTAAAGAGCGAGGCGTTTAGGAGGGCACAGCCCCTTTCATATACGGAATAATTTCTGTTCGTTTTAAGTATAATGTCACTCCTTACTTTCAGTTTAAAAAACTTTTTTTTTATTTTAAGGCTGCGAAAGGGGGGGGGGGGGGTTGGGGGGCGGCAGCCCCCCAACTGCACCTCCTAATCCCTGTACGTTTTAAGGTTCGAACTTGTGACTCAGCCTCTTTAACTCTTTAGAAAACGTAGTTTTTTTTCAAATAATAGTGAGATAAACCCAAAGAGAGTATAGTAACCCAAGCTATCAAAATAGCGCATATGTAATATCTTGAGAACGACTGGGGAGGTGGAGGTATCGAGTCAAAATTTATTGCAGTGTTTGTGAGGGAGGAAAAAAGAAGCTCTCGAAGAAAAGTAAAGAGCCATATTAAAGCCTAAGATGAGCAGAAATACACTCATAAAATAATTCAAACTCAAACGAATAGAAATTAAAATGAGAAATCGAATCAAACATAAAGGTAACAATGATACTGATAACAATGAAGGATATATATCTTAAAATGAACAAGAATTAACCCAGACAGGAGTGGAGCTACCACCCATAAACCTTTAATAAGCCAGACCGCCATTTGTGCTTTGCCGAGAATGAAATATTTTTTAAACATTTGCTAATCAATGATTACAACATTGAAAATAAAAAATTGCTGAGACTTCCATGAATAAATGGTAAATTTTTACCAAATCATATTATTGACTTACGAATAAAGTGAATATACCACTCGATGCCTTTTTTTATGCTCTTTCCAAATATAATAATCATTTTTGTCGGAAATTTTACCCCCTCCCATATATATACCAATTCAGGGCATATATTTGCACATTAGGGAGGGGGGGGGGGGGGCAAATTTTATTCCTGATGTAAATGGGAGGTAAGTTTAAACTTTACCCCCACCCCCCTAATGTGCAAATATATACCCTGAATTGGTATATAGGGGTGGGGGTAAAATTCATTTCCGACAAAAATGATTATTATATTTGGAGAGAGCATAAAAAAGGCATCGAGTGGTATATTCACTTTATTCGTAAGTCAATAATATGATTTGGTAAAAATTTAGCGAATTAATCTCATTAGGCTATATATTAAACAATCAGAGTTCTTTCCATTAATCTCAATTATTATTGAGATTTTCTTTTATGTTGTTGATGCTATTGATGTTTTAATAGAACCTCCTAAATACATATCATTTTCAATAAAACACAAATAGCATCCCAGGTTTGCGAGGAAGGGGGCAGCGTCATTCTTACTTGTAAAACTTTATTAGCCTCGTGATATATTTCTTTGTTGTGTTGTTGTTGAGGGCATGACAAATAAATAATGGTGTCCTTTGAGGGGGGATTTCCTTTTCAGGAATGGATAATAGTCTGTTAGAGCCAAGACAGGACTTTACAGGGTTTGAAAATCGTCAAGATGTTTACCGTCAGGAAATCGGTGACCTTGCAGCAAGTGTCGTCAGCTGCATTGTTCAATTTTCATTGTTCAAAATAGCTAGCCTCACCTAGATGATCCTTCTCTTCAGCCTTTTTAGTAAATCTAAACAAAAACTACCTAACCAAGGGTCTGACAAGCACTTCAAATATACCTTGCTAGCTGTTGTCAGTTCTTGAGGCTAAACGGCCATGCAGGACGGGGCCTGTCATCCAGACTACCGGCCATTTTTGAAGAGCTTGTACCGCTTATTAACTGGAGTTAGCCCCATACTTTCAAACTTGAAAAATGGCGAATCATGCCTAAAGGCTTCATACATGGTATTCTTAGTTCAACATAATACTTGATGGCATTTTGCGTTTCTACCGAGTTAATCGACAAAGAAACTAGAAATAAAACTTTGCTAGGCCCACTAATAACAAAATTAGCCTGACAAAAGGTTAAAGGCTACTGGCACTTAATGGGTCATAGAGGTAAAATCCCTCACCACCGAGTGTGCTTGGTGCAAGCGCGCCCCGAAGCACAGTAACCCCAAGAAAAAATGATCCACGCTTGACTAAAAGAATATCAATTTTTACATTATTATTGGAATAGACGGGAATTCCTGCAATACATACATTTTTTCTACATATTCTCGAGTTTTGTCCGTCTTTTTATCCTCTTTCCTCAACAATACATCCAGATTCAGGGAAAGCAACATGATACTGGCTTAATGTGGACAATAAATCCTACTGAAAGAAGATAATATTTCCTGCAGATATTAGCTAGTAGTTAGTCGAGAAAAGTGTTCACTGGAATTCCGTTGGTTTATAAGACTTCATAGTTTCTTGGAAACTACAAAATTACAAGGCTTTCCCGAAATACATGTGTTCAAAAAGGCTGAGTCATCCAAAGTAAAATTACACAGAATAAGCTTCTCATTCACCAAAAAAATAACAGCTCAAATTTAAGGGTATTCGATACTTTAAAATCATTTTGAGAGCCTCAGTGCCGGCTAACTTTCTCACAGACAGATAGTCCATTAGGAAATTTTCCTAGCACCTCAGGGAACTCCCAAAGCTGCCAAATTACTCAACCGATATTTCTTTAAAACGTCGGTAGAAATTGATTGGAGATCTTGAATGTGTCAACAATTCATAAAGGTATCGAGAAGCTAGTTTAAAATAAACAAACATATAATTTTTTACAAATTGTTAAGCAAATCACCGTCTATTCAATATAATTATGACATAAATAATACGTCCCCTGTGTCGGCAAATTTTTAATCAAAGCGGGTTGCATCACAGGGAATGTCCAAAAGTGTCACATTGCTCAAATGGCGCTTCTTTTGAGCTGCTCCTTAACTTTAGTCTGTCTCTGCTCTGCTCTGTTCAATAGAAAAAACTAAACTTCACACTTTCTAATAATGTAAGTTTCGTTGAATCTGAATTTCTCTATCTCCGGCACAAAACGGAAAAATTTCAACGGTTTTTATAAGGTTTTGCGAAAGTAAGTGTCGGCTTTTTGTTATCCGTCGCATATTCAAATCTCTTTTCCAATCTCTACAAGTTATGACAAGACTGCCCAATCCATTCTAAATAGTTTGGTCACACAAGCTAACAAATATTTGATGGAAGAGACAGGGCGGTCCTTTAAAGCATCACATCGCCTTACTGAGGTTTCAAGTAGTTCGGTGTAACTGTGAGCAAGGAGTGACTCGTACTAAACTTACCTACAACTCTAGAAAAGTGAGTTTTGATAACAATGTATACTTAAAAATGGGCTTTTTATGGTAATTTTAAATATTTAAATTCATTTAACCTCACCAAAAGCTATGATCCTAAGAAAACTTGCTTATTTTTCAAAAAAGCAACTAAATCATAAGCAGCGCAATAGCGCTGCCTAAGTAAAGAGCGATGTTGGCACAATGTCATATTTATTTTTGGTCGTAGACCAGGGCACTTTGTATCGAAGGAGTTATCGTAAAAACTTCGAAAATGCCTCATTCGATTGGAAATTAGAGTGGCTTGTGCCCTTTTAGTAGTCGAAAGTGATTGGAAGGCAACTAACACCCCTTCCACGCCCACCATTTCCACAAACACATCCAATCAAAATTTTGAGATAGCCATTTTGTTCAGCCTAGTTGATTTCCAGATAGAAATTATATTTTTGAGGAGGACACTCCCCCACAGCCCTCAGGGCAAGGGTTTTAAGTTATGCCTTGGGGGAATATAAGGTTTTTATAGAAAGCGTTGTCGTAGAAACTTCACAAAAGGCTCGTTCGATAGGAAATTTGAAGGGCTAGCACTCTTTTTAATAGTTGAAAGTGATTGGAGGGCAACTAACCCCCCTCTCAGGCCCATCTTTCCCCCAAACACACCCAATTCAAATTTTTAGATAGCCATTTTGTTCAACGTAGTTAAAAGTTTTAGAAACTAGGTCTTTGAGGATGATAAGCCCCTCAGAGCCCTCGGGGCAAGGGTTGTAAGTTATGCCCTGGGGGCATATAAAGTTTCTTATAGAAAGCGTTGTCGTAGAAACTTCAAAAAGGGCTCATTTGATTGGAAATTGAAATGGGTAGTGCTCTTTTTAATAGTCGAAAGTGATTGGAAGGCAACCAACACCTCTTTCACGCCCACCATTTCCCCAAACACATCCAATCAAAATTTTGAGATAGCCATTTTGTTCAAAGTAGCTGAAAGGTCCGGAAATTATATCTTTGAGAATGAAACTAACCTCCCCCCCCACAGCCCTCAGGGTAAGGGTTGAAAGTTATGCCCTGGGGGCATATGAGGTTTTTATTGATAGCTTTGTCGCAGAAGCTTGACAAAGGGCTAATTCAATTGGAAATTCAAAGGGCTAGTGCCCTTTTTAATAGTCGAAAGTGATTTGAGGGCAACTAACCCCCCACTCAGGCCCACCTTTCCCCCAAACACACCCAATTCAAATTTTTAGATAGCCATTTTGTTCAACGTAGTTAAAAGCTTTAGAAACTAGGTCTTTGAGGATGATAACCCCTTCAGAGCCCTCGTGGCAAGGGTTTTAAGTTATGCCCTGGGGGCATATAAGGTTCTTATAGATAGTGATGTTGTAGGAACTTCAAAAAGGGCTCATTCGATTGGAAATTAGAAGGGTTTGTGCCCTTTTTAATAGTCGAAAGTGGTTGGAGGACAACTAACACCCTTCTCACATCCACCATTTCCCCAAACACATCCAATCCAAATTTTAAGATAGTCATTTTGTTCGACGTAGTTAAAAAGTCTGGATATTATGTTTTTGAGGATGACACTCCCCCCAAAGCCCTCAGGGCAAGGGTTGTAAATTATGCCCTGGGGCATATCAGTTTTTGTTTTATAGAAAATGTTGTCGTAGAAACTTCAAAAAAGAATCATTCGATTGGAAATTGAAAGGGCTAGTGCCTTTTTTAATAGTCGAAAGGGATTGGATGGCAAGTAACCCCCCTCTCACGCCCACCATTTCCCCAAACACATCCAATCAAAATTTTGAGATAGCCATTTTGTTCAACTTAGTTGAAAGGTCCGGAAATTATGTCTTTGAGGATGACAACCCCCTCACAGCCCTCAGGTCAAGGGTTGTAAGTTATGCCCTGGGGCATATAAGGTTTTTACAGAAAGCACGGTCGTAGAAATTTCAAAAAGAGCTCATTTGATTGGAAATTGAAAGGGCTAGTGCCCTTTTTAATAGTCTGAGATGATTGGAGGGCGACTAACCCCCCTCTCACGCCCACCATTTCTCCAAACACATCCAATCAGAATTTTGAGATAGCAATTTTCTGCAACGTAGTTGAAAGTTCTGGAAATTAGGTCTTTGACGATGACCCCCCCCCCAGCCCTCAGGGCAAGGGTCGTAAGTTATACCCTGGGGGTATATAAGGTTTTTATTGAAATGCTATTGTAGAAACTTGAAAAGGACTCACTCGATTGGAAATTGAAAGCGCTAGTGCCTTTTTTTAGTAGTTGAAAGTTATTGGAGAGCAACTAACGCCCCTCTCACGCCCACCATTTCCCCAAACACATCCAATCAAATTTTTGAGATAGCCATTTTGTTCAACGTAGTTGAAAGTTCTGGAAATTAGGCCTTTGAGGATGACAACCCCTCACAGCCCTCAGAGCAAGGGTTGTAATTTATGCCCTTGGAGCATACAAGGTGTTTATAGAAAGCGTTGTCGTAAAAGCTCAAAAAGGGCTCATTCGATTGGAAATTAAAAGGGCTAGTGCCCTTTATAATAGTCGAAAGTGATTGGAAGGCAAAAAACACCCCTTCCACGCCCACCATTTCTACAAACACATCCATCAAAATTTTGAGGATGAAAACTATTTTCTTTTTTATTATTATTATTATTTATTATTATTATTATAAAAATTATTTTCTTTTTTCCTGAAAAGACTATGTCAATGTAAAACGAACAGAAATTAATTAAAAAAACTTTTTCCACAAAATAACTTTTTCAAAGAAAAGTAAAGAACTCCATTAAACCAAAAATGAGCAAAAATAAAATCAAATAATCTACCAAGCGTGAAACTACCACAAATCAGCATCGATAAATAAATGAAACTCAAAACGAACAGAAATTACAATAAATAACCGAGCCAAACTCAAAACAAGCAGAAATTAACATGAGTAGGTCTCATAACCCCTATGCCTTCCCAAGGCCAGAACATAATTTGCACTTTACTGAAAAGAAAAAAAATACAAATGAATGTGCATTGTCAGTATAATATACAGATACTGATATTTAGTAATCAAAATCTCAATATTATTTGATTTATTAAAGTTATAAAAGTAAAAACATTTATATTTTTTCAGTAGTAATCTAATGCTATCTATGGGCATGGGGATGAAAAAATGGAGACATAACGATACTGTCGGTTTTTTTATTTTGGAGAGCGGGCTATAGCCCTTTAATGAAGTGTTTTGAAACATGGCGATTCCAGTGGTTTACTTTTCCATCTGAAGCCATTTTCGAGAAACTTCAGGCGTGTTTTTTTCCGAAAGCATAATTTCAAATTAAATTTGAGCTGACAGTGAATAACAGTTACCACTCCTGGATTTCTTCTAGTTGAGTATTTTTTAGCATTAATTTTTTAAACATTTTTTTTTAATTTTTGGTTACTACGGCCCGAGGATTGTTCTTTACTAGGTTGCAGCTATCACTGCAACAATGACATAAGGATTAGGTACCCAAGGTTTCGACATCAAGGATTAAGATTAGCTTCTTTGATTAAGTTATTAGTCCATTAAAAGGGATCTGAGAAAAAAAATGTCAAATCTCTGGGAATACACATTTAAAAAAACGAATACAAAAAAGCGCGGCAGCTTAAGTGACTTCAAAAGCAAAGGACGTCAAATCTCTTCGTTTATCATTATCAAGAAGATTTTGGACGCTGTAGGGTTGAAATTATTTAGCAGTGCTCAGAACACTAATGGTCACTAAGCTGAAGTATTGACATGGCGTAACCTTGCGAAAAGGGACTATGGTACTTGAGACCTGTCTTAGGGACTTTGGAGACCTTTTAGAAGCTCTGCGTAGCCCTCCTCGTATTTACGGCAGCCCTAGGTATAGCATTAAGAACACACAGAAATTATGTCAAAATGAACAGAAATTGAGTTAAAAACAACACATTCCTGCAATAACTTGAATGCCTATTCTGCCCCCCCCCCATCTGTTACATCTAAAGCAGATGTCTATAAACACTGGAAACACTGCAAACCCAGTCTAAACAAAAATATTTTTTTTTTTTTTAAATAAAAGCAAAGAGCAAAATTAAAACTCAAAACAAATAGAAATCATTCCGCATACGAGGGGGCCGCAGCTCCTCAATCCCCTGCTCCTTACGCTAAAGTTTTAATTTCTGTCCCAAGTCTTTAAGAACGACTGCGCAAACACAAGTCCGTTGGAATGAAATAATAAGTGCTTTTAGACCCTTTTAAAGCTTTATTGTAAAGAGCAGCTCCTCTCATAAACGGAATAATTACTGATCGTTCAAGTTTTAATGTTGCTCTTTACTTTCATTTTGGTTTTTTTAATCGTTGTTTAGACTGGGTTTGCATCTAACAAGACAATCAGGGGCGAATCTCCAGCATTTTATTGGGGGGGGGGGGAGCAAATATTTTTCTCCAAATTATTGCGGAGGGCAACTGCCCCCCCCCCAAACGATGTCCCTGCAGAAAACCACTTTGGATTCAATAGATTGAAAAAAAGGAGAAAGAAAAAAAGAAAAAGAATGGACACTTAAATTATTGCATGCTTTTTTTTCTTTTTTTTTTGCATTTCTATCAGTATGTATTTTTCTATAAAATAAAATAAAGAATTAACATATATTATCGCCAGTAATATAACTGGGTTGAAACCTTATATGTATGTTGGGATTTAGCCTTTTCTTTGATATATGATATACTGATGTTAGTCAGTCAAGAAGGAAGAAAAATACGCACTGAGTATACGCACTTTTTTCTTGAAATTTACCTGTAAATGCGCTTGGGAAACAAAACCATTGGGTATGATTATTTTTTATAAGTTTGAAATAACAGCTAATTAAGATTTCCCATGCTACCAACCTTGCGTTTTACTATCAAGAGATAAGAATATTCTAATCAGCAAATTATAGTGCTTACAGTCTTTTAATGTGCATCAAACTGAAAAGAAGCGTAAATAAAAAAAGTAAATCAATTTTAAGAGCAAATTAAAAGAGAAATTACAAACAGGATGATGGCTGAGTCAAGAGCAAGTTGTCAAAATTATAACTATAATTCAAAGTACCGCAACGCAAGTTTTTAACACATTAGTTGGAATTAGTGGAAAACAGCTTGTTGTCTACTAGTCACACGGGCATTATTTAAGTCGTACATCTCATTTTTCTAAAGATTGACGTGAGTATTGGACTTATTGAATCAAATTAAAGCTGAATCAGACTCAAGTACTGAATCTGTACTTACTAAGTACTCATAAAGTACTGAATCAGAGGAAAGTAAACAAAAACAAACTTGTAACAAACAAGTCACCTTTATTTCTATAGCCCAAGAAAGAAGAATCGAACCAGATCTTTCGAACAGCTTATTGTTTGATATACGTTCTGTCAAAAAGACATATAAAAGTATCCTTAGACAATTTCCCTGGGAAATATTTAGCATATCTTGCTCAGCCTATCGAGGTGCCTACGTTTCAGAGGACTATATGGCAGCATATTTTGGTCCTTAACACAAATTCCATTACAACATACCATATAAAGGGAATACAACTAAACCTTGCTAAGCTCTTGATATTCGAGAACACACCGTTGTTTTCTTTGTTAGTTTCTTCGTTACTTTAGAAATAAATTTGCGCTATAGATTTGCACATTAGGAGGGGGGGGGTAAGCATAACGGGTCTGCATGCAAATGTGCTTGGTACAATTATTCTGCATATTAGATAGATAGACAAATAAGTGTATTTTAAAGCCAAATATACGGCCATGAACACAGTAAAAAAACATAAATGAATATAATGAATGGGGGAGGGGTTGACCCCCCCCCCCCAAAAAAAAATGCCCTCCCCCACGAATAATACCCCCCCCCCCCTCTTTGGGAAAGTAACCCCCACGGAAAATACACCATCCTTGGAAAATATCCTCGTGGAAAATACCCTCTCCCCCCCTGTGGAAAATAAGGTTTCTAAATTTGAAACTTTTATTTTAGTTTTTTTATAGTTTTAGTCAGTTTTTTTTATAGTTAAGGTCAGAAAATAGTTCTTTCTAGCTATATTTGTTGAAGTTAAAAAAGTGGAGCTATATTTCATAGCTCCATCGGGAATCCCCTCCTCCGACCCCCCCCCCCACCATAAAAAATCCCTCCTGAAAACGTCTGTATACTTCCCAAAAATCAATACTATATGTAAACAATGGGCAAAGTTCATAACTTGCAGCCCTTCCCCCGGGAAACTGTGGGGGATTAAGTCATCCTCAAAGACATATTTATTAAATTTTCGACTATGCTGAACAAAATGGCTATCTCAAAATTTTGATTGAGTGACTCCGGGAAAAAATTAGCGTGGGAGGGGGCCAAGTTGTCCTCCAATTTTTTTTAGAACTTATATTTTTCCTTATTATGGGTCAAAATCTATTGGCAGGCAGCCAACAATGGGACCAACACACATTTTTTCCATGGTTTTCCCTATTCTACTTTTTTTCCTTTGGTTTCCTTATAATTACTATATAGTCCCATAATTTCCAGGTGGGGGCCATGAGCCCCCCTGCCTCCCCTTGTTGGTGCCCATGGCCTCGTTAAGCCAAAAATGAGTAGAAATAATTTCAAATAATTTGCCAAGCGTAAAACTACCACAAATCACCATAAATAAATGAATTGAACCCAAAACGAAGAGAAATAATAATAAATAACCTATTCAAACTCAAAATAGCAACAATTAGCATGAGTAGGGCTGACAACCCCACACCTCCTCAAGACCAGAAAGTAATTTGCACTTTACTGAAAACAAAATACATTTTAAATGTCTTCACTTTTTTGACTTCAACAAATAAAGAAGCGTTAAGACTATAAGGAATAGATATCACAATATGTATATCAAACTGACAATACACGATTTTTTTTAAAGTAAAGTACAAATTATTTTCTGGTCTGAAGAAGACATGGGTATTGTCAGCCATACTCCTTTGACTTTATGCTCGTTTTGAGTTTGACTAGGCTATCTATTATAATTTCTGTTAGTTTTGGGTTTCATTTATTTGTTAATGGTGATTTGCGGTAGTTTTGCACTTGGAAGATAAGAAAAATAAACTCGTAGAATTTGACAACCGCTTTTGCCCGTAAAACTTAAACAATTTAGAATGTGTTGATTCCCAAAGCCAACTATCTTTTCAAAGGATAGCCAAACCTTCTTAAACTTTTTGGTGCCATATGTTTTAGCTTAATATTGATGATTGTTTGCCTAAATTGTTTTTCTTCTGCCTTTTTTTTTATTTGGCACCCGCTACTGCCAAAAATTGCAGAAAATCATATGGAAGCCTTTTAAAAACAAATGGATTTGTGTTTTTTTTTTTAAGTTTTTAAGACACTTCTGGTGTATAAATTCCTCTTTTTCCCGTTCCTTAGCACTTTTCAACAAAACTATAAAAAAACTCAAATAAAAGTTTCAAATTTAGAAACCTTATTTTCCACAGGGGGGGAAGGGTATTTTCCAAGGAGGGGGTATTTTCCACGGGGTTACTTTCCAAAGGAGGAGGAGGGGTATTTTTCGCGAGGTAGAGCTTTATTAGGGGGGGGGGTTAAACACCTCCCCCCATTCTCTATATTCATTTATGTTATTTTATTGCGTTCACGGCCGTATATTTGGCTTTAAAATCTATATATATGTGCAAATCTATAGCGCAAAGTTATTTCTAAAGTAACGAAGAAACTAACAAAAAAAAAAACAAAAAAAAAACGGTGTGTTCTCGAATTTTACACAGCGTAAACTTGAGTGAGTGGCGCATAATACACAAGTACCAAAATTCCATCCCCCTATGGAAATTAAAAAAATTAAACTCAAACAAAATTCTCAAATTTGGAAAGCCTTATTTTCCACGGGGGGTATTTATTTTTTTTTTTTTTTGGGGGGGGGTATTTTCCGCGGGGGGTATTTTCCGCAGGGGGTATTTTCCGCAGGGGGTATTTTCCGCGGGGGGATTCACCGGGGGGGATTCACCGGGGGGTAAACGCCGGCCACCGTCTTAACCGTAGTAGTATAATTCTCGTTAATTTCATTAATCAGTTTAATGTACTTATCTAGTGTACAATACAAGGATATAACCTTTACTAGGGCCTTGTATCTGGTGAATCAAATACTTTTCCATATTCTTCAAAGCCTTGCTTTTGGAAAGGGAGAAGATGTGTTGATCAAATTTTCTCCCTTAGATTACTATTGAAAAGTATCCTAAACATAAGAACCCTTTAGTCCAGGTAGGTTAAGTCCAGGTGTAATGGAATGGGACAAGGTGGGGGCCAGCCATCCAGTGCTACCGCACACCCTTCCTGTTTACCTTCCCCAGGTTAATTCTACAACACTTAAGCAAGGTCTTAACCAAGGAGTTGGTGAAGGCACCTGGCCGGATAGACATATAGCTAGTGCAAACGCAAAGAAAAACAGAGAAATACCACGTGTGACAAAAAAGAAGAAGTAATTCTGTTAAGGCTGAAAGGCAAAGACAAAAAGAGTAAGAAAAAAGACCCGTTATGTTTTACAAACAAATAGTCATAATGTATTTTGGATCTTAGGTCATTTCGTGTTTTTTTGTTTATTTGGGACCAGAGCTAAAATAAAATGCATTTTAAAAATAGGTGCGACTCAAGTGGATAAAACACCTACTTTCTGAAAACAAAACTTTATTTCATTTATATCAAACAGTTCGTGCTAACGAACTGTGAGTAAAGACCGACTCGGCTGAATAGTAACCGAAACTCTAAAATACAAATTTTAATATCAACATATACATAAAAAAATAAACTTATTATGCTGATTCCAAATATATAAGATTCATTAAGTTTAGTGTTACCCATCAAAAGCTACGAACCTGAGAAAACTTGCCTGATTTTCAAAAAAGGCAGAAAACAACCCCTAAAATTCAGGGAATTTTAATGAAAATCACAAAATCAAATTCAGCGTATTAGAGAACCCTCCTATAAAGGCTACAAGCTCTAATCTTCAAAAATGTGGAATTTTGTATTTTTTTGGCCAGAAGGAAGATCACGGATGCTTTTTTATTTGTTTATTTGTTTGTTTTTAGTTGTTTTTTTTTTCCACGGCTGATCATATCAGACTAAAGGTCCCAAAAGATCAGGAGAGGGTACATTCGAAGAGAAATAAGAAGTTCTGGTGCCCTTTTTAAGTGAACAAAAAGATTAGAGGGCAACTAGCCCCCTGCCCTCCCCTGTCTCCCCAAAGTCGTCCGATCAAAATTTTGACATAACCATTTTGTTCAGCATAGGTGAAAAATCAATAAATGTGCCTTTAGGGGTAACATGACCACCCATAGCCCGTGGTGAAAGGGCTTTAAGTTACGAGATTTGGGGGGGGGGGGTGCTTGGGGTGGGTTTCCATGGGGAGAGTTTCCCGTGGGGTGGGAAATTTCGGGAAATTTTGCACTGGGGGAGGTGGATTTGACAGAATTTCTATACGAAATTCTGTTTATTTGTCTTACTTTCTCTTTGCCAACACAATTCTACCTGTGGAAACGTTCCGAGGAAAATTTTCATCAGGGTTGGATTTCCAGAAAAAAATTTTATGGAAGGGGGGGGGGCTTACGGAATGATCGGAAAAAGATTAGAAATTAGTCTTTTTCAAATTAAAGTGTGCCAATCCTCAGCACGAAATTTTATGGGGGAGGGGGGGGGGATTTCAGCGAGGATAGAATTGCCCGGAGGGAATTTTACGTTGCCCGTAGGGAGGGAATCGCCCAGAGGGAATGTTATTTTACGTGGGAGGACCTTTCCAAGGAGTTTCCCGTGAGGGGAGGGAGTTTTTTATGGGAGCCAGAATCACCTGCATTGTTTGAAAAACGATCAGAAATTAAATAAAAAAACAAGTTTTTTCAACTGAAAGTAAGGAGCAACATTAAAACTCAAAACGAACAGAAATTATTCCGTATATGAAAGGGGTTGCCCCTCTCCTAAATACAATCCTCTTTCCGCTAAAGTTTGACTGTTTGTTCCAATTTTTAAGACCGACTCTAGAAAAGCAAGGGCCGTCTAACTAGAATAGGAAGCTTTTTTAAAAGTACTAAGAATGTTAGCATCAAGAGCAAGGTATTGAGGAGGGGGAGCCCTTTCACGTACGGTATAATTGTTGTTCGTTTTGAGTTTTAATGTTGCCCCTTACTTTCAGTTGAAAAACGTGTGTGTTTTTTTTAATTACAAGACAAAAAGGGGCCTTGGATGCTACTGCTAGACACCACCTTCTGTGGGCCTGCCCTGTCTAGGATTTTGCGATCTGTTGTTTGTCAGGTACTCATGCTGAACGCTTAAACATTTAAAGAGGTTTACAATTCCTAGAAATCTATCCTTAAGGCTACTGCTTTTGCTTACTTACTTCTTGCACTTGAGCTTCATTGGCCTGGTCAACAACTTCAAGAATAGCGGTCTGTATGTATCGCAGAGCCATAAGAACATCCTGACCCGCCATCTCCTGAAACCTAGAAAGAAAAAGTGTCTTAGACATGAATTCTCACACTCCATATCTATCAATTTCGTTCAAACTTTTCCGCGATTTGGCATCTGGACCACTCAATTTTGGAATGGAAGGTCTATACTGCATGGGAATGAATTCTTTAGACATGCATAATTAGCGAGAATTTTGTAGTTGAACCGGTAGGAAAAGGCGGATGCTTGGAATTTAATTCCAGTCCTGGGATTAAGCGAAAGCGTCTCCAAATTAGTCCAAACAAGAAGAAGACGAAGGAAAAGGCAGATGATAGAATATGAGACAAAGTTCCATAAAACTTACTCACAGAATGTTGGCCGGTCTTCGAGGCTAAATTCTTACAGGACTCTTTAAAATCAACGAAGATAGGATTTTAATCAGTAGTATCTTCTTCTAACTGGCGACATAAAAATTTAAAATTGAAAGCCCCTTTAAAAGCTTATTTATGAAACTGATTCATTTTTTCAAGGGATACTCTCGGATTCAAAATTAAATATACTAAGATACATCACTTTGTACACAAGGTATTTAACTAGCGGCTAAACAATTCAAATAAAATATAGCGGCACACAAAGTAGCTTAGCTCCCGGAAGTAAATTCACCAAGTTATTGAAAACATTCCTGGAAATCTTCGAACCCTGGAGATTTGATTAGCACTTCTTTAAAAAGAAGATGAATGGATTTTATTAGGCTTTTGAGGCTATGATATTTTAATTACCATTTCCCAATCCCTCCTACAGGGATCCTCTTCTAAATAAATGTCCACCAGCGAAAAACCTTACAGTAGCTAACATTGTTCATTTTTTTTCGAACGGGCTATTGGAGACGATTTAAGAAAGTTAAAATACTTCTTTTTTTTTCAAAAATATAAAGAGTGCAAACATGTGCCATTATAAAATATATACTGGATGTCTAAATCGGTGTTTTCAAACAGTTCGTGGTAACGAACTGTAAGTAAGGAGCGACCCGGCTCAATAGTAACCAAATCTCTAAAAAATGGAACTTTGATACCAGTAGATACATCAGAAGAATTGGATTTTTATGCTGATTTCTGATATTTAAGTTTCATCAAGTTTAATCTTACCCATCAAAAGTTACGAGCCTGAAAAAATTTGCCTTATTTTCGAAAAAAGGGGAAAACTCGCCCTAAAAGTGATAGAATATTAATGAAAATTAAACCATCATATTCAGAGTATCAGAGAACCCTACTGTAGAGGTTTCAAGCTCCTATCTGCAAAAATGTGGAATTTTACATTTTTTGCCAGAAGAAAGATCACGGATGCGTGTACAGCTGTTTTTTTTTCCCAGGGGTGATCGTATCGATCCAGTGGTCATAAAATATTGCGAGAGGGCTCATTCGAACGGAAATTAAAAGTTCTAGTGCCATTTTTAAGTGAGCAAAAAATTGGAGGGCAACAAGGTCCCCTCCCACGCTCATTTTTTCCCAAGTCATCGGATCAAAATTTTGTGATAGCTATTTTGTTCAGCATAGTCGAAAACCTAATAAATAGGTCTTTGAGGATGACTTAATCCCCCACAGTTCCCGGGGGAAGGACTGTAAGTTATGAATTTTGCCCATTGTTTACATATAGTATTTGTTATTTGGAAGTATGCTGACATTTTTAAGAGGGATTTTTTCAGGTGGGGAAGGGGTGGCGGGTTAGAAGGAGCAGATGGCTACGTGGGAGGATCTTTCCATGGAGGATATTTTCATGGGGGAAGGGACGTTTCTCTGAAGGGGGGGGGGCAGATTTCTCAGCATTATTTAAAAAACCGATCAAAAATTAAATAAAAAAAAAGTTTTTTTACAACTGAAAGTAAGGAGCAAAATTAAAACTTAAAACGAAAAGAAATTATTATGTATATGAGGGGTTCTCCCCCTAGTCAATACCTCGCTCTTTACGCAAAAGTTTGTTTAGTACTTTCAAAAAAGCTATCTATTCTAATTAAACGGCCTTTCTGTTTCAGGGGTCATTCTTAAAGAAATGGAACAAAATTCGAACTTTAGCGTAAAGAGGGAGGTATTGACTAGGGGGAGAACCCTCATTTACGTAATAAAAATATACGAATATAGAAGTAAATTACGTAGTTATTTCGTAAGTTACGTCAGATCAAAATTTCGAGAAAGCCATTTAGTAAAAAAAAAAGTAAAATTAATATGCAAATTTCATTTTAATTATTCATACACGGTGAGCTAAAATCAAAGCTGCATAATTCAAAAACGTTCAGAAATTGAATAAATAAAAAAACAAGTTTTTTTTAACTGAAAGTAAGGAGCGACATTAAAACTTAAAACGAAGAGAATTATCCCGTATATGACAGAGGCTGTCCCCTCCTCAACGCCTTGCTCTTTACGCTAAAGTTTTTTATTCAAAAAAAAACAGACTCGTGAGAAAGAGTCAAACTTTAGCGTAAAGAGCAAGGCGTTGAGGAGGGGACAGCCCCTTTCACATACGGAATAATTTCTGTTCGTTTTAAGTTTTTATGTCGCTTCTTACTTTCAATTAAAAAAAACTTTTTTTTTAATCTTTTACAAATGAAGGGCCAATACCCTTTAAAACTATATGTGACAAACACATGTACTGCAGTGTTTAATGTATAAAGAGCACGATAAATTTCGGTCTCCTTATGTTTCTCTCAGATTAGAGAAATCCAGAAGTTAATTGGTCTTACTCTACACGTTATAGTTCAATAAGAAACAACAATCCCTATAACACACATATTAAACGGCTGTGGTATGTGTCTTCCCCAAAGCGATCACGAACAAAAGTTTTAGTTTCTCAAACTTCAAGAATTAGTTTTAGGAGGGACGCCAAGAGGTTGGTCAACTGGATAGGCACAGCTAGCGCTTTCAGTGCCAGGGAGCGATGTCAGTTTTTAACCTCCCCCCTCCCACCATCACTAGCCTCATCATCACCATCACATATAATAACATAGACAAAAACACAAAAATAGTCTGGTGCCTCCTAGCTACCCTGGTCGACCTAGCGCCTCCTAGCGGAGTCGATCTAGCGGAGTCAGGCGTCTCCTAGCACCGGTCGACCATGAGTTTCTTAATAAAAAACTGCAAATAGCTCAGGCATGACTTAAAATTACTGGGGAAACAAAAATCATTTTAATTAGATACAATAGACCACTGCATACTCACTCCTACCAGGTTGCCACCTGGTGAAAACAATCACTAGATTCTAATTATTTTCTGGTTGATTTAGTGATTTTCTTCAAAAATCTAGAGATTTATGTGCTGATTTAGTGTTTTTTTTCTTAGACAATATAAAAATCACTAGAAATAGTGATAAATCACTAGGAGTGGTAACCCTGCTTAATACCCACAACTCATTGGCATATCTATTTTGCTAATAAGGGCTGCGTAAAATCTACTATATAGTGGGCTCATATCATGTTTACGTCGATATAGTGACCCGAAACACCTATTGTAGTAAATTAAATAAATAAGAAATAGATCAAATGTTTGAGTTTCTATAGAGACGAAATGCATAAGATAAATGGAAAAAAGCTTAAATAAGAAAGAAAGATAGAAACAAACAAACATTTAAAACGTGAAAATGTTCGTTCATTAAAAACAAAATCAAAATAGTATAAATTTGTACAGACCTTAAAGGCTAAACAATACTTTTAATTACGAATTTTTCTCTCGTGCCTTCCGGGATCATCGGCGTCTCTATGAAAATCATTTCCACGAGTAATCACCCCCAGTTTCTGAGAAACAGATAGTCAACTAAATCTGTTAAGCTGAAAGACTCGGGCTCGTTTCATAGAGTGTTGAAAGCTTCAAAAATAAAGAGGCTCGTGTTATGATTGGCAAATGATTGGCAAATGATATTGCATCATATGCACCCATGTAGTACTGCAAATCAAAAAGCGAAGTGGCTTCCATATACTTATTTATTCAATTTTTCCCATTTCACTCCAAATGGAAGGAACTGCCACAAAACTTCGGAAGCAGCCTATTCAATTGGAAATTAAAAAATCTAGTGTCCTTTATAAGAGCGAAAAGTTATTGGAGGGCAGCCAGCCCCCTCCGAATCCCCTTTTACATGCCCACTCCCTCTCAACTCCCAACAAAATCTGATCAGACTTTTTAGATTGCCATTTTTATTACAATAGTTGAAAGACTTAATAACTAGGCCTCAAGGGACAATTAAACCCCCACAGCTCGTGGGACAATGGCTACAAATCATGCACATTACCCGCTTTTTACACATTGGGAAAGGTTTTACTATTGGGAAAGGAGAGCAAATTTGATCCTGGATGTCCGAAATGGCTAAGGTATTCAGGTAAATCATTCAGGTAAAGTTGAGGGGGATATTTTACTAAAGAAAGAAGTCATTTGTATTAAAGTTATCAAAGGACGTATTTAAAATATCTCAAGAATGGCTAAGAGTTTTTTAAAACTTCCAGGGCATGCCGAGGTAGTGTTAGAACTCGACCCCGGCGCCGCGCCGATGAGGGAAGACCAGCGGCGGCGGGACCAAAAACAGCGCGCCGCGCCGCCGGCGCGATCAATGTTGCCCGCAAACATTAATGTTTTCATCAGTCTTTCTCAAATCACAGATTAAATTTACAACAGATTCGAGCCTATTCATGAGTTCAAAAATTCACAAGTCGCTGGCTGGAAACTGGTCTTCTTCGTTATTCATCAAGAGAAGTAGAAATCTGGTAGAAACGAAATGGCTGTGGCGTTTCAAAAACCCTTGCATAATACGAGCAGTTGAAGTATCTATTAGCTATGTATCCTTAACATAAATAATTATCGAAATTAGTAGTTTTTTTCATCGAGCATTACACCATACAAAACTTCAAATACCGTATATCAAAATTCGTCAGTTATCTGGGTAAAAATTTTGAATATAACTTTGAACTTAAAAGCTTAATTTTTTCATAATGCCCTTTGGCTACATTTGTTTTTTCACCTTTAAAACAGTTGAAATGGGCGACTTTGATATTGATTGTTTTTTTATTGCTCTTTTGAATTCCTAAAAAGCCTTCTTGTGTTAAAAACTGGTTTTTAATAACAATTAAAAAAAAAAATACATTTTAAAGTTTTTTGACTTCTTTATAGAATTAACTAAAAAACAGTTTTTTTAATTGAAAGTAAGGAGCGACATTAAAACTTAAAACGAACAGAAATTATTCCGTATATGAAAGGGGCTGTCCCCTCCTCAACGCCTCGCTCTTTACGCTAAAGTTTTTTATTGTTTTAAAAGATAAAGTTGTGAGACAGAGTCAAACTTTAGCGTAAAGAGCGAGGCGTTGAGGAGGGGGTAGCCCCTTTCATATACGGAATAATTTCTGTTCGTTTTAAGTTTTAATGTCGCTCCTTACTTTCAGTTAAAAAAACACTTGTTTTTTAAGTTAATTTCTGAACGTTTTTGAATTAATGCAGCTTTGATTTTCGCTTACCGTACATGAATATTTAAAATGAAATTCGCATATTAATTTTCCTTTTTTTGGCTAATTGGCTTCCTCGAAATTTTGTTCTGACGTAACTTACGAATTAACTTAAGTAACGAATTTCTATATTCGTTTGTTTTTATTACGTATATTAGGGAGTTCACTCCCTAGTCAATACTTCGCTCTTTACGCTAAAGTTCGAATTTTGTTCGAATCACAAGCCCCTGAATCACAAAGGCCGGTTAATTAGAATAGATAGCTCTTTTGAAAGTACTAAAAAACTTTAGCGTAAAGAGCGAGGTATTGACTAGGGGGCGAACCCTCTCATATACGTAATAATTTCTGTTTGTTTTGAGTTTTAATGTTGCTCGTTATTTTCAGTTGAAAAAAAACTTGTTTTTTTATTTAATTTCTGATCTTTTTTAAATAATACTGGGAAATCTGGCGCCCCCTTCATGGAAATGTTCCTTCCCCAAGGAAATATCCTCCATAGAAAGATCCTCTCGCGTACCTCTACTCCAACCCCGACCCCCCCCCCCACTAGAAAAAAATTCCTCCTGAAAACACTTGTATACTTCCCAATAACCAATACTATAATTTATGTAAACAATGCGCAAAGTTTATAACTTGCAGCCCTTCCCCCGGGAACTGTGGGGGATTAAGTCATCCTCAAAGACAGATTAATTAGGTTTTCGACTATGCTGAACAAAATGGCTATCTCAAAATTTTGATTGGGTGTCTTCGGGAAAAAAATGAGCGTGGGAGGGGGCCAAGTTGCCCTCTAATTTTTTTGGTCACTTAAAAAGGGAACTAGAACTATTCATTTCCGTTCGGATGAGCCCTCTCAAGAGATTCTAGAACTACTGGATCGATACGATCACCCCTGGGAAAATAAAGAAAAACGAACAAAAAAAAGAAAAAAAACAAATAAACACGCATCCGTGATCTTTCTTCTGGCAAAAATTACAAAATTCCACATTTTTGCAGATAGGAGCTTGAAACTTCTATAGTAGGGTTCTCTGATACGCTGAATCTGACGGTGTGATTTTCATCAGAGTTCTATGACTTTTAGGGGTTGTTTCCCCCTTTTTTCGAAAATAAGGCAAATTTTCTCAGGCGCGTAGCTTTTGATGGGTAAGACTTACCTTGATGAAACTTATATATTTGAAACCAGCATAAAAATCTGATTCTTCTGATGTATCTATTGGTATCAAAATTCCGTTTTATAGAGTTTCGGTTACTATTGAGACGGGTCGCTCCTTACTTACAGTTCGTTACCACGAATTGTTTGATATATGTCATGTAGGCTAAGGCTGAACTGCTGCTTTTTATTTCTTTTGGCTGCTCTTTTGGATATTATTGATTTTTTCTTTTGGGGATTCATTCCAAATTATAAACTGTAAATACCTAATATCAGTCAAATTATAAACCGCATCTAAAAGGAGTAAATTTATCAAATTGAAAAATACATGATGAACACTTCACATGAGAACACTTCAATTACAATGAAACAAAAATCACCTAATGGTTTATTCGGTAAGAAGAAAAATGAAGTGCCAGCTATTTTCTTAGGTAAAAAATGAGAAGATCATCCGTTTTAAATGTAATTAAATGAAATAATATGCAGACTGAAGTAGCTCCAGGAAGATGTTGAGATTTTCATCCTAGTTCATCACTTTTAATCCAAGCAAAATGTTAGGACACTTATTATCAGTTATTGAGTTTAAGCTTTGATTTCCAAATGCTCACAAAAATTACCAAATTTAAGAAAGTCGCAACAAAAAGTCACCTGTGGTCAAAATACTCAAAGACTCCTCTTTGATCCCCACCCAGGATCAAAGCTTCTGCTATGGTCATTTTCATGGAAATCTCCAGAGTTTCTTTTTAAAATAGCTTTCAAGCGCAGTTAGGGGTATTTAGCCTTTTTGCTTTTCTTCAAAGCTTTGAAAAAAGTGTTATAATATTCCAAATGTTACATTTGTTATATTTGTGCATATTTTTGGTAATCATTTGTGGGGTGATCGAATTTTTTAAACCACTGTAGATACTTAAGAACGTTGCAACATCTAGTACCCTGACTTAATAAGACTGTCAGACTCCTCCTTGAACTCCCCAAATGTAAAACTTTTATTATGATCTGGCCTTTTAATGTAACTTGGGCACTAGGCAAAGGGCACCATTGTCACTCGAGCGCAACGTTAGGTCGGGATGTCGATATCGCTTTCGTCACACCAATTCGTTTTAGTGTGAATCTGCCTGGTACTTATGAATGAATGTTTTCAAAGTAAACCCATATCATCAATAAGAAAAAAAACGGGTTGGACGCATATGTCCCTTTCCCTTTGGACGATAAAACCATGCAAGTGCTGTATCAAGTATAACTCATGAAAATCTTGTTAATTTTTGTCAACTTCTCACCTTTTTGGCATCCCTGCTTTCAATAAAAAAAAAAGTCAAGGTACTATCACTAAAATATAAAAACTCCCTATGCCCGCCCCCCCTCTGGATACCATCTTGATAGGATACCGTCTCTGCTTTAAATAAAAAGAATAATTAACTTATTGGCACCAGTGCTCTAAAAAAACAAAAAAAAGAGGTATTATCATTTAAATATGATAGCTCACTACACCCTCCCCCTCTGGATACCACCTTGATAGGATGCCGTCTCTGCTTTAAATTAAAAAAAAAAATAACTTTTTGGGATCCCTGCTTTCAATAAAAAATTTCGAGATATTATCTTTTAAATGTAATACCCCCCCCCCCCTCTGGATACCACCTTGATAGGATAGCGTCTCAGCTTTCATTAGAAAAATAATTTACTTAATAATTAACTAGGTCACTATATGGTTCAAACAAACACGCAAAATAACGTTAAATAGCTTAGTGTTCCTTGAAAAAAATTGAGGGTATGAGTAAAGGGGTACAAAGACAACAACAAAAATGTCGTAATTATTCGAATATACCTCAAATTATTGGAAAACTGAGTCATAGATTCGCCATGGCATTCAATAAGATCCAAAGAATCTAATTAAAAGGGAGCACACACAAAAGCCAAATTAGGCCAGTAGCCTATGAGAAATCGCAAAATACCCATGACAATGAACAAGTCCTAATGGGGGGGCCTGGGTCTATCAAAATATTTCAACGGTTTCCCAGGGAATTTGATATCATTTTCTTTTGTCTCCACTTTAAATAAAAAAAAAAAACTTTTTGGAATCCCTGCTTTCAATAAAAAATGAGGTTTTATCATTTAAAAAGGATAGCCCCCTATCCCCCCTCTATAGGCAATAATTTACAATTTCTTTATGAATCATATTTTTGGGGTCACTTCCGGTTCAATCTTTAATTCCCCAACCTTGTACATAGCTTATTTTATAGCTAAATTTTGTCTCAATAGAATGTTTTTTTTTTTTTTGGGGGGGGGGGGTAAAAATGTTTCAGAAAGAAGATTGTATTTTCTATCAGGCGTTCAACAATTGAGTATTAAACATTAAGAAAATCTTATCTAAACACAGCAAAAAAAAAACAACTAAACTTACAATTCAGCTGTAGAAACAATCTTTCGGCTGTTAATTTCAAAATCCAACTGAAGGCTGAAGCTGTATAGTAGTGAATGCGTTCTATAATGCTATTCAACTTATAAATAAAATTGTTGACTACGAATGATGTAAGAAATAGCGATTGGGAAACTGCATTCGAAATGATTTGAACTCATTTCATAAAGACGATACTTTGTTACGTCAACATACGAAGAACTGTGTATATTGCAAAATTTGCAATTGCATATTGCATCTGTCTGGTTTTTATGCAAAGTAACAAAGAGACGAAAATTAATGAACAAGAGAGTAGTGAAGAATTATGGTATGCAAAGTAATATTTGGCAGGGAAAGTCACTGGTGATAAATCGCTAGGGGTGGCACCGTCATTGCGTGATTTTCGGGGATTCGGGGTATCAAATTTTTTTCGGGGTGACGCATAGATTTTCGGGGAAATACCCGAAAATTCGGGGATATTGCAAGCCCTGCTTGATTTCTAATCAGGAAAATCGAAATACTAAACCACACGAGAAGGAAAAGCTCCGACTTTGCGGTTGACGCAATAAAGAATTGTCACAAAATTAATTTAAAGTCGACCAAACGCCGCCGCCTCTGCCGGCGGCGTTACGACACTTCGGCAGCGTTCGACCGGGCCTCTCGTCGGCAGCGTTCGGTCGATCCGCCGGCACGGCGCCGGGTTCTAGTTAGAACTAAATCAAAATACACTTTCTGAATCTAGGTTTTCAAAAGGGCGAATCTGTAATATCTCAAGAAAGGCTTAGGAAGTTGAGTCTAAACTTTCAGGGAATGTTAAACTAAATCAAAAGACACGATGTACATCCCGATTGCCAAAAGGCTATATTTGCAACATCTAAGGAGCTGCTTAGCAGATGAAGTTGAAACTTTCTTGGAATACTGAGAGGGATGTTCCACTGAATCAAAAGACGTTATGTGCATCCAGGCATTCAAAAGGGCGCATCTGCCATACCTCAGGAAAGACTAAGGGTATTAAGTTGGAACTTTCATAGAATGTTGGAAAAGATGTTGAACTTAAGCAGAGGACACTATGTGCATCTAGATTCTCAAAAAGGCATAATGGCAGTCAAGGTCGTATCCAGGAGGGGGGGGGGGTTAGGGGAACTGACCCCCCCCCCCCCCCAAATGTTTGTCTGACTCGTAAAAAGGTAACACAAATGAATATAAGCAAATTTTTTATGCGTTTTTTAAAGTCTTTTTTGTACCCCAACAAAAAAATATCCTTGTGTAACCCCCCCCCCCCCGGGAAAAATCCTGGATACGGCCTTGTCTGCAGTATCTCGAAAACAGTTAATGATATTAAGTTGAAACTTTCAGGAGATGTTGAACTAAATCAGAAGAAATTACGTTCATCTATGCTGTAAAAGGGGATCACCTGCAACATCTTAGAAAAGGCTATGGGCATTAAGTTGAAACTTCCAGAGAATGTTGGAGCATTAAGTTGAAACTTTCATGAGGGCGGTTGAACCAACAAAAAGGTATTATATGTATGCTACCCCTACAACTTCTACTACTACTATTAAGGCTAAGGGTATTAACAATAAATTTACAGAAAATATTGGGGGGGGGGGTACGCTAAATTAAATTAAAACACGCTGTATACATGCAGGCTGACAAATGGCTGTATCATCAGAATATCTAGAACGGCTTAGAGTATTAGGTAGCAAGTTTAAAAGCATGCTGAGGGGTACGTACAGCTAATAAAAATGCTCTATGTGCATACTACTACTAACACTTTGAAAACTATAGGTATACCCCTTTCGCCTGCGAGTTCAAGGACTTGTCGGCCATGTGTCAATCCTAAAATTCGATAGCCCGCCTGAGACTCTAGGTGGGCGGGCGCTATTAGGCTTAGGTCACTGGTTCACCTGTGACTCCATGCGAATTCAGTCAACGTTTCGCATAGTCCAGTGGACATTGTCCAGTAGGCAAAGCTAATATAATATAAATAATCACAGTTGCCCAATCGCCTGCAAGTCATGTGGACATGGTCAGTCATAAGTCTCAGAAAACATTTTATTTGGGGTCTCCCATTGCCTTCAAATGGACTATAGAACCGATCAGACTATTTGAATTATCCTTACTCCATGCCTACCTACCTTAGTTCTGCCCTAGGATGGATGGATGGATGATAGCCTATATCAACAAGTGAAATGAAATTATTTCAATACAATTCTGAAAAAAGGTTATGCCAGCTTTGCCTCTAACTCAGACTATCTGTCTTGGCCTTTTCTCCAATTAGCCATAGCTCTCATCTTTTTCATCACAGTCCACCAAGTTGGTTTTAATTCAAATTACTCTGTAATTTGTAATTACTCTTAAAATTACTCTGTATAAATATAGTTTGTTTTAATTGTAATACTTTAGTACTATCTGATGATGACGATTACTAATGTATGTGGTCGACATGTCCAGAACTTTTTGTATCTGTTTTTCACTGTCTAATAAAAGGACATAACCCTATTTGAACTTTTATCTATTCGTCACAAAAAGGCAGTGTGATCTTTGAAAAAATACCTGCGTCGTAAAAATGAGCTCCTTCTGATTTACAAAAAATTCTGACAAAGACATTCGCAACTGAGACTTTCGAAACTTTTTAAACTAGGAAATAACTGCAATTTTACTATGAATTAATTTAAGAAAAGCTTTCCGAAAAAGAAGATTTTCAAAGAAAAGTAAAAACCATATTAAAAATCAGCAGATACAAATACCTGTTAAAATTCAAACTCAAAATGACCAAAAATTACTATTAAAGAAAAAATGAAACCCAAAATGAACAGAAATTATATAAACATTCATAGCCAAAAAAAAAAACAAAAAAAAAAAACATACAACAAGTACTAATATAAATGAATAAATAAATCTGAATACCATTAATGCTTAAATTGAATATGCAAATAAAGCTTAAAACGAAAAAAATATTTTGCTACTGAAGCTTAAATGAAACACAAAACGAACAGAAATTAAATAAACAATCAATGCAAACAAATAGATACTAATATAAGTGAATAAATAAATCTTAAAACGAGTGGAACTTAATTTTAATTAAATGAAAAAAACAAGTTTTTTTTTAACTGAAAGTAAGGAACGACGTTAAAACTTAAAACGAACAAAAATTATTCCGCATATGAAAGGGGCTGTCCCCTCCTCAACGCCTCGCTCTTTACGCTAAAGTTTTTTATTGTTAAAAAAATATAGAGCTGTAAGAAAGTCAAACTTTAGCGTAAAGAGCAAGGCGTTGAGGAGGGGACAGCCCCTTTCATATACGGAACAATTTCTGTTCGTTTTAAGTTTTACTTTCAGTTAAAAAAAAAATTATTTAATTTTTGAACGTTTTTGAATTAATGCAGGTTTTGATTTTGGCTCACGGTACATGAATAATTAAAACAAAATTTGCATATTAATTTTACTTTTATTTGGTTAAATGGCTTTCTCGAAACTTGTTTAATTTTATTTACGAACGCTTTTATTAGTAATAAATGTACGCAACTTACAAATTAACTTACGTAACGAACTTCTATATTCATATATTTTTAATACGTATATTAGGGGGCTCGCCCCTAGACAATACCTCGCTCTTTAAGCTGAAGTTCGAATTTTGTTCAAATTCTTTATAAATGACCCCTTAATCACAAAGGCCATTATTTAGAATAAATAGCTCTTATGAAAGTACTGAAAAATCTTTGGCTTAAAGAGCGAGGTATTGACCAGGAGGTGAACCCAATCATACACGTAATATTTTCTGTTCGTTTTAAGTTTTGATGTTAATCCTTATTTTCAGTTGGAAAACTTGTTTTTTTTTATATTTAATTTCTGATCTTTTTTTAAATAATGCTGGGAAATCCGGCACCCCCTTAATAGCAATGTCCCTTCCCCCATGAAAACTTCCTTCATGGAAAAACCTTCCCACATAACCCCCGACCCACACACCCCCCTACTACCAGAAAAAATATCCCCTGAAGACGTCTGTATACTTCCTAATAATCAATACTATATGTTAACATTGGGTAAAGTTCATAATTTTCAGCCCTCCCCCCGGGGACTTCGTGGGATTAAGTAATCCTAAAAGATATAGTTATCATATTTTCAACCATGCTGAACAAAATGGCAATCTCAAAATTTTGGTCAGGTGACTTTGGGGAAAAAATGAGCGTGGGAGGTGGCCTAGTTGCCCTCCATTTTGTTTGGTCACTTAA
Source organism: Artemia sinica (assembly GCA_027921565.1). NCBI lineage: Eukaryota > Metazoa > Arthropoda > Branchiopoda > Anostraca > Artemiidae > Artemia > Artemia sinica. Next base: position 57,278,310 of record CM051256.1, on the reverse strand, counting down.
AAAGGGCACTAGAACTTTTAATTTCCGTTCCAGTGAATCCTCCCACGATATTCTAGGACCACTGGGTCAATACGATCACTCCTGGGAAAAAAAAAAACAAAAAAAAAAACACGCATCCGGGATCTTTCTTCTGGCAAAAAAAAAAAAAAAAAAAATACAAAATTCCACATTTTTGTAGATAGGAGCTTGAAACCTCTACAGTAGGGTTCTCTGATACGCTGAATATGATGGTGTGATTTTCATAAGGATTCTATAGCTTTTAGGGGGTATTTCCTCCTTTTTTCGAAAATCAGCCAAATTTTCTCAGGCGCGTAACTTTTGATGGGTAGGACTAAACTTGATGAAAGTTATATATTTGAATTCAGGATTGAAATCTGATTATTTTGATGTAACTATAGGTATCAAAAAACCGTTTTCTAGAGTTTCGGTTACCATTGAGCCGGGTCGCTCCTTACTTACAGTTCGTTACCACGAACTGTTTGATATGCAGCTTGAAACGAACAAAAGTCACTGAAAACAAGAGTTGGGGTACTGCATCCTTCTCTCACTGTAAAAGTCTAAAGTTTACACGAAGTTTATACGGGCACCCCCTCCATAAGAACCATATATGCCCCCAGGGCATAAATTATAACGCCTGCCCTGGGAGGTTGTGTCGACCTTGGAGCTTTTGTTATCTAATTTTTAACTAATTTTAACAAAATGGCTATCTCAAAATTTTTATCGGATGCATTTCGGAAAAAAGGCGCGAGGAGGATAGTTGCCCTCCGATCACTTTTGACTCTTGAAAAGGGCACTAGAACTTCCGATTTTCAATTGAATGAGCCCCCTCTGAAGTTTAGACGACCAATTGTTCCATATGAAGTACCTCTAGAAAAAATAATACAAAATAAAACATTGAGGCCTTATGGCGGGGGGAGGGGGAGCTGCTAGTTGCCCTCGGATCTCTTTTGACTCTTAAAAAGTGAACTAGAACTTTCAATTTCCAATCAAATGAACCCTTTCTGAAATTTATACGAGCATACGTTCCACAAGAACCCTATATAACCCCAGAGCATAACTTACAACACCTGCCCCCCAGGCCCTGGGGGATTGTGTCCACACCGGAGTTTTTTTTTTATTTGGCCTTTGAACTATTTTTAACCAAATGGCTATCTCAAAATTTTTATCAGATAGGTTTGGGTAAAAAGGGCGTGGGGGAGGGGGACTAGTTGCCATCAGATCTCTTTTGACTCTTAAAAAGTGAACTAGAACTCCCAATTTCCAATCAAATGAGCCCTCTCTGAAGTTTATCTGAGCATCCCTTCCATAAGAGCCATAAATACCCCCAGGGTGATAACTTACAATGCCTGCCCCCGGGCCCTGGGGAGTTGTGCCGACACCGGAATTTTCGTCATCTGACATTTGAACTATTTTTAATAAAATGGCTATCTCAAAATTTTTATCTGATGCATTTAGGGGAAAAGGGCGGGGAGGGGGTGCTAGTTGCCTTTTAATCAATTTTGACTACTAAAAAAGGCACTAGAACTTCCTATTTCCAATCGAATGAGCCCCCTCCGAAGTTTATACGACCACCCCTTCCATATGAGGTGCCTCTGGAAAAAAAAATAATATTATAACATTGGAGCCGTATGGCCTTTACTATAGGCAACGCTATAGCGTTGCCTATGATACCTGCAGGTGTACAAAACAGTTATTTTTGAGTCGTAATACAAACTATCAGGGTACAATGGTCATGTTAGTTCAGTGTACAGTTACAGTAATCCTGCGAACTATCAGGACACAGGGTAATTAACTTTATGGGGCAGAGTATAAACACTGTGTTTGTTTTACCCAATGAATCAGATAATCACCCGCAAATTTGGAACATTACCCTGATTTGACGGTTTTTAAAAAGTAACAATGAATCTATATTGCTGTTCGAAAAGTAAAATATTATAATCAGTCTTTATGACATTCCGATTAATTGACATATTAGAGTAATACATGAAAAGTTAAGACAAAATGTATTTCCAGTCAATATCAAAATTTGACAGTAAAATCTTTTTAAAAACTAGGGAAATTTTTTTACAATTCTGATTCTTGAAAAATCCAAATTCTTCTGCATCTCGATGCCAACTCGGGTTAATCGTCCCATCACAACTTAGACAAAAGGTTTTAAAATGTGGACAGAATATATACAAGTAATCCTAATCCAATTCCGTTTTCTTGTCGACTTGATGGGGATGACAGGCTTATATTTCCACAAAATGTTCTTGTTCTTTTCCCTTTTGCCGTATTATACAACCAATACCAGATTCCTGGTACGGAAGGTCCTTACTGGGTTGGTGTCGATATTGAATAGAAATACAGCTAATTATTATCAATTTTATAAATTTTTACAAGTTGAACATTTTTGCCGTAAAAAACAAAAGTTTTATGCAACAATTTTGATCTTTACAGAAAACAAATGATATCACCTACACTGTTTCAAAAGAATATAAATGTAGCAATATTTTTTTAAAAAAAGCGAATTTTTTAGTACAATATTTTACTTGGCAAATTATTATCACAAAACAAAATTTTAAGATTTTTTGGTTGATTAGAATGACCTTAAATGGCAAGTCTTCATGAATCCAATATTGATCACAGGATATGATAAGATTATTCCAAAAATTGTTTCTCTTAGTTTAACTTCTTATGATATCAACCAGCCTTAGAATTTAGAGTTTTTCCTTTAATTGAAATTTATAAGCAGCCATAATTTTAAGAGGATTTATAAATTGACACTGTAAAGGAGGGGGGGGGGCCTTGGGCCTGAACTCCCCGATCCAAATTTTTTTCGAATTTCTGAGTAGTTTTTAATCAAATCATGAAGTAAAACAATTCTAACTTTTTACCCTGAAGATTATATATCCTAAAATAAAATTTATATTAGTTGACATACCTGCACTTACGAACCAAAAATCTACATCTTCGCATAATATCTGATTGGCTTACTCTGCATAAACGGAGCGACCAAAAATCATCCAGTCTCATTTTTGGATCACTGGCATTCCCTGGATTACCTCCAAACAAGTAATGTACCTAAAATACCGCAAAATTAATGTACCTAACAATGCCGATTTAACAATATTACTTTTAATACAGAACTGGTTCGGCGCCATTCGATCTTTTGGAGAATAAAAAAACAAAAAAAAACAAGTTTTTTCAACTGAAAGTAAGGAGCAACATTAAAAGTTACAACGAACAGAAATTATTACATATATGAGGGGGTTCAACCCCTCGTCAATACCTTGCTCTTTACGCTAAAGTTCGAATTTCGTTCCAATTCTTCAAGAATGACCCCTGAATCACAAAGGCCGTTTAATTAGAATAAATAGCTCTTTTGAAAGTACTAAAAATACTTTAGCGTAAAGAGCGAGGCATTGACGAGGGGGCGAACCCCCTCATATATATAATAATTTCTTTTCGTTTTAAGTTTTAATGTTGCTCTTTACTTTCAGTTGAAAAAACATGTTTTTCTATTAAATTTCTGATCGTCTTTTTAAATAATGCTGTCAAAACCGGCGCCCTCTTCATGAAACATTCCTCCATGGAAAGATCCTCCCACGTAACCCCCTCCCCCCTAACCCTTCATCCCTCACCAGAAAAAATCCCCCCCTGAAAACGTCTGTAAACTCCCTAATAACCAATACTATATGCAAACAATGGACAAAGTTCATAACTTGCAGACCTTCCCCCCGGGACTGTGGGGGATTAAGTCGTCCTCAGAGACATAGTTATTAGATTTTTCGACTATGCTGAACAAAATGGATATCCCAAAATGTCGATCCGGTGACTTTGGGGAAAAAATGAGCGTGAGAGGGGGCCTAGTTGCCCTCCAATTTTTTGGTCACTTAAAAATGGCACTAGAATTTTTAATTTCCGTTCGAATGAGGCATCTTGCGACATTTTAGTACCACTGGATCGATACGATCACCAAAGCAAAAAACAAATAAACACGCATCCGTGACCTTTCTTCGGGCAAAAAATACAAAATTCCATATTTTTGCAGATAGGAGCTTGAAACCTCTACAGTAGAGTTCTCTGATACGCTGAATCTTATGGTAAGATTTTCATTAAGATTCTATGACTTTTAGGGTGTGTTCCCTCTTTTTCGAAAATAAGGCAAATATTCTGAGGCTCGTAACTTTTGATGGGTAAAACTAAACTAGATGAAACTTACATACTTAAAATCAGCATAAAAATCCGATTCTTTTGATGTACCTCTTGGCATCAAAATTAAGCTTTTTGGAGTTTCGATTACTATTGAGCCGGGTCGCTCCTTACTTAAAGTTCGTTACCACGAACTGTTTGATTTAGTGTAAAGATCTTCAAATTACATTTCGGAATCTGTGGTTTAAACTAAAAACTAAATTCTTAAACACTGGAAGAAGCTAATAAAAAAAAACAAAAAAAAAACAAAAAAACTTTAGCTACAAGAAGAGTGAAAATTCTTGTTGCACGTGGCTTAGTAATAAGGAGCCTTAAGGGACTTATTAATTAAGTAACTGGATGGTATACATTTCCACTTTTAGAGATGTAGGGAACCTTTACTCTCAATGAATTAAAAAAGAAAAAAGGTTATTTCATGTGAATGTAAATGGCAAGGTTAAAACTTAATAGTAAAAAAATAGCTCAAATATAAGATGTGCGGTAGATTGACAATCCAAATTGTATAAAAAAAAGAGAGGGAGAAAGAGAGAGAGAGAGGGGGAGAGAGAGAGAGAGAGAGAGAGAGAGAGAGAGAGAGAGAGAGAGAGAGAGAGAGGAGAGAGAGAGAGAGAGAGAGAGAGAGAGAGAGAGAGAGAGAGAGAGAGAGAGAGAGAGAGAGAGAGAGAGAGAGAGAGAGAGAGAGAGAGAGAGAGAGAGAGAGAGAGAGAGAGAGAGAGAGAGAGAGAGAGAGAGAGAGAGAGAGAGAGAGAGAGAGAGAGAGAGAGAGAGACAGAGAGACAGAGAGAGACAGAGACTAAAGACAAAGAGCACCAAATAGACATGAGTTATAATGAGCAATGAAGCTGTAATTAAAAATAAGTTGCCGGAAATAAGGGCGATATTAACACAAACCCATACCCCTCCTAAAAATACAAGTACCATTGGCGCTTTAAAAGTTTTTTTTTTAACAGAGAACTTCGATTCAAATTTCGATTCTGATATTTAAGTTTTTAACAATGGTTTATTCCTAATAAACCCATTCCTTTCTAAGTAAAGTCCAAACAGTACCCTAGTCTTGTAGTTTCACTGTTTTATAAAACAACTTGTTTTTGTAAATGTTTTCTTCCTTTTAAATACCAACACATTGAAAAAACAATGGGCTAATCAGAACTTCAATTTTTAAAAAGCCCAATTTTCGTTCTATGGTGGTGTTTATTTCGTCCTCAGATAAGCGCAAAAGACATTCTAGCTCATGAGGGGTGTTTAAGCGGCGGCAACACCGCCCATCCAACACCACTAGCATCTTGCCAGAAATCGACATTTCGGATTGAAAAAAAAACCAAAAGGGCAAACTGGTACCGGGTTTGAGACAGGATTTGAAAATAAAAGGAAACTATAGAAATAAATAAGTACTTGACTGGTAGATTTTTGAATCATGACAGCGAATAAAATACGATAAACTAAGAGAAGCCCAAATATTTCGGCTTAACGTCCATTCTGGAAACCTTATCAACGAAAAAAGAGGAGAAAAAAAAGAGCTTGAGACAGGATATGAACAAAACACAATAGCAACAATAAGTTAAAAATAAAAGGAAATTATAGAAATAAATAAGTACTGGACTGGTAGATCTTTGAATCATGACAGCGAATAAAATACGATAAACTAAGAGAAGCCCAAATATTTCGGCTTCACGTCCATTCTGGAAACCTTATCAACGAAAAAAGAGGAGAAAAAAAAGAGCTTGAGCCAGGATATGAACAAAACACAATAGCATCAATAAGTTAAAAATAAAGGAAATTATAGAAATAAATAAGTACTGGACTGGTAGATCTTTGAATCATGACAGCGAATAAAATACGATAAACTAAGAGAAGCCCAAATATTTCGGCTTCACGTCCATTCTGGACACCTTATCAACGAAAAAAGAGGAGAAAAAAAGAGCTTGAGCCAGGATATGAACAAAACACAATAGCATCAATAAGTTAAAAATAAAAGGAAATTATAGAAATAAATAAGTACTGGACTGGTAGATCTTTGAATCATGACAGCGAATAAAATACGATAAACTAAGAGAAGCCCAAATATTTCGGCTTCACGTCCATTCTGGAAACCTTATCAACGAAAAAAGAGGAGAAAAAAAAGAGCTTGAGCCAGGATATGAACAAAACACAATAGCATCAATAAGTTAAACATAAAAGGAAATTATAGAAATAAATAAGTACTGGACTGGTAGATCTTTGAATCATGACAGCGAATAAAATACGATAAACTAAGAGAAGCCCAAATATTTCAGCTTCACGTCCATTCTGGAAACCTTATCAACGAAAAAACAGGAGAAAAAAAAGAGCTTGAGCCAGGATATGAACAAAACACAATAGCATCAATAAGTTAAAAATAAAAGGAAATTATAGAAATAAATAAGTACGGGACTGGTAGATCTTTGAATCATGACAGCGAATAAAATACGATAAACTAAGAGAAGCCCAAATATTTCGGCTTCACGTCCATTCTGGAAACCTTATCAACGAAAAAAGAGGAGAAAAAAAAGAGCTTGAGCCAGGATATGAACAAAACACAATAGCATCAATAAGTTAAAAATAAAAGGAAATTATAGAAATAAATAAGTACTGGACTGGTAGATCTTTGAATCATGACAGCGAATAAAATACGATAAACTAAGAGAAGCCCAAATATTTCGGCTTCACGTCCATTCTGGAAACCTTATCAACGAAAAAAGAGGAGAAAAAAAAGAGCTTGAGACAGGATATGAACAAAACACAATAGCATCAATAAGTTAAAAATAAAAGGAAATTATAGAAATAAATAAGTACTGGACTGGTAGATCTTTGAATCATGACAGCGAATAAAATACGATAAACTAAAGACAAGCCCAAATATTTCGGCTTCACGTCCAGTCTGGAAACCTTATCAACGAAAAAAGAGGAGAAAAAAAAGAGCTTGAGCCAGGATATGAACAAAACACAATAGCATCAATAAGTTAAAAATAAAAGGAAATTATAGAAATAAATAAGTACTGGACTGGTAGATCTTTGAATCATGACAGCGAATAAAATACGATAAACTAAGAGAAGCCCAAATATTTCGGCTTCACGTCCATTCTGGAAACCTTATCAACGAAAAAAGAGGAGAAAAAAAAAGAGCTTGAGCCAGGATATGAACAAAACACAATAGCATCAATAAGTTAAAAATAAAAGGAAATTAAAGAAATAAATAAGTACTGGACTGGTAGATCTTTGAATCATGACAGCGAATAAAATACGATAAACTAAGAGAAGCCCAAATATTTCGGCTTCACGTCCATTCTGGAAACCTTATCAACGAAAAAAGAGGAGAAAAAAAAGAGCTTGAGCCAGGATATGAACAAAACACAATAGCATCAATAAGTTAAAAATAAAAGGAAATTATAGAAATAAATAAGTACTGGACTGGTAGATCTTTGAATCATGACAGCGAATAAAATACGATAAACTAAGAGAAGCCCAAATATTTCGGCTTCACGTCTATTCTGGAAACCTTATCAACGAAAAAAGAGGAGAAAAAAAAGAGCTTGAGCCAGGATATGAACAAAACACAATAGCATCAATAAGTTAAAAATAAAAGGAAATTATAGAAATAAATAAGTACTGGACTGGTAGATCTTTGAATCATGACAGCGAATAAAATACGATAAACTAAGAGAAGCCCAAATATTTCGGCTTCACGTCCATTCTGGAAACCTTATCAACGAAAAAAGAGGAGAAAAAAAAGAGCTTGAGCCAGGATATGAACAAAACACAATAGCATCAATAAGTTAAAAATAAAAGGAAATTATAGAAATAAATAAGTACTGGACTGGTAGATCTTTGAATCATGACAGCGAATAAAATACGAAAAACTAAGAGAAGCCCAAATATTTCGGCTTCACGTCCATTCTGGACACCTTATCAACGAAAAAGGAGGAGAAAAAAAAGAGCTTGAGCCAGGATATGAACAAAACACAATAGCATCAATAAGTTAAAAATAAAAGGAAATTATAGAAATAAATAAGTACTGGACTGGTAGATCTTTGAATCATGACAGCGAATAAAATACGATAAACTAAAGACAAGCCCAAATATTTCGGCTTCACGTCCAGTCTGGAAACCTTATCAACGAAAAAAGAGGAGAAAAAGAAAAAAAAGTACAATACATAGCTAAATCATCAAAAAAACAATATATTTACAAAATAAGATATAAAGTATTGCATACAACCTATAAAGGATGGAAAAATATAGTTGATTTGAAAGTTCTGAACAGCTGCTGATTTTCAACTTTTTACGGTGAGGTAAAAATTTAAATTCATTAACATTTAATATAGCCACCTAAACGTGCGAGCCAAAGAAAATTTACCTATTTTTTAAAAAGGGGAAAATATACCCAATAAGGGGAGCAATTTTGAAAAAAATTACAAAATAAATTTGAGGATATAAAAGAAGCCTTCAGCAGATGATTCAAACCCCCTATCTACAAAATACGAAAAGGATGGTCAGGATTGCGTCTTCATTTTAATTCTTTTTACTCCAGGGTTGAGTGTATCGAACCAAGAATATCGGGAGATTAAATTATTTGAACGGCAATTGAGAATTCTAGGGTCCTTTTTAAGTGGTAAAACGGATTGCACAACAGAAAAGGGGCACCTACTGCCATTCTATGACTCAACATAAGTTTCGGTCCAAAGAGGCGAAGTGCTATTGAGTCAAAATTCTGAGAAAGTCAACCGATTTCAAATTATCAAAAACTACTCTTTGAGCTTCCCAGCTTCAGAAATTATAATGCTGCGCGGTTGCGCGCTCGCTCCTAAAGATGCCTACATAGATAGCCAGCGCAATAGCGCTGCCTAAGTAAAGAGCGATGTTGGCACAATGTATTATCATTATTTTTTTTTCTTGGTTTTAGACCAGGACCCTTACTATCGAAGGAGTTGTCGTAAAAACTTCGGAAAGGGCTCATTCAATTGGAAATTGGAGTGGCTTGTGCCCTTTTTAATAGTCGAAAGTGATTGGAAGGCAACTAACACCCCTTCCACGCCCACCATTTCCCCATTAACATCCAATCAAAATTTTGAGATAGCCATTTTGTTCTCCGCAGTTTAAAGTTCAGGAAATTATACCTTTGAGCAAGACACTCCCCCCACAGTCTTCAGGGCAAGGGTTATAAGTTATGCCCTTGGGGCATATAAGGTTTTTATTGAAATCTTTGTAGCAGAAAATTGAAAAAGTGCTCATTGGAAATTCAAAGGGCTAGTGCCCTTTTTAATAGTCGAAAGTGATTTGAGGGCAACTAACCCCCTCTCGCACCCACCTTTTACCCAAACACATCCAATCAAAATTTTGAGATAGCCATTTTGTTCAGCGTAGTTGATTTCAAGATAGAAATTATGTTTTTGAGGAGGACACTCCCCCAGAACCCTCAGGGCAAGGGTTGTAAGTTATGCCCTGGGGGCATATAAGGTTTTTATTGAAAGCGTTGTCGTAGAAACTTCAAAAAAGGCTCATTCGATTGGAAATTCAAAGGGCTAGTGCCCTTTTTAATAGTCGAAAGTGATTGGAGGGCAACTAACATCCCTCTCACGCCCACCTTTTCCCCAAACACTTCCAATAAAAATTTTTAGATAGCCATTTTGTTCAACGTAGTTTTAAGTTCTGGAATTTAGGTATTTGAGGATGACACCCCCCCCCCACAGCCCTCAGGGCAAGGGTTGTAAGTTATGCCCTGGGGATATATAAGGTTTTTATAGAACGCATTGTCGTAGAAACTTCAAAAAGGGCTCATTCGATTGGAAATTGAAACGACTAGTGCCCTTTTTAATAGTCGAAAGCGATTGAAAGGCAACTAACACCCCTTCCACGCCCACCATTTCCCCAAACACATCCAATCAAAATTTTGAGATAGCCATTTTGTTCAGCGTAGTATATTTCCAGATAGAAAATATGTTTTTGAGGAGGACACTCCCCCAGAACCCTCAGCGCAAGGGTTGTAAGTTATGCCCTGGGGGAATATAAGGTTTTTATGGAACGCAATGTCGTAGAAACTTCAAAAAGGGCTCATTCGATTGGAAATTGAAATGGCTAGTGCCCTTTTTAATAGTCGAAAGCGATTGAAAGGCAACTAACACCCCTTCCACGCACACCATTTCCCCAAACACATCCAATCAAAATTTTGAGATAGCCATTTTGTTCAGCGTAGTTGATTTCAAGATAAAAATTATGTTTTTAAGGAGGACACTCCCCCAGAGCCCTCAGGGCAAGGGTTGTAAGTTATGACCTGGGGGCATATAAGGTTTTTATAGAAAGCGTTGTCGTAGAAACTTCATAAAAGGCTCATTCGATTGGAAATTCAAAGGGCTAGTGCCCTTTTTAATAGTCGAAAGTGATTGGAGGGCAACTAACATCCCTCTCACGTCCACCTTTTCTCCAAACACTTCGAATCAAAATTTTGAGACAGCCATTTTATTCAACGTAGTTTTAAGTTCCGGAATTTAGGTTTTGAGGATGACAACCCCTCCACAACCCATAGGGCAAGGGTTGTAAGTTATGCCCTGGGGGCATATAATGTTTTTATAGAACGCACTGTCGTAGAAACTTCAAAAAGGGCTCATTCGATTGGAAATTGAAATGGCTAGTGCCCTTTTTAATAGTCGAAAGTGATTGGAAGGCAAATAACACCCCTTCCACGCCCACCATTTCCCCAAACACATCCAATCAAAATTTTGATATAGCCATTTTGTTCCAAGCAGTTTAAAGTTCAGGAAATTATACCTTTGAGCAGGACAATCCCCCACAGTCTTCAGGGCAAGGGTTATAAGTTATGTCCTGGGGGCATATAAGGTTTTTATTGAAATCTGTTTCGTAGAAACTTGAAAAAGGGCTCATTCGATTGGAATTTCAAAGGGCTAGTGCAATTTTTAATAGTCAAAAGTGATTTGAGGGCAAATAACCCCCCTCTCACGCCCACCTTTTCCCCCAACACATCCAATCAAAATTTTTAGACAGCCATTTTATTCTACGTGGTTGAAAGTTTTGGAAATTAAGTCTTTAAGGATGACAACCCCTCTCCCCACAGCCCTCAGAGGAAGAGTTGTAAGTTATGCCCTGGGGGAATATAAGGTTTGTATAGAAACCGATGTTCAGAAACTACAAAAAGGGCTCATTCAATTGGAAATTGAAAGGGCTAGTGCCCTTTTTTATAGTCGAAAGTGATTGAAGGGCAACTAACCCCCCTCTCATGCTACCAATTTTCCAAACACATCCAATTAAAATTTTGAGATATCCATTTTGTTCAATGCAGTTGAAAGTTCTGGAAATCAGGTCTTTTAGGATTATAACCCCTTCAGAGCCCTCTATGCAAGGCTTGTAAGTTATGCCCCGGGGGCATATAAGGTTTATATAGAAAGTTATTGTGGAAATTTCAAAAAGGGCTCATTTGATTGGAAATTGAAATTGTCCTTTTTAATAGTCGAAAGTGAATGGAGAGTAATTAACCCCCCTGTCACGCCCACCATTTCTCCAAGAACATCAATCAAAGTTTATAGATAGTCATTTTGTTCAACGTAGTTGAAAGTTCTGGAAATTATGTATTTAAGGATGACAAGCCCCCAGAGCCCCCAAGGCAAAGGTTGCAAGTTATGCCTAGGGGCATAGATTTTATAGATAGAGTTGTCGTAAAAACTTCAAAATGGGCTCATTCTATTGGAAATTGAGGGCTTGTGCCCTTTTTAATAGGCGAAAATGATTGCAGGGTAACTAACCCCCCTCTTACGCCCATTATTCCCCAAAACACATCGAATCAAAATTTTCAGATAACCATTTTGATCAACGTAGTAGAAAGTTCTAGAAATTAGGTCTTTGAGGATGACAGCCCCCCCCCACCCCAGCCCTCAGGGCAAGGCTTGTAAGTTATGCCCTGGGGGCAAATGAGGTTTTTATTGAAAGCTTTGTCGTAGAAACTTCAAAAGAGCTCATTTGATTGGAAATTGAAAGGGCTAGTGCCTTTTTCAGTAGTTGAAAGTGATTGGAGAGCAACTAACGACCCTGTCACGCCCACCATTTCCCCAAACACATCCAATCAAAATTTTGAGATAGCCATTTTATTTAACGTAGTTGAAATTTCTGGAAATTAGGTCTTAGAGGATGACAACCACCCTAACAGCCCTTAGGGTAAGGGTTGTAATTTATGCCCTTAGGACATAAAAGGTGCTTTTACAAAGAGTTGTCGTAGAAACTCAAAAAGGGCTCATTCGATTGGAAATCGAAAGGCCTAGTGCCCTTTTTAATAGTCGAAAGTGATTGGAAGGCTTGACATTTTTAAAGTAAAGATCGATGTGGGTATAATGTAACGACTGAGGGTATTATATTCAAACTTTTGGGGCTACTTCTGCCCTTAAAATTTAACCAAATCAAAATAGCGTAAGTGTATCCAAGCTACCAAAGAAAGTAAACAGATATTTTTGCGAATGGTATCAAGCTTTCCATTTCAGGTCAACTAGAGGAGGTATGAAACTAAATTAAACACTACTGTTTGTGTCCAGATTCTTAAAAGGGTGTATGTTGTTAAAAATTGCTGAGAATTTTTCTCCAGGTTACAAATAGCAGGCCAAACTATAAAGTCTTAAAAAACGAAAAGATTTAAAGTATTATTTTCTTTTTCCCTGAAAAGACTATGTCAATATAAAACGAGAAGAAATTAATTAAAAAAAAAAACAACTTTTCCACAAAATAAGTTTTTCAAAGAAAATTAAAGAACTCCATTAAACAAAAAATGAGCAAAAATGAAATCAAATAATCTACCAAGCGTGAAACTTCCATAAATCAGCATCGATGAATAAATGAAACCCAAAACGAACAGAAATTACAATAAATAACCGAGTCAAACTCAAAACGAGCAGAAATTAACATAAGTTGGGCGCAAAACCCCTAAGCCTTCCCAAGGCCAGAACAAAATTTGCACTTTACTGAAAAAATACAAATGAATGTGCATTGTCAGTTTAATATACATATACTGATATTTAGCAATCAAAATGTTAATATTATTATTATCCTTCAAATTGACTATTACATTCAGAACTACCTAATATCTAAATCATTTATGGCAATGGAGGAACTATTGACACAAAAATTATAACAAAAAAGGTGTATTTCAGTAAAGATAACCTTCGTAATGATTAGTAGAGATGCCATAATATCTCCGATTGCCCACCCCTGCTGCCACCTACAACTTTTTTACATAGTTTATGGATGGTTATGTGTGTTGGTCGATTTATTTGATGTTTTATGGATTTTGTCAGTGAGAATGAAAAAACAGGAACTTTGTCACATTTATGTCTGTTTTCATGGATGGTTATGTGTGTTGGTCAATTTATTTGATGTTTTTATGGTCTTTGTCAGTGAGAATTTGAAAAACAGGAACTTTGTCACTCCCTTCTTGTTGTTTTTCGATGCAGATGTTATGAGTTTCCGGGGGATCGCGTGTTTCCAATATTTGTTGTTCAAGCCAAATGTTATGAGTTTCCGGGAAACAGTATTTGTTATTGTTGTTCAAGCCAAATGTTATGAGTTTCCGAGAAACAGTTAGATCCCCCTTCTCAGCCAATCAGAGGACTTTGTTTACATAACAATTTGACCTTGAGATTTCGTATATAACGGGCATGCAATGTGATTCAATTATCAGAAAGTATTGTGACACAATGGATAGAACAATTGACATAATTGATGAGCTTGAGGCCTTGGCAGCCACAATTTACCATGTAAGTGCATTTTTATTTTCAAACGAATTTTCCTTGGACACCCTCCAGTATATTCAGCTAAAACGTAAATATATTCCTTTACCCTCAAACCCCCCCCCCCTCCCCCAACAAACCTAACCACCACACAATCTTTATACTCAATGCAAAACGTAAATATATTCCTTTACCCTCAACCCCCCCCCCAACAAACCTAACCACCATACAATCTTTATACTCAATGCAAAACGTAAATATATTCCTTTACCCTCAAACCCCCCCCCCCACAAACCATACAATCTTTATACTCAATGCAAAACGTAAATATATTCCTTTACCCTCAAACCCCCCCCCCACAAACCATACAATCTTTATACTCAATGCAAAACGTAAATATATTCCTTTACCCTCAACCCCCTCCCCCATTGTCTTACAATCCCAAATTCTCGCAAAAAGAAATACCTTTTCGATAAATTCCTTCCCTCTATATTTCCAGCTAAATCCCCCCCCCACAAACCATACAATCTTTATACTCAATGCAAAACGTAAATATATTCTTTTACCCTCAAAACCTAACCACCGCAAATAGAAATACCTTTTCGATAAATTTATTCTTTCTGTAAGCCTATCAACTTCTGTCTATCTCTTAGCTATTAACCCGCTATGTTTTGACACAAGCTCTCCACGCGAGGTTATAATTACTTTGTCACCCCTCTTCCGGTTTTGCTTACGATAGCGGTCTAGCCAAAGGGTTTGTTTTGGTTGTCAAATTAAAACAGTTTTAAGCAATAATATGTGATGCACTATTTTGGAGAAGTGAAATGGATTATTTTCAAAATAATTGCTAACAATATATTTAGGGCATTATGTAAAAGGGAGGAGGGGGTTAACACTTTTAATAGTGACAAATAGAAAAAATAATTGTTTCTTCCTCATTTAGTGATTTTAGCTATAACATTTGTCTTTATTGATCTAGCATGCGCGTGAATAAAAACCTGAACGTTCATATAATAATGCTTTGACTTATTTCCGAGAAAAGTTGAATTTATTATAATCAAACTATGATTTTCAGAGTTTAGGTTGCTTTCGACAAAGATTTCTCCTTACATACGGGAAATTTCCACAAGATGATTGATCCATGGCCCTTCTAAATGTGATAGAAGCTACTACACCCTGCTTCAATCTCTTTTTACGTATTCAAACTGAATTCTCGTATAACAATGCTTTGAGTTATTCCTCAGAAAATTGACCCCTCTAAATATTTACTCAGAGGAGCGGGTGCTGAAATGTAAAACGTTACCTATTTGCCAATCATTTTCATAGTTTTCTAGTTGAGATCCTTGAAAACACTCCCTCCTTCTCAGTTTATTCTATGAAAGTGAGCTGTATTTGTTAGAGTTTCAGAATCATTACATATTTATTTAATTTAAGCACTTTTTTTCAGATATAATAATGTTTGGTGTGATTGACATGGAATATATTGGTCTGAAATATTCCTCAACTGGCATTATTTTCGAAGCAGCTTTCTTACTCCTAGACAATCAACGACGTGAAATTCATTGCTATAAATGGAACATCAGATACAATATGTATAAGTACGAGAAAAACAGATGGGGTCCAACACTAAATTTTATAAATCGAAATGGCTTTTACGCTAAAACCATACGAGCACATAATGAAAATGGCTATGAAATAAAACATGTACAAGAAGAAATTCAGGAAATATGCAGTTTTTTCGGTGTGCAAGCTGTTTATGTTAAGGGAAACGTGCCAACTGATAAACTCTTGCTAGAAAAATGTGATAAAAACATAGCATTATTCAATTTAGAAGACTTCAAATGTGAGAAATACCCGCATTCAGTCCATGACCCAGAAGATGAAGTTAGATATTTCGCTCAGTGGATACCGGAAAAGATGCCTGACATGGAAAAATGCATCAGATATCCAAAGTCCTAAACTTGCTCCTCCTCATATCAAATGGATTAAGCTTCTTTTTTTTTAAATATGACATTATTTTTTCAAATGTTTTTAAATATGTTTAAGCAATAAATATCTTAAGCCTCAACCGTTTTTATTCTTTAGAATAATCCATCGCCATGAAAATTATACTTTCAGATTCAACATGTCAGGGAACACACTTTCAGGTTCAGCATGTTGGAGAACCCTAAATAGTCACCCCCAAAAAGGTAAGTTAACCCTAAAAGGTTAAAGAATTTCTCTGAAATTACACTTTCAGATCCAACAGGTCAGGGAACAGACTTTCAGGTTCAGCATGTTGGAGAACCCTAAATAGTCACCCCCAAAAAGGTAAGTTAACCCTAAAAGGTTAAAGAATTTCTCTGAAATTACACTTTCAGATCCAACAGGTCAGGGAACAAACTTTCAGGTTCAGCATGTAGGAGAACCCTAAATGCTCATCCCTAAAAAAGGTAAGTTAACCCTAAACGCTTAAAGAATTTCTCTGAAATCACACTTTCAGGTTCAACATGTAGGAGAACCCTAAATGCTCATCCCTAAAAAGGTAAGTTAACCCTAAACGCCTAAAGAATTTCTCTGAAATCACACTTTCAGGTTAGGTTAGGTAGGACCCCGACCCCACTACCACAACCCCAAAGGGTTCCAATCCCCTACCCCAACCCCGAAGGAAGCCCTCCGGTCCTCATAGGTTCCCCAAGCACCCAAAAGACCACCGGGCTCCCAAAGGACCCCCCGGACCCCCAAAGGCCCACACCCGGCCCCAAAGGTCCACCGGGCTCCCAAAGGACCAATCGGCCCTCAAGTGCCCCCCAGACCCCAAAGGCCCTCTCCGGGCCACCCAAAGGCCCACCGGGGCCCCAAAAGACCACCGG
The DNA here is from genome assembly GCA_027921565.1 of Artemia sinica. NCBI lineage: Eukaryota > Metazoa > Arthropoda > Branchiopoda > Anostraca > Artemiidae > Artemia > Artemia sinica. The sequence continues at coordinate 57,261,530 of CM051256.1, read as the reverse complement.
GCTCCCAAAGAGTCCTCCGGACCCCAAAAGGCCCCTGAGTCCCCATTTTTTAATACTTTTTATGGCTTTATTATATCTTTTCAGGACAAACTATTTTCTTAATGTCCATCCTAAACCCATTTTACAAGTTGAAGTACCCATCCCTTTCACCCACAACTTTACTATACTGATTTTTGAATGCTCCAACACCAAGCAATACTTTTCAAAAGGCACTTCAGAACCAGTTCCTTTCTTAATGTCCCTCCTAAACCCATTTTATAAGTTGAAGCATCCATCCATTTCACCCACAACTTTACTTTACAGCTTTTTGGATACCTCAACACCAAAATATACCTTTCAAATTCATTTCAGAGCAACATCCTTTCTTAATGTCCCTTCTAAACCCATTTTCCAGCTTGAAGTACCCGTCTTTTTCACCACAACTTTACTTTACGACTTTTTTCCACACCCAAACATCAAGCAATACTTTTCAATGCATTTCACAACAAGTTTTTTCTTAATGTCCTTCATAAACCTATTTTACAAGTTGAAGTTCCCATCCTTTTCACCCACAACTTTACTTTACAGCTTTTTAATGCCCCAACACCAAGCAATACTTTTCAAAACGTATTTCAGAACCAGTTCCTTTCTCAATGTCCCTCATAAAACCTTTCTACAAATTGAAGTACCCATCCTTTTCACACACAACATTACTTTACAGCTCTTGAAGACCACAACACCAAGCAATACATTTCAATGCATTTCACAACAAGTTCTTTTCCTAATGTCCCTCCTAAACCCATTTTACAAGTTGAAGTACCCATCCTTTTCAACCCACAACTTTACCTTACAGCTTTTTGAATGCCCCAACACCTAGCAATACTTTTCAAAAGGTATTTCAGAACCAGTTCATTTCTTAATGTCCCTCCTAAACCCATTTTACAAGTTGAAGTACCCATACTTTTCACCACGACTTTACTATACAGCATTTTTGAATGCTCCAACACTAAGCAATGCTTTTCAAATGGCATTTCAGAACAAGTTATTTTCTCAATGTCCTTCCTAAACCCATTTTACAAGTTGAAGTTCCCATCCTTTTCACCCACAACTTTTCTTTACAGCTTTTTGAATGCCCCCAACACCAAGCAATACTTTTCAATGCATTTCACAACAAGTTCTTTTCCTAATGTCCCTCCTAAACCCATTTTACAAGTTGAAGTACCCATCCTTTTCAACCCACAACTTTACTTTACAGTCTTTTGAATGCGCCAACACCAAGCAATACTTTTCAAATACATTTCAGAACAAGTTTTTTTTCATAATGCCCATCCAACACCCATTTTACAAGTTGAAGTACCCTTCCATTTCACCCACAACTTTACTTTACAGCTTTTTTGAATGCCCAAAATCAAGCAATACTTTTCAAAGGCATTTCAGAACTAGTTTGTTTTTTAGTGACCGTCCTAAACCCATTTTACAAATTGAAGTACCCATCCTTTTTCACCCACAACTTTACTTTACAGCTTTTTGATTGCTCCAACACCAAGCAATACTTTTCAAAGGGCATTTCACAACAAGTTCTTTTCTTAATGTCCCTCCTAAGCCCATTTTACAAGTTGAAGTAGCCATACTTTACACCCACAACCTTACTTTACAGCTTTTTTGAATGCCCAACACCAAGCAATACTTTTCAAAAGGCATTTCACAAGTTCCTTTCTTTATATCACTCCTAAGCCCATTTTACAAGTTGAAGTACTCATTTTTTAACGCAAAACTTTACTTTACAGCTTTTGAATGCTCCAACACCAAGCAATACTTTTCAAAGGCATTTCAGAACAAGTTCTTTTCTTAATGTTCCTCCTAAACCCATTTTACAAGTTGAAGTACTCATCCTTTTCACCATAACTTTAGTATACTACTTTTTTGAATGCTCCAACACCAGGCAATACTTCTCAAATGACATTTCAGGAACTAATTTTCACATTGATGTGAAGGAAAGTTCAAGTTCTTTTCCTAACTATCCATATGAAAAGAAATAAGTTACAGATCAATTCAATTTTTCAAGAAAAAATTAAAATTTTCCACTTCAGTTCAGATTTTTCTCAAAGAGATGGAAAATTTAAAATTACTGTTCTAAATTTTTCATAGAAGATGCAAAAAGTTATACGTTGATCATGAAAAGTTAACTCAAGTCTGAATTTTACTAAAAAACTTACAGTTCAATTCCAATTTCTCCAGAGAAAAATAAAAATCTTCCTCTGCAGTTCATAATTTCACAAAGACACAAAGAAATTTTAATTTCTCCTCTGAATTTTTGTAGAGAAAAGAAAAAGTTATAGTTCAATTTTAATTTTTTTTCAAAGAAAATGAGAAATCTCCAACTTTTTAATAAACATTCTAAGTGCTTAACATGCTAACGTTCCCTAAGATAATAGAAATATAACAAAGTAATGCATAAAATATTTTTATTGAAGTACCAACATAAAAATATGTTACAGACTTTATTTTACATTATTAACATCATTGAACAGCATTGAACATTCTGAATCTGTTCCATAAAATAATTTATCGAGTTCTCTCTCTCTTGACACTAGAGTTACTCGCTTCTCTTAGTTCATAACCACTAGGATAATCATTCATCCATTTTGAGTCATATGCAATTTCCACTGGGAATACCACCTACTGATTCAATACACCTTTCATCATAGGTATTATTTGATTCATTGACTATATGATCAATAGTAGTAATAATGCTCACTTGTGCTTCATTTTCCAATCAATTTGTCATTATATTCCTTAGTAATATTGTCTGCCAATGCTCTTTTTATTTTACCAGCAATTTCACTGTCTATTATCACATTATTTTTACAGAGGCAACAGTTTTGGCACGTTGACAAGATATGATTTATAATGTTGGTGCAGCCGTAGGCTCTTCTTTTCTTTACTGATTTCATTCGAATGCTAACACCGGAAAGATGACAATAAGATCTATCAACAGCTAACATGTTACCAGAACCATTAGCTAGAAGTTGCCCATCTTCATCAACTATTAATTTTAAGTTGGCATTCTCTTTGAGCACTAACTTCTCTGGAAATGATACTTTCACATATCCACCTTTTGAATGATGAAAATTCTTGACTACTCCAAAGGAATTTAACTCCTCACTGTCATGACAACGTAGGCACACATTCCCAATAAGATCTCCACTACTACTTGTCCCATAGTTCAAATATATCTCTTTGTCAGCATTCAAGGCAACAATGACTCTATCATGTGCACACACTTTCTTCGAATAATTCATTTTCACGTCTTTTTTAAAAATATGTTTAGGTGTTTATCCCTCCAATGGTAAAAAATGACTGATTTAACGCACGTAATAAACTCGATAGTCTCGATAACCTACCATGGAGTACCACTGGGAAAGCCGCTCCCAATGTAAGAGCAACCATAGAGTACGCTTGCTACACCCGCAAGCATGCTTAGTGAGAGAAAAATACAAAGTCGACCTGGGGGGATTTTCCGGCGAGTATGGTTAGGTTAGGTTAGACTAGATTAAGTTAGGTTAGATTAGGTTAGGTAATGTCATGTTAGGTAAGTTAGGTTAGGTTAGCTAAGTAAGGCTAGGTTAGCTAGTAAACATCTCTCCATGTTTAAGTTAGGTTAGGCTAGATTAAGTTATGTTAGGTTAAGTTAAGTTAGGCTAGGCTAGCCTACGTACGCGCGCGTACGTAGGCTAGCCTAACCTAACCTAATTTAACCTAACATAACTTAATCTAGCCTAACCTAACTTAAACATGGAGAGATGTTTACTAGCTAACCTAGCCTTACTTAGCTAACCTAACCTAACTTACCTAACATGACATTACCTAACCTAACCATACTCGCCGGAAAATCCCCCCAGGTCGACTTTGTATTTTTCTCTCACTAAGCATGCTTGCGGGTGTAGCAAGCGTACTCTATGGTTGCTCTTACATTGGGAGCGGCTTTCCCAGTGGTACTCCATGGTAGGTTATCGAGACTATCAAGTTTATTACGCGCGTTAAATCAGTCATTTTTTACCATTGGAGGGATAAACACCTAAACATATTTTTAAAAAAGACGTGAAAATGAATTATTCGAAGAAAGTGTGTGCACATGATAGAGTCATTGTTGCCTTGAATGCTGACAAAGAGATATATTTGAACTATGGGACAAGTAGTAGTGGAGATCTTATTGGGAATGTGTGCCTACGTTGTCATGAGAGTGAGGAGTTAAATTCCTTTGGAGTAGTCAAGAATTTTCAGCATTCAAAAGGTGGATATGTGAAAGTATCATTTCCAGAGAAGTTAGTGCTCAAAGAGAATGCCAACTTAAAATTAATAGTTGATGAAGATGGGCAACTTCTAGCTAATGGTTCTGGTAACATGTTAGCTGTTGATAGATCTTATTGTCATCTTTCCGGTGTTAGCATTCGAATGAAATCAGTAAAGAAAAGAAGAGCCCACGGCTGCACCAACATTATAAATCATATCTTGTCAACGTGCCAAAACTGTTGCCTCTGTAAAAATAATGTGATAATAGACAGTGAAATTGCTGGTAAAATAAAAAGAGCATTGGCAGACAATATTACTAAGGAATATAATGACAAATTGATTGGAAAATGAAGCACAAGTGAGCATTATTACTACTATTGATCATATAGTCAATGAATCAAATAATACCTATGATGAAAGGTGTATTGAATCAGTAGGTGGTATTCCCAGTGGAAATTGCATATGACTCAAAATGGATGAATGATTATTCTAGTGGTTATGAATTAAGAGAAGCGAGTAACTCTAGTGTCAAGAGAGAGAGAACTCGATAAATTATTTTATGGAACAGATTCAGAATGTTCAATGCTGTTCAATGATGTTAATAATGTAAAATAAAGTCTGTAACATATTTTTATGTTGTTACTTCAATAAAATATTTTATGCATTACTTTGTTATATTTCTATTATCTTAGGGAACGTTAGCATGTTAAGCACTTAGAATGTTTATTAAAAAGTTGGAGATTTCTCATTTTCTTTGAAAAAATAATTAAAATTGAACTATAACTTTTTCTTTTCTCTACAAAAATTCAGAGGAGAAATTTAAATTTCTTTGTGTCTTTGTGAAATTATGAACTGCAGAGGAAGATTTTTATTTTTCTCTGGAGAAATTAGAATTGAACTGTAAGTTCTTTAGTAAAATTCAGACTTGAGTTAACTTTTCATGATCAACGTATAACTTTTTGCATCTTCTATGAAAAATTTAGAACAGTAACTTTAAATTTTCCATCTCTTTGAGAAAAATCTGAACTGAAGTGGAAAATTTTAATTTTTTCTTGAAAAATTGAATTGATCTGTAACTTATTTCTTTCATATGGATAGTTAGGAAAAGAACTTGAACTTTCCTTCACATCAATGTGAAAATTAGTTCCTGAAATGTCATTTGAGAAGTATTGCCTGGTGTTGGAGCATTCAAAAAAGTAGTATACTAAAGTTATGGTGAAAAGGATGAGTACTTCAACTTGTAAAATGGGTTTAGGAGGAACATTAAGAAAAGAACTTGTTCTGAAATGCCTTTGAAAAGTATTGCTTGGTGTTGGAGCATTCAAAAGCTGTAAAGTAAAGTTTTGGGTTAAAAAATGAGTGCTTCAACTTGTAAAATGGGCTTAGGAGTGATATTAAGAAAGGAACTTGTTGTGAAATGCCTTTTGAAAAGTATTGCTTGGTGTTGGGGCATTCAAAAAAGCTGTAAAGTAAGGTTGTGGGTGTAAAGGATGGCTACTTCAACTTGTAAAATGGGCTTAGGAGGGACATTAAGAAAAGAACTTGTTGTGAAATGCCCTTTGAAAAGTATTGCTTGGTGTTGGAGCATTCAAAAGCTGTAAAGTAAAGTTGTGGGTGAAAAAGAATGGGTACTTCAATTTGTAAAATGGGTTTAGGACGGTCACTAAAAAACAAACTAGTTCTGAAATGCCTTTGAAAAGTATTGCTTGATTTGGGCATTCAAAAAAGCTGTAAAGTAAAGTTGTGGGTGAAATGGAAGGGTACTTCAACTTGTAAAATGGGTGTTGGATGGGCATTATGAAAAAAACTTGTTCTGAAATGTATTTGAAAAGTATTGCTTGGTGTTGGCGCATTCAAAAGACTGTAAAGTAAAGTTGTGGGTTGAAAAGGATGGGAACTTCAACTTGTAAAATGGGTTAAGGAGGGACATTAAGAAAAGAACTTGTTGTGAAATGCATTGAAATGTATTGCTTGGAGTTGGGGGCATTCAAAAAGCTGTAAAGAAAAGTTGTGGGTGAAAAGGATGGGAACTTCAACTTGTAAAATGGGTTTAGGAAGGACATTGAGAAAATAACTTGTTCTGAAATGCCATTTGAAAAGCATTGCTTAGTGTTGGAGCATTCAAAAATGCAGTATAGTAAAGTCGTGGTGAAAAGTATGGATACTTCAACTTGTAAAATGGGTTTAGGAGGGACATTAAGAAATGAACTGGTTCTGAAATACCTTTTGAAAAGTATTGCTAGGTGTTGGGGCATTAAAAAGCTGTAAGGTAAAGTTGTGGGTTGAAAAGGATGGGTACTTCAACTTGTAAAATGGGTTTAGGAGGGACATTAGGAAAAGAACTTGTTGTGAAATGCATTGAAATGTATTGCTTGGTGTTGTGGTCTTCAAGAGCTGTAAAGTAATGTTGTGTGTGAAAAGGATGGGTACTTCAATTTGTAGAAAGGTTTTATGAGGGACATTGAGAAAGGAACTGGTTCTGAAATGCGTTTTGAAAAGTATTGCTTGGTGTTGGGGCATTCAAAAAGCTGTAAAGTAAAGTTGTGGGTGAAAAGGATGGGAACTTCAACTTGTAAAATGGGTTTATGAAGGACATTAAGAAAAAACTTGTTGTGAAATGCATTGAAAAGTATTGCTTGATGTTTGGGTGTGGAAAAAAGTCGTAAAGTAAAGTTGTGGTGAAAAAGACGGGTACTTCAAGCTGGAAAATGGGTTTAGAAGGGACATTAAGAAAGGATGTTGCTCTGAAATGAATTTGAAAGGTATATTTTGGTGTTGAGGTATCCAAAAAGCTGTAAAGTAAAGTTGTGGGTGAAATGGATGGATGCTTCAACTTATAAAATGGGTTTAGGAGGGACATTAAGAAAGGAACTGGTTCTGAAATGCCTTTTGAAAAGTATTTCTTGGTGTTGGAGCATTCAAAAATCAGTATAGTAAAGTTGTGGGTGAAAGGGATGGGTACTTCAACTTGTAAAATGGGTTTAGGATGGACATTAAGAAAATAGTTTGTCCTGAAAAGATATAATAAAGCCATAAAAAGTATTAAAAAATGGGGACTCAGGGGCCTTTTGGGGTCCGGAGGACTCTTTGGGAGCCCGGTGGTCTTTTGGGGCCCCGGTGGGCCTTTGGGAGGCCCGGAGAGGGCCTTTGGGGGTCTGGGGGGCACTTGAGGGCCGATTGGTCCTTTGGGAGCCCGGTGGACCTTTGGGGGCCAGGTGTGGGCCTTTGGGGGTCCGGGGGGTCCTTTGGGAGCCCGGTGGTCTTTTGGGTGCTTGGGGAACCTATGAGGACCGGAGGGCTTCCTTCGGGGTTGGGGTAGGGGGATTGGAACCCTTTGGGGTTGTGGTAGTGGGGTCGGGGTCCTACCTAACCTAACCTGAAAGTGTGATTTCAGAGAAATTCTTTAGGCGTTTAGGGTTAACTTACCTTTTTAGGGATGAGCATTTAGGGTTCTCCTACATGTTGAACCTGAAAGTGTGATTTCAGAGAAATTCTTTAAGCGTTTAGGGTTAACTTACCTTTTTAGGGATGAGCATTTAGGGTTCTCCTAAATGCTGAACCTGAAAGTTTGTTCCCTGACCTGTTGGATCTGAAAGAGTAATTTCAGAGAAATTCTTTAACCTTTTAGGGTTAACTTACCTTTTTGAGGGTGACTATTTAGGGTTCTCCAACATGCTGAACCTGAAAGTTTGTTCCCTGACCTGTTGGATCTGAAAGTGTAATTTCAGAGAAATTCTTTAACCTTTTAGGGTTAACTTACCTTTTTGGGGGTGACTATTTAGGGTTCTCCAACATGCTGAACCTGAAAGTGTGTTCCCTGACATGTTGAATCTGAAAGTATAATTTTCATGGCGATGGATTATTCTAAAGAATAAAAACGGTTGAGGCTTAAGATATTTATTGCTTAAACATATTTAAAAACATTTGAAAAAATAATGACATATTTAAAAAAAAAGAAGCTTAATCCATTTGATATGAGGAGGAGCAAGTTTAGGACTTTGGATATCTGATGCATTTTTCCATGTCAGGTATCTTTTCCGGTATCCACTGAGCGAAATATCTAACTTCATCTTCTGGGTCATGGACTGAATGCGGGTATTTCTCACATTTGAAGTCTTCTAAATTGAATAATCCTATGTTTTTATCACATTTTTCTGTTGGCACGTTTCCCTTAACATAAACAGCTTGCACACCGAAAAAACTGCATATTTCCTGAATTTCTTCTTGTACATGTTTTATTTCATAGCCATTTTCATTATGTGCTCGTATGGTTTTAGCGTAAAAGCCATTTCGATTTATAAAATTTAGTGTTGGACCCCATCTGTTTTTCTCGTACTTATACATATTGTATGAGGTTCCATTTATAGCAATGAATTTCACGTCGTTGATTGTCTAGGAGTAAGAAAGCTGCTTCGAAAATAATGCCAGTTGAGGAATATTTCAGACCAATATATTCCATGTCAATCACACCAAACATTATTATATCTGAAAAAAAAAGTGCTTAAATTAAATAAATATGTAATGATTCTGAAACTCTAACAAATACAGCTCACTTTCATAGAATAAACTGAGAAGGAGGGAGTGTGTTCAAGGATCTCAACTTGAAAACTGTGAAAATGATTGGCAAATAGGTAACGTTTTACATTTCAGCACCCGCTCCTCTGAGTAAATATTTAGAGGGGTCAATTTTATGAGGAATAGCTCAAAGCATTGTTATACGAGAATTCAGTTTGAATACGTAAAAGAGATTGAAGCAGGGTGTAGTAGCTTCTATCACATTTAGAAGGGGCATGGATCAATCATCTTGTGGAAATTTCCCGTATGTAAGGAGAAATCTTTGTCGAAAGCAACCTAAACTCTGAAAATCATAGTTTGATTATAATAAATTCAACTTTTCTCGGAAATAAGTCAAAGCATTATTATATGAACGTTCAGGTTTTTATTCACGCGCATGCTAGATCAATAAAGACAAATGTTATAGCTAAAATCACTAAATGAGGAAGAAACAATTATTTTTTCTATTTGTCACTATTAAAAGTGTTAACCCCCTCCTCCCTTTTACATAATGCCCTAAATATATTGTTAGCAATTATTTTGAAAATAATCCATTTCACTTCTCCAAAATAAAGCATCACATATTATTGCTTAAAACTGTTTTAATTTGACAACCAAAACAAACCCTTTGGCTAGACCGCTATCGTAAGCAAAACCGGAAGAGGGGTGACAAAGTAATTATAACCTTGCGCGGAGAGCTTATGTCAAAACATAGCGGGTTAATAGCTAAGAGATAGACAGAAGTTGATAGGCTGACAGAAAGAATAGATTTATCGAAAAGGTATTTCTATTTGCGGTGGTTAGGTTTTGAGGGTAAAAGAATATATTTACGTTTTGCATTGAGTATAAAGATTGTATGGTTTGTGGGGGGGGGGGGGATTTAGCTGGAAATATAGAGGGAAGGAATTTATCGAAAAGGTATTTCTTTTTGCGAGAATTTGGGATTGTAAGACAATGGGGGAGGGGGTTGAGGGTAAAGGAATATATTTACGTTTTGCATTGAGTATAAAGATTGTATGGTTTGTGGGGGGGGGTTGAGGGTAAAGGAATATATTTACGTTTTGCATTGAGTATAAAGATTGTATGGTTTGTGGGGGGGGGTGAGGGTAAAGGAATATATTTACGTTTTGCATTGAGTATAAAGATTGTATGGTGGTTAGGTTTGTTGGGGGGGGGGTTTGAGGGTAAAGGAATATATTTACGTTTTGCATTGAGTATAAAGATTGTGTGGTGGTTAGGTTTGTTGGAGGGGGGGGGGTTTGAGGGTAAAGGAATATATTTACGTTTTAGCTGAATATACTGAAGGGTGTCCAAGGAAAATTCGTTTGAAAATAAAAATGCACTTACATGGTAAATTGTGGCTGCCAAGGCCTCAAGCTCATCAATTATGTCAATTGTTCTATCCATTGTGTCACAATACTTTCCGATAATTGAATCACATTGCATGCCCGTTATATACGAAATCTCAAGGTCAAATTGTTATGTAATCAAAGTCCTCTGATTGGCTGAGAAGGGGGATCTAACTGTTTCTCGGAAACTCATAACATTTGGCTTGAACAACAATAACAAATACTGTTTCCCGGAAACTCATAACATTTGGCTTGAACAACAAATATTGGAAACACGCGATCCCCCGGAAACTCATAACATCTTCATCGAACAACAACAAGAAGGGAGTGACAAAGTTCCTGTTTTTCAAATTCTCACTGACAAAGACCATAAAAACATCAAATAAATTGACCAACACACATAACCATCCATGAAAACAGACAGAAATGTGACAAAGTTCCTGTTTTTTCATTCTCACTGACAAAATCCATAAAACATCAAATACATCGACCAACACACATAACCATCCATAAACTATGTAAAAAAAGTTGTAGGTGGCAGCAGGGGTGGGCAATCGGAGATATTTTGGCATCTCTACTATGATTTAATACATCTCTTGACTAAAAAAAATGAGCTTTCCCCCTGAATAGCTCATAAAATAGTGGTTAATATGCCTTTTCATTGTGTTTAGCAACCAAAATAAACAAGAAACGTTGAGAAATATGATTCATGATTCAAATACGTGCCGAAATACGTGACGAAAATATTCGAATATATGCCTTTCAATTAGGAATACTTAGTCTTGACTCAAAGAAATGAGCCTTCTCCCTAAATATCTCCTAAAATAGTGCTTAATACGTCTTTCCACTGTGTTTTGCAACCAAACTAAACAAGAAATGATGAGAAATATGATTCATGATTCAAATACGTGCCTTTCAATCAAGAATGCCCTATCTTGACTCAAGGAAATGAGCCTCTTTCCTGAATAGTTCATAAAATTGTGCTTAATTTGATTTTCCACTGTGTTTTGCAACAAAAATACACAAGATAGGTAGAAAAATACGACAAAATTATTCAAATATATACCTTTTAATCAAGAATTCCTAGTCTTGACTAAAAAAAAAGAGCCTTCTGCCTGAATAGCTGATAAAATAGCGTCAATATGACTTTCCACTGTGTTTTGCAACCAAACTAAACAATAAATGATGAGAAATATGATTCATGATTCAAATACGTGCCTTTCAATCAAGAATGCCCTATCTTGACTCAAGGAAATGAGCCTCTTTCCTGAATAGTTCATAAAATTGTGCTTAATTTGATTTTCCACTGTGTTTTGCAACAAAAATACACAAGATAGGTAGAAAAATACGACAAAATTATTCAAATATATACCTTTTAATCAAGAATTCCTAGTCTTGACAAAAAAAAGAAGCCTTCTGCCTGAATAGCTGATAAAATAGCGTCAATATGACTTTCCACTGTGTTTTGCAACCAAACTAAACAATAAATGATGAGAAATATGATTCATGATTCAAATACGTGCCTTTCAATCAAGAACGCCGTGTCTTGACTCAAGGAAATGAGCCTTTTCCCTAAATAGTTCTTAAAATAGTGTTTAATGAAATTTTTCATTAAGTTTTGCAACAAGATTACCCAAGATACGAAGAAAAATACGACTAAATATTCAAATATATACCTTTCAATCGAGAATGCTTAGTCTTGACTCAAGAAAATGTGCCTTTTCTTTGAATAGTTCAAAATAGTGCTTATTATGACTCTCCACTGTGTTTTGCAAACAAACTAAACAAGGTACGATGAGGAATATTATTCATAATTCAAATACGTGCCTTTTCAATCAAGAAAGCTAAGTCTTGACTCAAAAAATGAGCCTTTTCCCTAAATAGTTCATAAAATAGTGCTTAATGTGATTTGTCACTGTGTTTTGCAGCGAAATTACACACGATACGAAGAAAAATACAACGAAAATATTCAAATATATGCCTTTCAATTAGGAATGCTTAGTCTGGACTCATAACAATTAGCCTTCTCCCCGAATAGCTCATAAAATATTGCTTTATTTGACTTCACACTGTGTTTTGCAACATAATTATACAAGATACGAAAAAAAATTCGATTTTTTATTCAAATAAGTGCCTTTTAATTAAGAACTCCTAATCCTTACTCAAGAAAAAAAACCTTCTGCTGGAATAGCTGATAAAATAGTGTTTAATATGACTTTTCACTGTGTTTTGCAATCAAACTAAACAAGAAACAATGAGAAATATGATTCATGAATCAAATACGTGCCTTTCAATCAAGAAAGCCCTGTCTTGACTCAAAGAAATGAGCCTCTTCTCTGAGTAGTTCATAAAATAGTGCTTAATGCAATTTTCACTGTGTTTTGCAACATAATTACTCCAGATACGAAGAGAAATATGACGAAAATATAAAATTTAGAACAGGACTTGAAATTTTCATTATGTTCATTGAGAAAATTCAGAGTTGAAGTGTAACTTTTTTTCTCGTCTTTGAGAAAATGCAGAAGAGAACTTGAACTTGTCTTCACTTCTTCGAGAAAACTCAGAACTAAAGTGGTACTTTAGTTTAGTTTAGAATTTTAGTCTAGAGTTTTAGCTTAGTTTTAGTTTAGTTTAGAGTTGTAGTTTACTTTAGAGTTTTAGTTTAGTTTTAGTTTAGAATTTTAGTTTAGAGCATTAGTATAGTTTCTTAGCTTAGAGTTTTAGTTAGAGTTTTAGTTTAGTTTCAGTTTAGATTTTTAGTTTAGTTTAGTTTAGCGTTTTTAATTTAGAGTTTTAGTTTAGAGTTTTAATTTTGAGTTTTAGTTTAGTTTAGTTTTAAGTTTACAGTTTTAATTTAATTTTAGTTTAGAGTTTTAGTTTAGTGTTTTAGTTTAGTTTAGTCCAGAGTTTTAGTTAGTTTTATTTTAGTTTTAGTTTAAAATTTTAGATAAGAGTTTTAGTTTAGAGTTTTAGTTTAGATTAGTTTTAGTTCAGAGTTATAGTTTAGAGTTTTAGTTTAGCGTTTTTTAATTTAGAGTTTTAGTTTAGTTTTGGTTTAGAGTTTCAATTTAAGATTTTTAGTTTAAAATTTTAGTTTAGATTAGTTTAGAATTTTAGCTTAATTTTAGTTTTATTTTTAGTTTCAATTTAGAGTTTTAGCTAGAGTTTTCGTTTAGTTTAAAATTTTAGTTTAGAGTTTTAATTTAGATATTTAGTTTAGAGTTTTGGTTTAGGTTTGTAGTTTAGAGTTTTGTTTATAATATTAGTTTAGAATTATATTTTAGAGTTTTAGTTTAGTTTTACTTTAGACTTTTAGTTAAGAATTTAACTTTAGAGTTTTAGTTTAGATTTTTCGTTTAGATATTTAGCTTAGAGAATTAGTTTAGAGTTTTAGTTTAGATTTTATAGTTTAGTTTAGTTTTAGTTAGAGTTTTAGTTTAGTTTAGTTTCAGGTTAGAGTTTCAGTTAGTTTTAATTTAGAGTTTTAGTCTAGATTTTTAGTTTAGAGCATCAGTTTAGAGCTTTAGTCTAAAGTTTTAGATTATAGCATTAGTTTAGATTTTTAGTTTAGTTTTAGTTTAGTGTTTTAATATAGAGTTTTAGTCTAGTTTTAGGTTAGGGTTGATATTCAAAGAAAAAGAAGACATTTAACTGAAATCTATTGAAACATAGATTTCGGAAGCTAATTATGTTATTTTTTATTATTATTAAACAATTTCAATTAAATAAACGAGAATATTCAAAGAAAAAGAAGACATTTAACTGAAATCTACTGAAACCTCGATTTTTTTTCTCTTCTTTGAGAAAATTCAGAAGAGAACTTGAACTTCTTTGAGAACACTCAGAACTAACGTGGAATTTTTTCTCTTCTTGGGGAAAAATTCAGAATCGAAGTATAACTTTTCTATCTTCTACAGAAAAATTCAGAGTGTGGGAAAAAAACATCCCATTAACTAGGTTACATTGTGTTAACTATTGTTTTTTTTTACTTCTAGTTATAGATGACAGCATACCCACTCAAAAACACAGTCATAGTGAGAGAGACAAACAAAAATTTAGGTTTATTTAGGTTCACTTAGAGTCCTGCACCTCTCTAAGTTAAGCTAAATGAACCTAACTTTCTGCATGTCTCTCTTAACTAAAAGTCAAGACTAAGCATCCTTGATTGAAAAGGCACGTATTTGAGTCATGATTCATATTTCTCATAGTACCTTGTTTAGTTTGGTGGCAAAACACAATGGAATGTCATATTAAGCACTATTTTATGAGCTACTCAGGGAGAAGACTCATTTCTTTGGGTCAAGACTAAGCATTCCTAATTGAAAGGCATATATTTGAATATTTTCGTCGTATTTTTCTTCGTATCTTGTATAATTTCGTTGCAAAACACAGTGAAAAATCACATTAAGCACTATTTTATGAACTATTCAAGGAAAAGGCTCATTTTCCTGAGTCAAGACTAAGCATTCTTGATTGAAAAGGAACGTATTTGAATTATGAATAATATTTTCATCATATCTTGTTTACTTTGGTTGCAAAACACAGTGGAAAGTCATATTAAACACTATTTTATCAGCTATTCAGACAGAAGGCTCTTTTTATGAGGCAAGACTAGGAATTCTTGATTAAAAGGAATTGTATTTGAATATTTTCGTTGTATTTTTCTTCGTATCGTGTGTAATTTCGCTGCAAAACACAGTGACAAATCACATTAAGCACTATTTTATGAACTATTTAAGGAAAAGGCTCATTTCCTTGAGTCAAGACAGGGTACTCTTGATTGAAAGGCATGCATTTGAATCATGAATCATATTTCTCATCATTTCTGGGTTTAGTTTGGTTGCAAAACACAGTGGAAAGTCATATTAAACACTATTTTATCAGCTATTCAGGCAGAAGGCTTCTTTTTTGAGTCAAGACTAGGAATTCTTTATTCAAAGGTATATATTTGAATATTTGTGTCGTGTTTTTCTACGTATCTTGTGTATTTTCGTTGCAAAACACAGTGCAAAACCAAATTAAGCACTATTTTATGAACTATTCAGGTAAGAGGCTCCTTTCCTTGAGTCAAGATAGGGCATCCTTGATTGAAAGGAACGTATTTGAATCATGAATCATATTTCTCAATGTTTCTTGTTTAGTTTGGTTGCAAAACACAGTGGAAAGTCATATTAAGCACTATTTTAGGAGCTATTCAGAGAGAAGGCTCATTTCTTTGAGTCAAGACTAAGCATTCCAAATTGAAAAGCATATATTTGCATATTTTCGTCCATTTTTCTTCATGTTCTGTGTAATTTTGTTGCAAAACACAGTGAAAAATCACATTAAGCACTATTTTATGAAATATTCAGGGTAAAGGCTCATTTCCTTGAGCCAAGACAAAGCATCCTTGATTAAAGACACGTATTTGAATATGAATCATATTTCTCAACGTTTCTTATTTAGTTTGGTTGCAAAACACAGTGGAAAGTCATATAAAACACTATTTTATCAGCTATTCAGTCAGAAGGTTCTTTTTTTGAGTCAAGACTAGGAATTCTTGATTAAAAGACACTTATTTGAATCATGAATCAAATTTGTCTTCGTATCTTATATAATTCTGTTGCAAAACACAGTGATGTCATATTAATCACTATTTTATGAGCTATTCAGGGGGAAAGCTCATTTCTTTGAGTCAAGAGAGATATTAAATTATTACGAAGGTTATTTTTATTGAAATACACCTTTTTTTTAATTTTTGTGTTAATAGTTCCTTCATTGTCATAAATGATTTAGAGATTAGATAGTTCTGAATGTAATAGTCAATTTGAAGGATGCGGATGGCTCTTTACTAATATTTTGTTATACCCGACTGTTTGAAGATAAAGAAATTTAGATAAACCTATTCCTATTGTCCGTATCGATCAATTGAACATTCTAAAAAATAATCCAAAACATTTTCTCCCTTCATATATCGAATTGAAATGTCGGTCCGTTAATGATGTTCTGAACTCGTCTCACCTTGTCTAACTCTCAATAAAGTGTATAAAGGATTTTCACTTTTGACGTTTCCGGAACATGGATTTTAACAGATTTCAAGCATATGGGTTTGAACTGTAATTAAATGCTGGACGTAACTGTGTTAACACTTTTGAAAAGGACTAAAACTGTAAAAAAATTAATGTTAGAATATAATACTTTAGTAACAAAATTATGGAAAAGTACAAACAAAAAAGAATTATGAAAAGCAGGCCGTCCAGAACTCATTTGGTACTTGTGTATTATACCAACCACAGTCTAGAAAAGAAGCTAGGCCAATCGACTTGTGAAAGGATGAAAATATTCTGATCATATTATAACATTATATCACGTGTGTGGGAGTAGCAATTCCCTCAGACTTACCTAAACTGGTAGGCAATTTTAACCCTTTACCAATTTCATTCTATCCAAATAAAAGAAAATACAATAATCATCCTCATCTAGTTTTATCCAAATATTTAAATCCTTAATTAAGACCATACTGACTGGTCCAAAATACTTGTTACTCAAATTATTCCTATTCTATGTTCATGCACAAAAAAATATGATAAATTCCTGAAGACTCAATCTGTCACTTGAATTCTACCGCCTCTTTCCCTAAAGTAGGTCAAATACTTCTCTTGTTAGAATAAATTATTCTTAGTCCTCCATATTTGGAATGCCGTTAGTAACATGAGTAGATTTATCGTCATAGGCTATTTATAAATGTTCTGGCTGGAGTCCAGTTGTCTTCAAAATAAGACTTTTCTCTGGACCTGAACCCCTTATACTACTAACAAAGCCTTTCTGTATTTTCATCAAAAATAATTGAAAAAACGAGAAATTTGCCCCCCCCCCCCTACATATTAAAAAATACATTGTAAGCCCCCTATATTTATATGAATTCATTACGCTTACATAAATTCAGTGGGGGGGGGGGAGCAGTTAAACTAGAAACTATTCTGAAAACTAATTTTTTTTATTTATTTTCTGAAAACTAATAGGTACAAATTTTCCTAGTGTAAATGAGTTCAAATTTTGTTAAATCAGTATATAGTATAGGGCGAAAATATTTGATCACCTTTTTTTAATGATAAATAGGTCTTGATTTTTATGGTCGAACGCAGGGGCTAGTTTGGGCCCAACCCCCTGACACTTCAGACTTCCTAATGAAAATATAAGGATCGACTATCCCTTTTAAGAAGCACAAGAGATTACGCTATAGGAAAGAGCCAAATTCTAGCATTTTGACCCGTAAAACAGCAATTTTTGCCCGAAAAGGGAGAAAGACTTACCAAAAAAAAATTCTGAGAACTATTGGTGGGGTATTTGTATAGCCTCACAGTCTGAGGTGACGCGTGGCACACAATTCGTCCTTAAAATACATGCAGTCCATGAAAAAAAGGCGCTTGTGTTATTGTGTTAGGGTGTTAGCCAGTGCGTTGTTTTATGGGGAGGATGGTACTTCAGGCCAACAAAAAGTTTCTTAGGCTTACATTTACAAACTTTCTCCGAGTTAAGCTTTCGATGAATTGAACGAATATTCAGATGATTATATATATATATATATATATATATATATATATATATATATATATATATATATGGATGAACACAGGGTAAAGAATACAATACTGGTACTGAGAGTATGAAAGTTCCCTTTTTTGCGGAGATGACAGCTTATTTTGAAAAAAAAACAACTTTATTTTGAAAATTCCGATACACTCAATTTTTTGAAGTATTATTCTGCAAAAGTTAAGCTTTGATATAGAGCGACGGGAGTTGGCTATCCTTATATTTAGGGTACTTAAGTGCTAAAAAGGAACCGAGATTAAACCAAAAACCGAGTTTTTCGCAGATGAAAGTAAAGAATGACATTAGAACCTAAAACAAACAAAAATAATCCTGTATAACACCCCTCTCCTCCTCCTCACACCCCTCGCTCTTTACGAAAAAACTTGACTTTTTGTCACCTATGATTCGAGAATGATTGCGAAACAGGAAAAATTGGAATATCATAAGGAGTATTTTTCAGAATGCCTCAAAATGGGAGAGCTTATAGGTGCAATTAAAATTGCTTATGGATTACAATTTTAGTTAGAATTTTTTAAAAGCAATCAGTAATTAAAAATTTCAATAACTCATTAGCTTTATTTGTTGCACTCATAAATACTTTCAATGAAGTAGCCTACTATAACACTTTAGCGAAAACAGTAGGGGATTGAGTAGGAGGTAAATACGGAATAATCGTCGCATAACATTATGATGAATAATCATCAAAGCCCGAGGGTTTTGATTCATAACGACCTAAATCATCTGTGATTATAGATGACAATCTTTTTTATATTGAAAAAAAAGAACAGAAAAAAATAGACGATAAATTAAAGATTAGTGAAATATATTATGACACTGACATAGAAACTTCATTATTTCGTAATTAGAAGCGATCTTAACTATGTAAAAATTACATATGTTGAAAAAGGAGAAGCTCCCAAGAAAGGGGTGTTCCCAGTTTCAATCATCCATCATAAGATGGATATTATTTGGCAGTGAAAGTAATTTATAACATTCAAGTCACGGGATGTGACTTAATTTAGCATGGAATTCCTAACAGATAATAGATGACTAAGCAATCCAACAAAAGAACAGATTTATAATTGGTCAATTAACAGTTAAAAATATCGTTCGAACTCTCAAAATACATCAATTCCCGAAACAAAAAAGCCGCTCCCAGTGAATACAATGCGATTTATTTACGTCTTGAAACGAAAATGTGGAAGTTATTCCGAGAATGAGATAAAGATAGCAGATTGAGAAGAGGTTGATTCATCCGTTTGTTTTAAATTCTTTGTCCCGGACAGGATTTTAATCAATTAGATAGTGACAATATTTACAAAACATACGACACAATTGGGTGGCCGTTTTTGATACATATACAAATTTATTCTCTTTATCCATTCTAGTGTCGAAGGGTAATAACAACAATAATGTGCATTGAAAATTTTTTACAAAAGCCATATCCATAAAAAAAAATACAATCAATTCAAATCCAAACTCATTTACCAACTAAATTACACTATTTGACATTACTTTACTAGTCTTACCACTACTCAACTACTACGAAGTCTATTACTGTTACGAGGCATTTGGCTAGGTTATAAGGGATCAGGATAAAGATATTTGGTTAGCGCTGCAACTGATATTGCTCACAGAGCTAGAGCAAAGCTAAAAGGCAAGTACATGAAAACCCATCAACAAGGAAGAGAAACAAGAAAGAAAGAATGTAACTAGAAACATTAGCATGTAACAAAAAAGGATGTAACTAGAAAAATTGTTTTAATTAGCTTAAAACAATTTCGTAACATGCTGGGGAAGTTAATATCACTCAGACATTAAAAATGATAATAGCAATAAACGATAGCGCAAACATATTATTCAGGTGGCCACGACCATGGGCACCCATATGGGGGGGGGAAGGGGGGCTCCAGCCCTCCTCCCTGGCTGGATGATGCTGCCTTATATTTTATGTTTTTGTTTTGAGATTTCTATTGTACAGCATTGGAACTGCCGATTAGACCAGCTAAGCCCCCCCCCCTAAAATTCAGCTTATGGGCGCCAATGGCCATGCCACGTACCAATTTTCAGGTTCTTGTCTTTAAAAATAAATTAAATTATTTCAAATTGACTATTGTACAGAGTTTTCATCGAGTCAAGACTGCTTAGAGGGTGAATTTCTTATGAAGGCAGGGGAGGGGTTCGTAAATTCTGAGTTACCCCAAATACCCTAGCATTAGGGTTAAACCCCCTTAATGTAATACGATTGTATTTTTCTTGCGGACAATAAATAATCATCTTAACAAGACCTCAATAAAATGCATATTTTTACTGTAGTTTGACATTCTCAAGATAAAAAAGAAACAGAAAAAATCGTCTCAATTTTACGCGTGGATTTGTTAAGGGTAATGGTCCGGGGTAAATTTCACCGGGATTGAATTGTCTAAAGGACATTTCCGGAAGGATGGGGATTTCTCCGTAAAGGTGGGGCCAGGTTTCCTGGCATTACTTAAGACGATAAGAAATTAAATAAAAAAAAGCGCTTTATTTCAGCTGAAAGGGAGCAACATTAAAACTTAAAACGAACAGAAATTATTATGTGTATGAAGGGAACTGCCCCCTCCTCAACAACTAGCTCTTTACGGTAAAGTTTGAATTTTGTCCCAATTCTTTAAGAACGACTCCCGAAACACAAGGGTCGTTAAATTAGAACAGGAGGAAGCTTTTTTAAAAGTACTAAAAAATTTAGCGCAAAGAGCAAGGTGATGAGGAGGGGGCAATCCCTTTCATACACGTAATAAATTCTGTTCGTTTTAAGTTTTAATATTGCTCTTTACTTTCAGTTGAAAAAATCTCGTTTTTTTTTAAATTTAATTCAGAGAAACTCAGGAAGGTGCTGTTCTTTTTTGTTCTAGAAAGTCTGCTACATCAAATAGGTTTATCAGAATGATTTCAGCAACCCTGACAACACTCTCAACACTCAACCCTAATGTCGACATTCACCGGTGAATGCAAGACATACCTTTTTTTCTCCTTGGATTTAGTCAGCGTTGCTAGTCAACTTTTTCAATTTAATGCAAGGTTTGATGATGACAGGTTAGGTTAGCTTTGGTTTTTAACCCATTTCTAATATTTATAACCAAATTTAATCTAACCTAAACTAACGTAATCTAACCTAACTTTAACTTTGATCATCATAGCTTGCATAAGACTGAAAAAAGCTGACTCGCAAAGCTAACTGAATCCAAGAAGAGAAAAAGGAATTTCGGACATAAGGGGTGTGGCAATTACAGAAAATTAAGTTGTAATGGCGCAGATTAGTGTTATGAGACAATTGTTGAGAAGGTAGTGACTTACCCTATGAATAGAGTCATAGACTAACTGATGAGCGTATCTTGGACATGGCTGCTCTTGGAAGCCTTTTCCAGGTTGATTGGCTGTTGCTGGTGTTGCTGGCAAGCTTTGAACAAAAATATCTCTATCAGATCTGTCATTTTTGTAAATACATGTCCTGGTAAGAAAGAAAACCCTAATTATTTTATTTACCTAATAAAACTCCAGAAAAAAAGTCGTTGGCTTTCACTGTCTTGCAGTAACTTTGGCTCTAAAATGCACATTTGAGACTTCCGGATCCTGCCTCAAACACAAGAATAAGCCCTTAACTTTTGTACGACAAGATCTCTTTTGTTCCATAAAAGTGACACTAGAACTTTAATTTTCCGTTCGAGTGAGTTCTCTCCCAATTTTACCTTTCGCCTTGTTAGATACGATCACCTTGGGGAAAAACAAACAAATATACATCCGTTTATGTCTGACTTTTTCAGGAAATAATACCGAGTTTCGTGTTTCCACATATGGTAATTTGAAACCTCTAGCAGTTTTCTTGGATATGCAGAATTCGATAGTGTTTTTTTTTTTTTATCAAGACGAGAACCCCCCCCCCCACACCCTTTTCTAAACCATTCAAATTTCCCACGCTAATAGCTTTTGATGAGCGACTCCAAAGTTTATCAATTTTGTACATTTGAACTCACTACGAAAAAAAACAAACATTTTTTATGCATTCACTGTTATTAAAATCCTCCTCCCTTATTTTAGAGTTTGGTTACTATTAGCACAAGTCACTCTTTACTTTCAGCTCCTTACCAAGAGATGTATAAAAACGGAAAAGATCAAGAGGGTTAGATGAAGTTTTAAAGATAAGGATGACACGTTGCCAAAAATCATTACAGTATTTAGAAATAAAGATGTCATATTTGTTGACCCCGTGCGGTCGCTTGCAGGAAAAACAAAAAATCACAGGAAGTATAAAAGAAGTTATGCACAGCATCTAGAGGGGTTTTGCCGCATTTCACGTTGTTTCTTTTCCATAAAAAGACGCCAAAAATATTTAAAAAAAAGAGCTGCTTGTTTCGGCCATTTTATAACACAGAGTGAATTTTTAAATTGATATAAAGTTGAGCGTCCCTCATTTAACAAGATGAAGTCTAACCAAAATTACCAAACTGATCATACTGTTTCCTCAACATGAATTTTTCCATCACATCTGATGACGTGAAAAAATGCAAAATTTCTTATCCCGTACATTTTGTAACATTTACTTACCTGATAGTATCACTTTATAATCTTATCAAACATTTTACATCATACAACATGACAGACAAATCTTAGCTACCCACATGAATTCAAATCTCTACAAAGTGTAGGTGTTGATAAATGATCATTAAATCAGCTATACCCTAGCATTTTTTTTTGTCTTTTCAGCGCCTACTTAGTAGGTAGTTTGATGAGTTACTATTCATTATTCTGTATTGTCAACACGTAGTTTTCTGAGTCGGAACATAAATTTAGTGAATTATTTCTACCTTAAATCAGAACTGGCCAAACCAATGTTATTAGTTACTGAAAACCGTCATAATCATTAAGTGTATGTTATAAATTTTGAGTCTTACGACTTACCTTAACTAAACTAAAAAAAAAAAACATGATACGATATGTTTGAATGCCTTAAAAAAAAAAGAGAAAAAAAGAGAAAAAACTTAAAACTCTTTAATATCTATCCCCCTTAGTCCTAGTAGAAATTTTTTTTGATAATACGGGATAAAGATAGGAAGTAAAATATTATTTGTCGCAAGAAGAGGGGTAGGGGATTGCAGCCTCCTAACACATAACACTTTTTCTAGGCATGCACCTATCATTCATTTTATTTTGTAGTGTAAATAAAAAAAAAAAAAAAAAAACAAAAAAAACTAGACCTTGATTTATGACCTTCTGCTTAGTGATATTAACGATTTATTCCACATAGTTTTTTTTTCTTTTGCCTTATATATTTTAATGTATTGTTTTATATAATATTTACCGGAATATGCATAGCTTCACATAATATTTTGACGGGGAAGTAAAATTAATGCGTGTCTATGGGGGAGAGGGGGGGGGGGTTGAAGCTACAAAAACTAGGTTTCTAGGCCATAATTTTCATTCTTGTTATGAGAAGCAGTTCAGGTCGTCGACTTTTTGTCGTAAAGTTCAGCAGATAGTTCTAAAATAAGAGCAGCGAATTTCCGACACGTAGTTTTGCCACATATGTTCTAATGCATGGCTTTTTTTTTTTTTTTTTTTTTTTTTTTTTTTTTTTTTTTTTTTTTTTTTTTTTTTTTTCTTTGCGGGGAGTTGAAAAGAAATACTGTATGACTGGTCGAAGATTCGTAAAGTAGGTTTATAGATACATTTTGATGGATTTTCTAGTGAACTTTTCTAGATCAAAGTGACAAGGAGCGCTGGAGGGTTGGAACCACCAATAATTCGTATACCATTTTTTCTGACAGATTTCTCTCCTTTTAATTTCATTCAAATGATAGCCTTTTCAACAAACATAGCTAAAATGAACAGAGACGGGAAAATTAAAACAAAAACATCTTTTTTGTCAGAATTTAAAAGACACACAAATAATATTACGTAGGAATAGCCCTGGAACTTACAATTCTTTCGATTTTTTCATTAGGTCGCTAGTCAAAACAAGCTTGAAAGTGTATTAAATCTAGGTTAAATAAATCTTTTATTTATCGAAAGTAGGGGGAGATGATATTTTATGACCTTAAAATAGAGTGTGGAATTGTAAAACAACAGAGAATTTACCAAAGACGGTGAAATTTGTGTTGAAATTTGAAATTGGACCTTAAAAATATTTTGGCTAGTTAGGGATGGAGGGACATGCCTCAAAGGATGTTTTCTGATGCCAAAAGATCCCAACTCTCATTGAGCCTTCAGATAAATACAGAATTAGTTCTAAGAACGAGACAAGGGGAGGGTGGGGGTAGAGATTGATGTATAATCCCTTGGGCCGTATTCAGGACTTTTGTTTGGGTATTATTTTTTTTTTTTTGGGGGGGAGGGAGGTTTGCCCCTCCCCCCCAAAAAAAAAACTTTCACATCAAAAATGTGAAACTGATATTTAATCTCTCTTGATTTCTGGGGATACCTCCGTCTACGCTGTTATTATGAAAGTAAAGAGTAATATCAAACCCCGAAATGAGCAGAATTTCTTCCTTATAGGAAGGGGACTGCCCCTTCATCATCCCACCTCCGCCTCATGGTCGTAGAAACTTTGGAGGATGCTCATTTGATCAGAAATTGAGATTTCTAGTCTTTTTTTATAAGTCGAAAGTAATTGGAAACCAACCAGCAGCGGGAGGGGGGGGTATTTTCCTTGATTTTTTTTCCGGGGGATCTTCCTCGCCCTTAGTATAAAAGTGGGTGAACAAAATAGCTAGGTACCACTCAAATACGGGTACGGAAATTTACCGCAGGACAGGGTAATGTATCGTGGGAGGCAGAGACTCCGATAACAACAGAAATAGGGGAATGATAGGTGCTCGTGGAGGGAAACGATGATTCTAAATCATAATCATTCGTAAAACGTGTTTTCCGTTGAATGCAAATATTTACACAAACTTTTCCCATAGCTTACTTGGTTGGGATGATTATCAGCTGTAGAATGCTTGGGCACTTCTAATTTACAGGAGCTTGTACCGATGATTTGTTTTTTTATTGTAGGTGTCAAGACTTCAATCTTATTTCAAACACGATGTTCGACAGAGAGTACATTGTTGGTTTGCGCTCCCGCTTTATCTTCAAATGTGAATCTTGCCAAGAAGAAGCTACGCTTCACACTGATATTCCAGTGAAATTACAAAAGGATACGAAAGCTAGCAGCAGTAACATAACAGAGGAAAAAACAGAACTGTCAAATAAACGACCGCTCAGCCTGAAACGGAAAAAAATCGACTGGTCAATTAGAGGTATGGACAAAAAGAGGCAACAAAAAGAAACGGGGTCTAGAAATATCAACAAAGAAGTTGTAGTTGCTGCTATAAACGCCAGCATGACTCATGCCCAGATTCGAGAACTTTTTTCTACAATTGGAATTAACTGCCCATCGCAAAAAACATTTACCAAGTACGAAAGCATTATCGGGGAGTCCATAGAGAAAATCCTTCACGATTATTTGCTAGAAAACGGTAAAATAGAGCGCCGAATGGCATTGAAGGCTGATGGAAAGATTGACTCCAACGGAATAGTCGATACGTGTGTTATAGTTGATGGAAGTTGGTGCACACGAAGTTATGGTAATAGATACACTGCATTATCTGGTTGTGGTGTTGTAATTGGATTCTATTCAAAAAGACTCCTTCATGTAGGAATTAGAAACAAGTATTGCTGTGTATGCATGGCAAATCGACAGCAAGAATCTACTTTAGTTCCTGAACATAGATGTTTTATGAATTGGAGTGGTTCTAGCACTGCGATGGAATCAGATATACTGGTAGAGGCCTTTCGTGTTGCACCAGCTATGCATAAACTAAGATATACAAAGTTTATGGCCGATGGTGATTCAAGCACCCATTCAGAAATTATTACAAAGGTATCTTACGGTAGGATAGGGGAAAAAATTGAATGCGCCAATCATGCTTGTAAGTGTTTGAAAAAGAGGCTTTATAACAAATGCAAAGAAAGCGCAGAATGTAGGAAATTTCTCAGCGGTCCAGATAATAAAGAAATTGTGCGATTTTGCAAGAAAAGCAATTGTGCGAACCACTACGCATGCCATGTCGTCAAAAGATCTGATTAGAGAGTTAAACGCAATTCCTTTACATTTTTTTCGTGGGGACCACAGACAGTGTCCATCTTGTTGTCAGTTATCCGGAAAAATCGTGGAACTGGAAACTGAAAAAATCCCAAGCAGTGCGTTCATTAGCCATATATATGAAGCGTTTGACACCCTCATTAGACGAGCTCGCTTACTGATCGGAAACGGCACAAGTAATTTGGCGGAGTATTTTATGTCCATTGTTGCTAGGTTTATAGGCGGAAAAAATATAATGGTAAGCAAAAGGGGACGTTATAACACCCGTGTTACTGCTGCAGGAATACGGTATGCAAAGGGGCATTTAGGTCGCCAAGAAATTTTTAGGAAAAGGCATAGGAGCAACCCCAACTCGTCAATTGAAAAAAACTTACACGTGAAAGAATTATGGCTAGCTTAAGGAAAAAAAATGTAAAGCCAAAAAGCGCCTATTTGGCAGTGTTTCAGGAAAGATTGCTAGCCGAGGAGATAAAAACTATGGTCCCAACGCAATTGCTCCAGATCTTGACGCAGAATCTTTTGAAAATGCAAAAGTGGCTGTTTTGCAGCGCTTACAGTGTTCAGAGTCAGAGATTTGCCAGATTGAATTAGCCACACGCCTTCAGGGACTCTGTATCGACAATAGTTGGCAGCTGCAGAGAAAAAATAGAATTACTTCTTCAGTAGCAGGGCTTATTTGCAAGCGGCGTGTTAAGACAGTAGCTCCAGTAGTGAAACAACTTCTGTATCCTAAACAATACAGAATTAAAGCAATGGAATACGGTCATATCCATGAACCGAAGGCAAAGTCGTCTTTTGAAATAAAGTTTGATTGCAAAATTAGTCCTGCTGGCTTATATATCCACAAAAGTTTTACATTTTTGGCTGCTAGTCCTGACGGTATAGTACTGTTCCCATCTGGTGAAAAAGCCATAATAGAGGTTAAATGTCCCATAACAGCCAAAGAGCTGTGTATCACTGAATGGTTGGAATCAAAAAAGTCCAGTTGTATTGAAATCATTGACAGTAGTGAAATGAGACTAAAGAGAAACCACAATTATTATTACCAGATTCAGATGCAACTTGAGTGCTCAGACATCGAAATTGCATATTTTGTGTTATATTTTGGTAAAGGTTCAATATATACGGAGCGAATAGTACGTGACAAGGAGTTTTGGTCACAGAAAATGCTACCAAAGCTAGAAAGATTCTTCTTTGAAGCACTTCTGCCAGAAATAGTTGATGGTAGAGTTCCAAGAAGCATGGACATTCGGGAACCATTCCTTTGAAGCAATTAACTTAGTTTCGTATAGATAAATGATTTTTTGTTCAATGAATTCAGCTTGATCCTATTGCTAATTCAGCTAGTGTTCAATAGGAAGTACTCTTCATATAAACAGAAAAAAGAAAAAAATTCCCCCCTCTGTGCTGGTAGATATGGGAATGTAATATTTTAGCTGTAAATAGAAACATTTTAATTAATTCCGACTCCTCTCTACCTCTTTTAACATTTATCTGAAGCCTCATGAAGAGTAAGCAATGTGTCCATTAATATCTACTTTTCTAGGAATCTACCCTATCCCTAACTAAAGAATGACTCCCCCCCCGCTCATTGTAGCTGATACGCAATTACAGATCACCAAACGTAGCCTAATTTCATTACAAATAAAGTGAATCAACTTGGTTGAATCCAGTACTGCCACCGTTTGGCATTGCTTCTTTTGCAACTGGGAAGTATAAAATATAGTTATTGGTACTTTTAAATCAATTAACTTCTCACAATTTATATTGATTACAAATTTGTCCTCTTTGGGGTAAAGTGGTAGTTTGGTGCCATAAAATGGCAGAAAACTAGACTTCCCTCTGGCCCAAACGTGTATGGTCATTTAAAAAAGAGCTTTCAATTTACGTTTGAATGAGCTCCCTCCCAATTATCTTGGACATTCGCTTTGATACAATCACCCCTGTGAAAAACAAAACAAAAAAACATGCATCGACGATGTTTCTTCTGAAAAAAAAATGCGAAGCTCCACATTTTGAAGATTGGAGCTTGAAACCTCTATCGTAGAGTTCTCTGAAATGATTTTTTTATCAAGGGATTTCAATAAGATCGCTAACATTTCTTGGGGTGTTCCCCTTTTTTTCAAAAACTAGGCAAATTTTCTCAAATTTTTAGTTGTGGGTGGGTAACAATAAACTGAAATAATTTTATATATTTAGAATCAGCATAAAAAGCCAATAATATCGGTTTAGCAATTGTCAAGAGAATTTCATTTTTAGTTTTGGTGGATATTGGCCCAAGTCACTTTTTACTTCCAGTTTTTTTTATCACAAACTATTTGATAAGATTCTCCTGTGACAAAAATTGTTTAAACCTGTTCATTTTGTTTAGTTGAATAGGCTAATAAAAAGAAAGAGGATCAATTTGACAGCTGGATAGTAAGTTTAAATTTAGTTTTTTCTTTCGCTGTTCTGTAAGTTTTTAAATGTCTGAATATAACAGGATTTAAGTTCGAGGGGGAGAATTGTCCTGTTATGAATGAGGTACATTTTACATGGCCGGTATAAAATCAAGACGTGGTATCTATGCAGGCAGGATGATTTTTGAGTATCTCTACTCTTTCTGTAAACTATTCTAAGGAGTAGGAAATTGCATAAGATAAGTCTACATCTGTCATAATCTATGGAAGCAATAAATCTTTCTGTAATTTTGATTTGAATCAGATTTTCTTTTAATATTATATGCATAATAATTACATATATTATTGATTAAATAAAGCAATCCTTTGCCAGGAACTTTTGTTTAAAATTTACTGTATTTTGTTTCATTTTGTATGGAATTTAATTGCTCTTTTTATTTCAGAGTTTTTCACTAAAAGTATTTAAAAATAAACTTATTCCTACAAAAATAAATATCCTGAAATATATTCCCTGTCCCCCAGCCACCACTGGTATTTTGGCGTCTGCCCCCCTGGAAGATTTTCAGCCGGTGCCCTTGCTAAATAAGTGTATTCTTTCCTGTCAACGTTTTATCAAACGTCCTTACGTGTGTTCTTTAATTGATCCTTCTTCTTTTTTAAATTTCTAGTTTTTCTCAATTTGACTAAAGGCTAATACTGAGAGGGAAACAAAATTCTACATATCTGTCCGCTTTTTACCTTTTTTGCGACTTTGTCTTTTAAAATCAGGTGAGAGCTTGAAACCCTGCTATTCAAATTTTGCAGTCTAGTTAAGGACCGCCTTCTAAACCCGTTTGTGTTCATCAAAAGATAACCGCCCCATTTTTGCACAGTAAAATCTCTTCTGCATAGCTAATTTTCGGCTTTCATATCGTCCAGCCTTAACTAGTAGCATTTCTAAAGGGCAAGGCTTATTTGTAAGTACTTCAGGTCATTGTTCTATAATTTTTGAGTGGTTAGACCCCCTATCTTACACCATAAGGGCTTAGAGTTGAGAAATTTAATTACAAAAAAAAGATTTTTCTCATTTTGACTCATTTTTTTACACAATGCAAAAGATTTTCTTTTCGACACTTAATCAACGTATCTAATACGTTCTATTAAGTTTACACTACCAATAAACAAAAAACTTAACTACCACTTAGAAGAGGATTTTGTGAGGAGCCCCTACTTAAAAACATATATTCTAACATAAGTTGGACTAGTGTCTAATCCTTCTAGGACCCAGTCGTCTTCCCTTGACTTCACAAATTTTAGTACAAAGCATAAAGACCATTTTTTTCCATTCAGAAATTGTTGAGTTGTAGACAGATTTATATTTATTGCTTTTGACTCTATATTTGGTATTTTTTGGTTGGAATAATTTTTAGAATAAAACCTGGTAAATACAGCTAAGGTACTACTATTACTTACCATCGATTGTGCTTTATGTCGTATACCCAGAAAGAGTTCTTGACACCGTCACCATCGCGTTTCTCCTTTTCTTTACTTAAACCCTGTAAAATAGTGCAATGAATACAACACCAAAGCGACGTGGGTATAGTAAATACTAATTACAGATGCTGTTAGATACAGCCAACATCACTTCACTTTATGAATTTAGAGAATTTAGAGAAGGAATTTAGAATTTTCCTTCAAAAAGCCACTTCTGAGAACTACCGATGCACTACGGAACAAAGAAATATTGTGAAGCAAGTGGTAATTTTTGTCCCTTATTACAGTTCCATTAATGTTTTACTCAATTAAGAAGACAAGCTCAATTCAACGATAAGAAAAATCTAGAAACCTAGATGGGGAAAAAGCGCAGCTACCTTACGTCATGAACAAATCATAGGCAGCGGATAGCACTACCTAACTAAAGAGCGATATGAGCACAATGTATTATTTATTTTTAATTTTTTTTTTCTGACCAAGACACTTCGTATAGAAGGAGTTGCCGTAGAAACTTCAAAAAGAGCTCATTCGATTGGAAATTGAAGCTTCTAGTGCTCTTTTTAAGAGTTGAAAGTGATTGGAGGACAACTAGCCCCCCCCCCCCACATCCATCATTCCCCAAAACACATCAAATCAAAATTTTGAGATAGCGATTTTTTTTTCAGCATAGTTAAAAGGTCCAGTAATTATGCATTTGGGGATGGCCACCCCCCCTCCCCCAGAACCCTCGGGGAAAGAGCTATACGTTATACAAATTGCCCACTATTAACAAATAAGGTTTTTATGGAAGGGGTGGTCATATAAACTTTGGAAGGGGCTAATTCAATTGGAAGTCGGAAGCTTTAGCTTTAGTGCCTTTTAAGAGTCAAAGTAATCGAAGGGCAACTAACGCCCCCACCCCTCTTTCCCCAAATGCATCCGACTAAAATTTTGAAACATCAATTTTATTCAAAATAGTCCAAAGATCATAAAACAAGGCCTTCGGGGTTGACACCCCCCCCACAAGGCCTGAGGCCATGGGCTGTAAGTTATACCCCGAGGTCATATAAGGTTTTTATCGAAGGGATGGTCGTAAAAACTTTAGATGAGGCTCATTTGATTAGAAATTGAAAGTTCTACTAGACCGCTTTTAAAAGTCATAAGTGATGGGAGGGAAACTAGCCCCCCCCCCTCCCTCTCGACACTCTCTATTCCCCAAACACGTCTGATCGAAATTGTCAAATAGCTATTTCATTCAAAATAGTACAAGGAACATCTAACAATGCATCCAGGGTTGACTCAACCCCCCAGAGCCCAGGGGAAGGGTTGTAAGTTATGTCCCAAGGGCATATAAGGTATTTATAGAATTAGTGGTCGTATAAACTTCGGATGGGGCTCATTTGATTGGAAATCAAAATTTTAAATTTTTTGAACGGCTTACCGCATCGAGATGAAACTTCTAGGGTAGCATTTTTAAATAGTAGAAAACTTCTAAAAATGCTGGAGATTCGCTCCTGACACTACTGTCACTGCTGCTTTTGCTGCTAATACTACTGCCACAACTATTACTGCTGTTAAACTACTCCAACTACTACTTCGATTGCAATGACTTGTAAGGCTAAGAGCATTAAGATGAAAGGGTGGCAAAAGGGGATCAAAAGGGCACATCAGCAATATTTTGGAAGGGATAACCGTATCAAGGTGAAACTTCTGGCTTATCCTGAGGAGGATGTTCAACTGACCACATGGCAGGCAATACATACATACTGCTTCTGTTATTGATATTGCTACCACTACTACTGCTTCTCCTAATACCACCACTACTACTATGACACTACTATTAAGGCTAAGCGAATGCAGATGAATATTTGACAGAATATTGAGGGGAAATTTGAACTAAATCAAGGCTCACTATATGCATGCAGATTATCAAAAGGGCGTATCAGTAATACTTTTGGAACACCTTCCTGTATCAAGATCAAACTTCCGGGGCATCATGAGGGGGATGTTAAATTTACCCGAAGGCAATATGTAAATGCTACTACTGTTATTACTACTACTACTACTACCACCACCACTACTACTATGATACTAGAAATATTAAGGTTAAGCGTATGAAGGTGAAATTTTTACAGAATATTAAGGGGAAATTTGAGCGAAATCAAAGCACACTATGTGCATGGAGATTGTCAAAAGGGCGTATCTTAAGAATGCATTTGGTTATTAAGTTTGATCTTTCATAGAATGCTGAAGGGTCCATTCACCAAAAGGTAAAAGGTAAATGTGCATGTTACTACTAATACTACTAACACTGCTACTATTACTACTACTGCTACTAAACTACTCCAACTACAGCTTCAATTGCAGTTACTTCTAAGGCTAATAGTATTAAGATGAAAGGGGCATAAAATGGGCGACTCAGTAATATTTTGAACGTAATATTTTGGAATGTATGTATGTATGTATGTATAAATTTATTGCCCACCATAAATGTAAAATACAACACTGATGGAGTATAAAGAAAGAAAATGGAAAGAAACAAATAAATTCTGACAAATACAAACAGAACCAAAACAAAGAAGAACAGACAACAAGAAAAAAAAAATACAAATAAGGGCAATTATATGTAAGAACAAACATATTATCAACGACGGACAATTTCAGATGTGCTTTCACCAATAATCTGCCTCCGATATCTCTCATTTCTTTTCTGTACCGCGAACACTGGACTTGCAACTCCATACCGCGAGGATAGTGAGCCAAAGAGGCAAATATTAGTCCAAAGAGGCAGCCTTAGCAAATATTTCGCATACTTGTAGAAACACTTCCGTATATCCCTAATATCTGAAGCAGTAAGAAGAAACCAAAATGGTGCAAGGCAAGTAAATGCGGAAACAGCAAATGCATTATAAACGCTAGCTAAGATACGGCGGTTAAATTTAAGCTTTAACGCAACTAGTAAACCATACGCATTCCTAGCTTTTCTGGCAAAAAAAATCTTTCAACAGTTGACGCGTGGTGACGAAATACCGAATGACTTACCGTATCAAGATGGAACTCCCAGGGTATAATGAGGGGAATGTGATTAGTGATCAACAGACGACATATACATGCTACTACTGCTATTAATACTGTTGTTACTACTGTAGCAACTTTACTGAAAACAAAATACATTTTGAATGATTTAACTTTTTTAACTTTAATAAATAAAAAAATTTATTAAGACTTTAAGAAAAAATACCAGTATATGTATATTAAATTATCAATCCACATTCATTTGTTTTTTTTTTTTTGCTTTTTAGTAAAGTGCAAATTATATTCTGGTCTTTTGAAGGCCTGAGGATTTTCAGCTCTACTCATGTTAAATTCTGCTCGTTTTGAGTTTGACTCGACTATGTATTGTAATTTCTGTTCGTTTTGGGGTTCGTTTATTTATTGACGGTGATTTATGATCGTTTTACGGTTGAAAGATTGTTTGTCTTTATTTTTGCTCATTTTTGGTTTAAAGGAGCTCTTTATTTTTCTTTGAAATACTTATTGTGTGGAATTTCTTTTTTTAAATTAATAAACTAACAGATCGATTCTATGGGCAACCACCAACTAATTAAACATCAGCCAATATGCTTCAGAACTTGGCTAAAAATATTGTCGGTTCGTCTATACTGAATTTAATATTGAAAATCGTCAATATGGAGCTTTGGGTCAGTTTTTTCTTTACTATCTGAGTACATAAATAATTAAACTCTATCTGTTGTCTTGGTTACATCTACAGATATTTTATACCCAATGTTTTTTTCACGGTAGCATTTCTTATTACGGTATTTGTAATCTTTGGTAGATAGCCTGCTATTACTATTCTTCTACTTTAACTTCTTCTCTTCAACTTTAAATAAATAAAAAGAGCGTAAGTGTATCCAAGTTGTCAAAGAGCATAGAATAATTTTTTGTGAATGATATTATGTTTTATTTTTTAGGTCAACTTGAGGAGGTATAAAATTAAAATAAACAATACTATTTGTGTCAGGATCAGACATTGGTGAAAAAGTTTCTCCAACATACAAATAGTAAGTCAGACAATGGATTCTTATAGAAAAACCCTGAAGATATACAATATTTTTTTTCCACGAAAAAGACTATGTCAACAAAAAACCAACAGAAGTTTATTTTAAAAACCTTTTCACAAAAAAAGGTTTTTCAAAGAAAAGTAATGAGCCCCATTAAAAAAATATATGGAGTATTGCAATTTGTCCATTGTTTAAATACATATAGTATTTATTATCGGAAAATAAACGGAAATATTTTGGGAGGATACGGTGAGTTTTCCGGGGGGGGGGGGTGGATTTTTCACGGGAGACGGGTGGAAGGAGATTTCCTGGCATGATTTGAAAAACGCCAAAAAAACAAACAAAAAAACAACAGTTTTTTCAACTCAAAGTAAAGATCGACATTAAAACTTAATATGAGTAGGGATGTCCTCCCAACCTGTAGCTGTTTACGAAAGCGTTAGACTTTTTGTCAGAATCCTTTGAGAAAGACTGCTCAAACACAAAGGTCGTTGAATTTGAATGAGAAGGATTTTTAAAGAGCTTTAAGGCTATAGCGTAAAGAGAAAGAGTTGCCAAGGGGGAGACCCCCCTCATATACGGAATAATTTCCGTTAGTTTAAAGTTTTGATATTGCTCTTTACGTTTAGTTGAAAAAAACTTATTTTTTAATTTAATCAGAGGCAACGCTATAGCGTTGCCTATAGTAAAGGCCACACGGCTCCAATATTTTATTATTTATTTATTATTATTATGATTTTCCCAGAGGACCTTCATATGGAAGGGGCCGTCGTAAAAACTTCAAAGGGGGCTCATTCGATTAGAAATCGAAAGTTCTAGTGCACTTTTTAAGGGTCAAAAGTGATTGGAAGGCAACGAACACCCCTTCCACACCCAGCATTTCCCCTAACACATCCAAACAAAATTTTGAGATAGCCATTTTGTTTTACGTAGTTGATTTCCAGATAGAAATTAAGTTTTTGAGGAGGACAGTCCCCAACAACCCTCAGGGCAAGGGTTGTAAGTTAAGCCCTGGGGGCATATAAGCTTTTATAGAAAGCTTTGTAGATGAAACTTCAAAAAGGGCTCATTCGATTGGAAATTAAAAGGGTTAGTGCCCTTTTTAATAGTCGAAAGTGATTGGAGCGCAACTAACCCCCCTCTCACGCCCATCTTTTCCTTCAAACAATCCAATCAAAATTTTGAGATAGCCATTTTGTTCAACGTGGTTGAAAATCCTGGAAATTATGTCTTTGAGGACGACAACCCCTCTACAACCCTCAGGGCAAGGGTTGTAAGTTATACCTTGGGGGCATATAAGGTTTTTATAGAAAGCGTTGTCGTAGAAACTTCAAAGAGGGCTCATTCGATTGGAAATTTAAATGGCTAGTGCCCTTTTTAATAGTTGAAAGTGATTGGAAGGCAACTAACACCCCTTCCACGCCCACCATTTCCCCAAACGCATCTAATCAAAATTTTGGGATAGCCATTTTGTTCAACGTAGTTTAAAGTTCTGGAAATTATATCTTTGAGCCTGACACCACCCCCCCCCCCTCCCCCCCCCCAAGGTCTTCAGGGCAAGGGTTATGAGTTAAGCCCCGGTGGCATATATGGTACTTATGGAGGGAATGCTCGTATCAACTTCACAGAGAGCTCATTTGATTGGGAATTGAAAGTTCTAGCTCACGTTTTAAGCGTCAAAAGATATTGGAGGGTAACCAGCCCCCACGCCCTATCCAAACCCCTTTTTCTCAAACTCATCTGATAAAAACTTTGAGATAACCATTTTTTTAAAAATAGTTCAAAGACTATATAACAAAAACTCCGGGGTCGACACAGCCCCCCAGGGCCCGAAGGCAGGCGTTGTAAGTTCTTATGTTAGTTCTATATGGTTCTTGTGGAATGGATGCTCGCAAAAACTTCAGAGACAGCTAATTTGATTGGAAAATGAAAGTTCTAGTTCAGTTTTTGAGAGTCAAAATAGATTGGAGGGCAACTAACCCCCCACAACCCTTTTCTCCCGAATGCATCCGATAAAAATTTTGAGATAGCCATTAAGTTAAAAACTGTTCAAAAGTCAGATAAAAAAAACTCAGGTGTCGACACAACCCCCCAGGGTCCGGGGACAGGCGTTGTAAGTTATGCCCTAGGGCATATTTGGTTCTTATGAAAGGGATACTCGTATAAATTTCAGAGAGGGCTCATTTGATTGGAAATTGAAAGTTCGAGTTCACTTTTTAATAGTCAAAAGAGATCCGAGGGCAACTAGCCCCCTCATGCCCTTTTTTCCCCGAACCCATCCACAAATTTTGAGATAGCCAGTTTTTTCAAAATTGTTAAAATATTAGATAACAAAAACTCCGGAGTCAACACAACCCCCCAGGGCCCAGAGGGTAAGCGTTGTAAGTGTTGTCCTGGGGGCGTGTATGGTTCTTATAAAAGGGATGCTCGTATAAACTTCAGAGAGGGCTCATTTGATTGGAAATTGAAAGTTCTAGTTCAGTTTTTAAGAGTCAGAAGATATCCAAGGGCAACTGCCCCCCCCCCCCACACACACATCCTTTTTTCCCCAAGCCTATCCGATAATTTTTTTTTAAATAACCCTTTCATTAAAAATAAATCAAAGGTGAGATAAGAAAAACTCCTGTGTCGACACAACCCCCATGGCCCGGAGGCAGGCGTTGTAAGTAATGCTCTGGGGGCATATGTCGTTTTTATGGAAGAGATTGGAGGGCAACTAGCCCCCCCCCTCCACGCCCTAAATGCATCAGATAAAAATTTTGATATAGACTTTTGTCAAAAATAGTTCAAAGTTCAGATAACAAAAACTCTCTGCTCGTATAAACTTCAGAGAGGGCTCATTTGATTGGCTAGTGCCCTTTTTAATAGTCAAAAGTGATTGGAAGGCAACTAACACCCCTTCCACGCCCACCATTTCCCCAAACACATCCAATCAAAATTTTGGGATAGCCATTTTGTTCAACGTAGTTTAAAGTTCTGGAAATTATATCTTTGAGCCTGACACCCCCCCCCCCAAGGTCTTCAGGGCAAGGGTTATGAGTTATGCCCCGGGGGCATATATGGTACTTATGGAGGGAATGCTCGTATCAACTTCACAGAGAGCTCATTTGATTGGAAATTGAAAGTTCTAGCTCACGTTTAAAGCGTCAAAAGATATTGGAGGGTAACCAGCCCCCACGCCTTTTTTTTCCCAAATGTATCCGATAAAAAATTTTACATAGCTATTTTGTTAAAAATAGTTCAAATATCATATAATAAAACTCCAGTGTGGACACAACCCCCCAGGGCCTGGGGGCAGGCGTTGTAAGTCATGTCCTGGGGGCATATATGGTTCTTATGGACGGGATGCTCGTATAAACTACAAAGAGGGTTCATTTGAACGGAAATTGAAAGTTCTAGTTCACTTTTTAAGAGTCAAAAGAGATTGGAGGGTACCTAGCCCCCCCCCTATCCAAACCCCTTTTTCTCAAACCCATCTGATAAAAACTTTGAGATAACCATTTTTTTAAAAATAGTTCAAAGACCATATAACAAAAACTCCGGGGTCGACACAGCCCCCAAGGGCCCGAAGGCAGGCGTTGTAAGTTCTTATGTTAGTTCTATATGGTTCTTACGGAAGGGATGCTCGCAAAAACTTCAGAGACGGCTAATTTGATTGGAAAATGAAAGTTCTAGTTCAGTTTTTGAGAGTCAAAATAGATTGGAGGGCAACTAGCCCCCCCACAACCCTTTTCTCCCGAATGCATCCGATAAAAATTTGAGATAGCCATTAAGTTAAAAAACTGTTCAAAAGTCAGATAAAAAAAACTCAGGTGTCGACACAACCCCCCAGGGCCCGGGGGCAGGCGTTGTAAGTTATGCCCTGGGGTATATTTGGTTCTTATGAAAGGGATACTCGTATAAACTTCAGAGAGGGCTCATTTGATTGGAAATTGAAAGTTCGAGTTCACTTTTTAATAGTCAAAAGAGATCCGAGGGCAACTAGCCCCCTCATGCCCTTTTTTTCCCAAAACCCATCCACAAATTTTGAGATAGCCAGTTTTTTCAAAATTGTTAAAAAATTAGATAACAAAAACTCCGGAGTCAACACAACCCCCCAGGGCCCAGAGGGTAAGCGTTGTAAGTGTTGTCCTGGGGGCGTGTATGGTTCTTATAAAAGGGATGCCCATATAAACTTCAGAGAGGGCTCATTTGATTGGAAATTGAAAGTTCTAGTTCACTTTTCAAGAGTCAAAAGATATCCAAGGACAACTGCCCCCCCATACACACCCTTTTTTCCCCAAGCCTATCCGATAAATTTTTTACAATAACCATTTCATTAAAAATAAATCAAAGGTGAGATAAGAAAAACTCCTGAGTCGATGCAACCCCCATGGCCCGGAGGCAAGCGTTGTAAGTAATGCTCTGGGGGCATATGTCGTTTTTATGGAGGAGATTGGAGAGCAACTAGCCCTCCCCCCTCCACGCCCTAAATGCATCAGATAAAAATTTTGATACAGACATTTTGTCAAAATAGTTCAAAGTTCAGACAACAAAAACTCTCTGCTCGTATAAACTTCAGAGAGGGCTCATTTGATTGGAAATTGAAAGTTCTAGTTCACTTTTAAGAGTCAAAAGATATCCAAGGGCAACTGGCAACACCCCCCCCCCCACCCACACCCTTTTTCCCCCAAGCCTATCCGATAAATTTTTTTAAAATTGCCATTTCATTAAAAATAAATCAAAGGTCAGATAAGAAAAACTCCTGTGTCGACATAACCCCCGTGGCCCGGAGGCAGGCGTTGTAAGTATTGCTCTGGGGGCATATGTCGTTTTTATGAAAGTGATTGGAGGGTAACTAGCCCCCCCCCCCCCCCCCGCCCTAAATGCATCAGATAAAAATTTTGAGATAAACATTTTGTTAAAAATAGTTCAAAGTTCAGATAACAAAAACTCCGGTGTCGACACAGCCCCCCCCCCCCCCCCCGGTCCTGAGGGTAGGCGTTGTAAGTTCTGCCCTGGGGGCATATATTGTGGTTATGGAAGGGATGCTCGTACAAAATTCA
This sequence comes from Artemia sinica, assembly GCA_027921565.1. NCBI lineage: Eukaryota > Metazoa > Arthropoda > Branchiopoda > Anostraca > Artemiidae > Artemia > Artemia sinica. Next base: position 57,222,701 of record CM051256.1, on the reverse strand, counting down.
TAGAGGACTCATTTGATTGGAAATTGAAAGTTCTAATTCACTTTTTCAGAGTAAAAAGTGATCAGAGGGCAGCTAGCCTCCCCCCACACTCCATTTATTTTTTTCCAAGACGCACTTCATATAGAAGGGGTCACCAAATAAACTTCAAAGGGGGCTCATTTCAAAGGGGGCAAAATTTTTTCACTTTGACATTGTTACTTTGATACCAGTTTTGATACTTTGATGAAGATTTGTTTTTTTAAGCTTGATTTTGAGATAAGGAATTTTTAAAAACTTGAAACTTTTTGCAATCAAAAACGAACAAAAATTAATCAAAAAAAATTTTCCGAAAGATAAGTTTTTCAAAAAAAAGTAAAGGCCATTTTAAACTTAAGCTCAGCAGATACAAATACTTGTTAAAATTCAAACTCAAAACGACCAGAAATTACTAATAAAGAATAAATGAAACCCAAACGAACAGAAATTAAATAAACAATCATAGGAAAAAACATACAACAAGTAATAATATAATTGAATAAATAGATCTTAAAGCGAGTCATACTTGGATTGAATATGAAAATCAAGCTTAAAACGAAAAATAATATTTTGCTGTTGAAGTATAAATAAAACATAAAACGAACAGAAATTAAATAAACAATCAATGCAAACAAACATGCTATAGGTATTAATGTAAATGAATGAATAAATCTTAAAACAAATGAAACTTCAATTGAATATGCAAATCAAGCTTGAAATGAACAAAAATCACTACAAACAAGAGTTTGGGTATTGCCTCCTTCTCTCACTGTAAAAGTCTAAAACCTACTGCGTCATTGGCGCTTTAATGCAAACTATATGCGTCTTGAACAGTCTTGGAAAGTATAAACAATATCAAATTGAATATTTGATATAAAATAATATTAGTTGTTGAAAGATCCATCAGTTCAAGAATTTATTTCACTCTAATTTTATTTTTATTTTCAATGCTGTAAGTACTGGAAAAGAAAATATTTGTAATATAATTCGTTTTCAGTGAAGCGCCAATGACACAGTAGGCTTTTGGTTTTTATTTACAGTTAAGGAAGGGGGCAGTATCCACACTCTTGTTTGTAGAGAAACTATATTCGTCTTGAACAACTTTAGAAAGAACTAATAAATTAAACTGAATATTTGATGTATAATGATATTAATTGCTGAAAGCTCATCAGTTAAAAATTTTACTACAATTTTAATGTTTATTTTCAATATTAAGTAAACAAGAAAATATTTTCAATAAATTTGGTTTTCAGTAAAGCGCCAATGACGCAGTAGGTTTTAGACTTTTACAGTGAGAGAAGGAGGTGATAACAATGAGAGAAGGAGAAGGAGGCGGAGGGGACATAAATACAGGTGGAGGAGGAAGAGGGTCCTTCTGATGCAGACTGACCTGGTCCCACCAGGGTGTGGACACGTCCCAACAGCTGCAAGCCTTCCCTCAGCAATGGGTTAAATTGCATGGTGCTGCAGGACACCATTATGGGAGGATCCTCTCTAGGAGGGCAACTGTGAAAGGGCAGAAGGCACATATAAGGGCCTCAACGGTCCCTGCTAGAAGCAGGGAGGATTGGCTTACCGTTGCTTCGAAAGCAAGCCAAGAAATTCTCCTCTTTACAAATTGTGATTGGGGATTCAATGAGATTAAGAACTAGGGCTACCGCGATCGGGGAAACCGACGGAAAAACTACCACATTCGGGGCCACCGATGTATTGACGGCCGAAGTGTTCGAAACAAATCTAAAGAATATTTGACCAGTCCGTCTCAAACGGATGATAGACCCGTTTTAGGTACAAGACTTACAACCAGAATCGGAACATTAAACCTCCGGACACTCGCAAAACCAGAGGAGAAAGACATGCTTTTTAGCGAAGCAGACCGATACAAGCGGGATATCATTGGTCTTTCAGACACGCATCTACCAGGTAATAGCGAAGAACAGGTAGGAGACGCGACTCTCTGGCAGGAAAGATGGATTACACAGGCAAGGAGTTGGCTTTCTGCTGACGAAAACAGCAAGGACATCTATAGTGTCAGTGGTGTCTGTCTAGGAAAGATTGATGATGATCCAACTCAAAAGCAAGTTCAGCAACCTCTCTCTAGTGCAGGTTTACGGTCCTGATTCGTAAAGGTCAGATGAGGAGTCTGAACTCTCAGCTTCAGAGTCTTGTCGACACCATTCCAAAGAAAGACTTCGTTATAGTCATTGGAGACTTCAATGCCATCTTGGGAAACGACAACAGCGGAAACGAAGACATCATGGGCAAATTTGGAATCGGGCAGATCAACAGCAGAGGAGAGCGATTCATCGAATTTTGCCGAGACAACGACCTTTTTGCGATAAACTCAATGTTCAAACGCCGGCAAAAGAGGGAAGTCACTTGGTGGTCCCCCGATGGAAGGACTTTCAACATGATTGATTACATACTGGTATCAAATCGGTGGAAATCCTCGTTCACAGACACAGTGACTCTCTCCAATAGAGATTTTGCAAGTGATCACAGCCTCCTTATGTCATCAATTCGTCTAAGGTTAAATGCTGTTTTCAAATCGAAGCAAAAATTCCAAGATTCCGTGTGGAAGCCCTGAAGGACCAGAAGACGAAACAAGAGTATAGAGAGCAGATAAATGAAAGACTTTCGAAGGTCATACAAGAAACAACTGTCTTATTTAGCCCAGCCATCATTGATCAGCTTGTGTTGCAAAGTAGCAGGGCTATTTGTGAGACAGCCGAGATCATTCTCGGCCGTAAATCTGCCAGAGACAAGCCATGGATTAACCTGGAGATTGTTGACATGAGCAACGAGAAACGAATTCTCAGAAACAAACAAGATGAAGAAAGCAAGGATAAGTTCAAGCAACTGAAACGCCAAATCGAGAAGAAAACTCGCCAGCACTTAAAGACATGATAACAAAAAGTGTCAGCAGTGTGAAGACGACTTCCGAAGAGGTAACTCCCACCTTATGTTCAAACGAGCTGAAGAGCTAGCAAATCATAAAGATACAAAGTGCCTGGAGCTCTTGGATAAAAATGGGCACAGAATTACCTCTCGCGCTGAAATCCCAGATCGTTGGAAAGAGCATTTCCAGGAAGAGCTAAATCTAACAGTAAATCCAGATCCTGAAGTCCTTCAGACGTTTCCAGCACAAATAAATAAGGAACCACCCCTACCACCGTTAAGGTCAGAGGTAGAAACCGCTGTGAAATCCCTCAAATCCAATAAAGCACCCGCGATAGACGGTATACAAGCAGAATTGCTCAAAGTAGAATCTGACGTTATCATCGATCTGTACCATCGAATAGTAACAGCTGTTTGGGAAACAAAATACAGCCCCAAGTTCTGGTTAACATCTGTCATAGTTCCCCTGCACAAGAAAGGATCCAAAAGCCAATGCGACAACTAAAGACCCATATCAGTTACTTGCCAACCCACTAAAATCATCATGGAAATACTCCTAGACTGCATAAGAAACATGACAAGACATGTTATACCTGAGTATCAAGCTGGATTCCGTCAGAATAGATCCATTATAGACCAAATATTTGTCATTAAACAAATCAAGGAACGATATTTGGAATTCGGTAAAGAGTTATACCAACTGTTCATCGACTTTAAGCAAGCCTTTGACATAATCTGGCGAGATGGTCTCTGGCATACCATGGATCACAACGGAATTCCCTCTGATATTATCAATATTATAAGGAGTAGGTACGAAAAGGCGAGAAGCATGATGCAGACTAGTGAAGGACTCACTGAGGAGTTTTCTACCTCTACAGGTGTTCTCCAAGGATGCATCCTCTCACCCACTATACGCTGTTTATTCCTAAACAGCGTGCAGGCACTTGTCCCTGATAAAACGGGAATAGTCTTGGGAGGTTTCCTTTATGACATACTTGCATATGCTGATGACATTAATCATCTGAACGGAAAAATAGAGGAAATCCAAGCCAGCGCAAACGCTATCGACGAAGCAGCTAGTTTTTTTGGAATGAAGATAAACGCCTGCAAGACCAAGGTGATGAGAGTAACAAGGTATGCAGAGACTAGCCCCCCCCCCCTCACCAAATTCACCATTCGGGGTGAGGAAATCAAATGGGTCGACCAATTTATATACCTAGGAAGCGTGCTGACACCCACAAACGACTCCTCAAAACACATCAAACGACGCCTGGCTCTTGCCTTCGCATGCTTCAAGTCACTGCGCTCTATTTGGAAAAATAAATACCTCTCCTTAAAAGTGAAGACCCGACTCTTCCGTTCCTTAGTGAGTTCCAGTTGCGACGTATGGAGCAGAGACATAGACTCTAAAAGCCGATAACAAGCACCGACTGGCGGCTTTTGAAACTAAATCGCTCCGAAAGCTCAGTGGTATCACTTACCTTGACCGAGTATCAAACGAACAACTGCTGTCATCCTTGGATTACCCTCAAACCTTCAAACAGACCATCAAACTTCAACAGCTTCGATGGTTAGGACATGTTCAGCGTATGTCTCCAGCCCAACTGCCTAAAATGGCCTTTGAGGGAAGAATAAATGCTTCTCGCCCCAGGGGACAACCTCACAAGCGCTGGTGGGAAAATTTTTCTGACCACCCCACCCAGGAACTGCTGAGGACTGCCACAGACAGGGAGGCATACCGAAAATATTGAAAATATTGTAAGTCCCGAATCGGGAGTTCTCCCGATTCGGGATGGGAGTTAACCCATCATTTCCCCAAACGCACCCAATCAAAATTTTGAGACACCTATTTTGTTCAGCATAGTTGAAAAGTCCAGTAATAATATCTTTGGGTATATCACCCCCCACGGCCCTCAGGACAACGGCTGATAGTTAGGCAGTTCGTCCATTGTTTACACATAGTATATGTTATTGAGAAAGGCGGGCATGTTTGATCTTTACTTTACAAAAAAGACGAAAGGCATTCAGGTGAGCATTTCAGGGAATGTTGAGGGGAGTGTTGAGCTAAAACAAAACACTTTGTCTGCATACGGGTATTCAAAAGGGAATAACTCAGGAATGACTGAGTATATTAATTTGGAACTTTCAGGAAATGACAAGGGAGATGATCAATTGACTAAAAGGCAATATTTGCACTCTACTAATACTACTACTACTACTACTACAACTACATTACTACTACTAATACTACTACCACTAAACTACTGCATCCGTAGCGAGTACTACCAAGGCTGAGAATATTGAAATGAAGATCTAAGGAAATGTTGAGAAGAAAGTTGAACTTAATCAAAACATACTATGTGCATATAGATTGTCAAAAAGCCGTTCCAGCAATATTTTTGGAACGGCTTACCGTTTCAAGATCAAACTTCCAGGGCATCATGAGGGGGATATTCAACTTACCAAAAGGCAACATGTACATGCTACTACTGGTATTAATACTGCTACTGCTTCTGGTACTGCTCCTAATACAACAATATTGCAGGTACTACTCCCACTACTGCTATGATACTAGTACTATTAAGGCTAAGCGTATGAAGTGAAAATTTGACAGAATATTGAGGGGAAATTTGAGCAAAATCAAAGCACACTATGTGCATGGAGATTGTCAAAAGGGCGAATCTCAAGAATGGATTTGGGTATTAAGTTGGAACTTTCAGAGAATGCTGAAAGGTGGAATATCAGTTGACAAAATATTATATGTGCTTGCTACTTCTAATATTACTACCCCTGATTGCATAATTTCTAATCCTTGCCACGAGGGTTGTAGGGGGCATGGAATTCGAGGAGGCTTAGTTATCAGATTTTTTTTTTACTCTTTTGAACAAAATAGCTTTTCAAAAATTCGATTAGTGATGGGAAAGGGCATTTAAAAAGGACAAGGGGGCTGGTTGCCCTCCAGTCACTTTCCAAAATCCCCCTCAATATGCATCGAAAGTTTCAACTTAATGCCCACAGCCGTTCCTGAAAAATTGTTGATACACCCCTTAAAGCACCATGCACATAATATGTTTTGATGTTATTCAATATTCCCTTCAAATTTCCTGAAAATAGTTACAAATAGAAGGAGTCGCAGTCACAAGTAGTAGCAGTCATAGTCATGAGTAGTCACAATCACAGACGCAACCAGTTGCAGTCGCAGTCGCAAGTAGTCGCAGTTGCAGTCGTAGTAGTAGTAGCAACCCACAGTGGCCCTTACAATTTCAAGACAATACCCTACTAGGCTGTTTCTAAGATACTGCAGATAACCTAGATACACATAGTGTCGTATGATTTTGTTCAACATACCCCTCAGCATTCACTGAAGTTTCACATTAATACCCTTGTCCTTTTCAGACGCACCGAGGATCAAACATTCACCCCTTTCCCAATGATAAATCCAGCATATAAACAATGGGGTAATTGCATAATTTACAATTCTTGCCACAAGGAATCTGGGGAGTATGGCTTCCCCATGGACATAATTTTTTACTTTTGGTCTATTTTGAACAAAATATTTTTTTTTTCAAAACTTGAATCAGAGTGGAGGGGGAAAAGGCATCAAAAAAGGGTTAAAGAGTGGATTCCCTCCGATCGTTCTTCAACATACTCCTCAAAATGCCCTCAGCCATTCCTGAGATACTACTGATGCACCCTTTTGACAATTAGCATGCACATAGTGTGTTTTGATGTTATTCAATATCCCATTCAAAATTTCCTGGAAGTAGTTGCAAGTAGAAGTAGTCACAAGTATTTACAATCATGACCAGGAGCAGTTGCAGTCGCAAGCAGTCACAGACACAGCCACAAAAAGTTACAGTCGTAGTCACAAGTAGCTTCAATTGTAGTCGTTGTAGTAGTAGCAGTAGTAGTGTCCCTGAAAGTTTTAAGCAAATATCCTTAGCTAATCCTAAGGTAGGCCTACACCAGATACACCTTTTTGATAACCTGGATGCCTTATTTCCCACCAAGTTTGGGTAGGACCTGGGCCGTTTCTGTTAAACTTACTGACCGTAATTGTTTCGGCCCTTAAATTTTTCCGTTTTTAAGTAGCACTCGAGCATGTACAAACACAAACCTAGTAAAAATATGGTTTTAACAGTACAGGAACATACAACTGTACTCGAATTATTAAAACCATGCATATTGATTTTTTAATTTGACTTTGCCCGAAATCACGAGCCATTAAAGATATTACAATTAGAAATATACCCTGAAAACAATTCACATTTAGAAACATGTTCTGAGAGAAGAAGAGAGATAAGAGGAAGAATGGTGGAGATTCAGAGACGGAGAGAAAGACAGTTAAAGATAGAGAGAGAGAGGGGTTTACATTATTAACTTTAAAAATACATAAGCATCAATGATAGTAATACTTACAGATAGGACATGAATTTCATCTCGATAAGGATCAATTGTTGACCGTTGTGTGAAACCCGCAGCAGGAACTTGATTAGTATCTTGTCTTGTTCCGTCAGCTATTACGTCAATCTCACCCGTGTCCACATGGTATGTGAAAAAATCATTCATGTATTCTTTATGTCTCTGTCCGGCAAAAATGTATAATTTTCTATAAGCCTAAAAAAACAAAAAGAAAAAAAAGGAAAAAGAGCAAAGTAAAATTAAAATTTGTTTTGGCTGAAACATTTTTTTTATACAATTTAGTTTATTTGCTATGGAGTTGTTGCGTAAAATTGACATGTTGCGTAAAAACATACTTTAGTATATTTTTACGCAACATCTCGGTTTTACTTTACATGGGTAATAGGGCACTAGAGAGATAACGGTTGGGATGGGGGGGCAAAAGGGAACACACGCCCAAGTTCCCGAAAAAGAAAACTTCGAAAACAAATGAAATATTTAGTTTGTGCCATAAAATCTTTTCTACTAAAATCAACCAGCTAGATAATTAAACAGTGATTTCTTACATAACTTGAGAAATGACTTGACCAACAAACTATCAGAACTGACATCAAAGCAAGGCAAATGAGCTTCATCAAGTCAACACTCATTAAAAAAATAATATACAACAGAATTCCACGCCAAAAAAAAGAAAAAAAAAAAAAACAGATCGTTAGTAGATAGTATCTATTGAATTCCGTACCCTGTATACACCTTTTCAAAAAGAGTGAGTATCCTCTCACATGGTCTTATGCCCCTTCCATTGTTATTCTATGGGACCTCTACACGTGATTAAACACGTCATGAAACTACGTGCTATTTGCTTATGTCCTGTTGGTACCATTCCAAACGAGTGGGGATTCCCCGCGCAAATTTGTTTCAACTCCAAGTTTTTTTTTTTCAACCAGAGTGGTTTTTTTTCGAGCTGACACCTGTTTTTTAGGCAGCCAATCAGAGAATTGCTTAACAATTCGTCATTGAAACCCCGTATAAAATGTTCATGCTTTGGAATTTAATCTTCATTATGTATTAGCATATCGAGCATAGTACACTGGATTTTATTAACTCTGAAACAATGGATATTTCTATTTTCAATGTGAGTACACTTTCATTCTTTATTTCCAAAAAAAAAAAATCGCTTTACTAGTAAATTCAAATTTCAGGGGGACTTAGCCCCCCTCCAACAACACAAAGCTTAAAATATGATGCGTATACTCGATAGAAAAGGCAAAGCACGCTTTTTTTCTATTATGTAAGACAAAAAACTCCCTTTTCCATTGCTCTGTTAGGAGCATAATTCTGTAGTTTTAGTTCTTTTTCGTTCAAAAGAATCCTTTCCCAATCGCGCGTTTAAAATGTACTGTCTTTCTTCCGCTCTAAATAAAACCATCTGTGTTTAACATGTTATCAAAGAGGGGATGATTTCAAAACAACATTTGGCATGCGTCTTATCGGGATTAAGAAAACGAAAAAAGACGGATACGTGCGATTCAATACTCATTGACAAAAGAGTTTGTTTTTTGATCAAATTAGACAGATATTTTTCAATTGTATTTGATGAAAGCAAATGGATTTCACAGATGATTAAGAGGCTTTTATAAAAATATATGACAGGGAAGAGGGCAATGAATCAATTCTAACACGGTTTTTCTTTACTTGGTACCCGTTAAAAAAAAACGAAATTTTTGTGTTAAATAAGTAATTCTTGTATCTTTTAAAAGAGCTTTACGGAGTTTGAGAGAAGGCTCTGTTTCCAGATTCCGTGTGGTTAGAGGAGGATTCTTTGTGCAGACTAATTTTTCTTCTGTAAAAAGGGAATTGTTTTTTCCATGCTAAATTTTCCTTCTTTTTAAGGTGGAGGAAGATTCTTGCAATAACCCCCCTCCAGAAAAGAAACCAAGATGGAGTGATAACACATTGATGCAAGCTACTGGGCAATCCATTACAAGTTCTAAGAACCAGCCAAGAGCCTCTCAAGCCAGTGTCAGCTCTGCACAAACCTCTATGCAACCTGGCAGAAAATTCAAGAGAGAATGGATAGATTCTCATAATGCATCAGTCTCATCTAGTCAAGATCGGGGGGTCACCCCCTATCAAGCATTGCCGGGCCCTTCACGACCACTGCAAGGCGAGAATGATGTGGCTCCTACAGCTCTCAACATGCAAGCTGCAAATTTAAATGTGAGTTTTTAAATATCATTTCTCGCTAATGATTCTTTTTTCCCAAGTCAATTTGAAGGAGTGTGTGTGTGAGCGGTAAATGTGCCGCTTATTTTTCTGTATACCCGATAATTCGATAACGTCGTAATGATTGTTGTATGTGTGTGTGTGTGAGCGGTGCATGCGCCGCATCTACTCGATAATTCATTGAGATAGTATAATGAACATTGCAAATTCAATAACGGCGTAATGATTGTTGTTTGTGTGTGTGTCTGTGTGAGCGGTGCATGCGCTGCATCTACTCGATAATTCATTGAGATATTGTAAATTCAATAACAATGTAATGATTTTCACTATTTTATTGTGTGTGTTTGTGTCTATGTTACTAACAAAATTTGTAATTTATTATGCATTTGTTCTGTAAATAATGCTTTAAGCAAAAAGTATTTTTTTCCCAAGTCAATTTGAAGGAGTGTGTGTGTGTGAGCGGTACATGTACCGCTTATTTTTCTGTATACCCGATAATTCAATAACGTCGTAATGATTGTTGTATGTGTGTGTGTGTGTGTGTGTGAGCGGTGCATGCGCCGCATCTACTCGATAATTCATTGAGATAGTATAATGAACATTGCAAATTCAATAACGGCGTAATGATTGTTGTATGTGTGTGTGTGTGTGTGTGTGTGTGTGTGTGTGTGTGTGTGTGTGTATGTGTGTGTGTGTGTGTGTGTGCCGTGCATGCACCGCGTCTACTCGATAATTCATTGAGATAGTATAATGGATATTGCAAATTCAATAACGGCGTGATGATTGTTGTATATGTGTGTGTGTGTGTGTGTGTGCGTGTATGTGTGTGTGTGTGTGAGCGGTGCATGCGCCACATCTACTCGATAATTCATTGAGACATTGTAAATTCAATAACAATGTAATGATTTTCACTATTTTATTGTGTGTGTTTGTGTCTATGTTACTAACAAAATTTGTAATTTATTATGCATTTGTTCTGTAAATAATGCTTTAAGCAAAAAGTATTTTTTCCCAAGTCAATTTGAAGGAGTGTGTGTGTGTGTGAGCGGTACATGTGCCGCTTATTTTTCTGTATACCCGATAGTTCAATAACGTCGTAATGATAGTTGTATGTGTGTGTGTGTGTGTGTGTGTGTGTGTGTGTGTATGTGTGTGTGTGTGAGCGGTGCATGCGCCGCATCTACTCGATAATTCATTGAGATAGTATAAAGAATATTGCAAATTCAATAACGGCGTAATGATTGTTGTATGTGTGTATGTATGTGTGCATGTGTGTTGTGTGTGTGTGTGAGTGTGTGTGTGTAAGTGTGTGAGTGTGTGTGCATGTGTGAGTGTCTGCGCATGTGTGTTGTGTGTGTGAGTGTGTGCACATGTGTGAATGTGTGTGTGTATGTGTGTGTGTGAACGTGTGTACGTGTATGTGTGTGTGCGTGTGTGTGTGTGCGCGTGTGTGTGAAAGTGTGTGTTTGTGTGCGTGTGTGTGTGCGTGCGCATGTGTGTTATTAACAAAATTTGTAATTTATTATGCATTGTTTTGTAAATAATGCTATAAGCAAAAATTTGTAATTTATTATGCGTTCGTTTGATAAATAATACTATAAGCAAAAAAAACAGTGTGCTATAATTGTGATAAAACTTTTGTCAAAGAAAAAAAACTTAATCCATTCATTTTCTAGTTTCAGGGGGAAGCTGTGAAAACTTCTGCCTTCCCTGGTCCGGGACTTCAAAGTATCATGGGTAATTGTCCCCTCTCACCGGATGATGATGATGTTAGTGAAGGTATGCCATTTAATATCCCCCTGGATTTTCAATTTACAGCTGAAGAAATGGACAGTCTTATGCAAATTGTTGAACCTAATGTTTCCGGGGACATTTTCGACGATAGTTTTATAATTAGTGAATTGAGTCCTGTACAAATAGGTGCAGGACATGAAAATAGTGTCACGTCCCCGGAATTACGTGCATTTTATTTGTTAGAATCTGCTCTAGGTCACTTGCAAACATACAGGGTAGATTTTAATCCCCACGAGGAAAACGCGGTTGACGAGGGCATTATTTTAACAGACCCCGTGAATGTTCTCCATAGCTACATCGACAGAATTCGAGCACAAATTGAGATTCAGATTCAGAAATGGGAGGGTTAAGGGGAGATTAAAGCATCACTAAATCAAAAAGTTTATTTACAAAAGGGGACATGTGGGGAAATTTTTTATTTTCATTTTTCAACTGGCAATCAAACTTTTTACCCTGCTCTAAACGAATTTGAGAGCAACTTTTTTAACTGGGTAAATAAACTAATTTCGACTTTGGACACGTTTAACGAGAGGGGAAGTGGGTCCACAATTTTATACATTGAATGCATGGATCTGAATCTCAGTAGATTTAAAAAAAACTTTATTTTAAGGGGGGAGCGGGTAATCTAAAAATAAAATGCCACCCAGATTTGTCGGCTACAGGAGGGGTTCAGGGTTTCAGTTTTGAAACTGGGCTGCAATGCTTTAAATACGCATTTTTAGCAGCAGCCCATAAAACATTAAAAAAAGATTCAACAATGAAAAATCTCGACAGCCTTGCTCGTAACGGTGGAGAAAATTTCCCTAAAGTAAATTTTGATTGTTTAGAGGGGAAGTATCCGGTGTCCATGAAAGAAATAACCGTATTTGAAAAAGCAAATGAAAATCTTGGGTTGGGGGTGGTTGTTCTCCAGTATGACAAAGAATTTGTAGATGGGGGAAAGAAACCAAATAAAAAAGGGGTTTTGTATTCAGTTAGGACACCGATGGTGGATAATGTTAAAAATTGGGTTTGGGTTATTTACGAGCCTCCCAAAGATGTAAATTCCTATGGTCATTTTTTCCCCGTTACAGCAATAAGTCGACTCCTATCACAAAGCAGGAACAAAGGAGAATGTCTCTATTGCCCCATGTGCCTTTCCTCATTTAGATCTGAGCGAACATTCTCAGATCACATGGGACATTGCAAAATTCATGGGAATCAACGAATAGAAATGCCGGCAGAAGGCAAAGATACTTTACAATTTAAAATTTTCCAAAATTCCCTGCTACAAGTTGATAAAGTGTCTTTGGATTGTGAATCAAGACTGGTTGAGGTATCAGACCCATCAAAGCCAAATATAGTCAAGGAACACAAACTAGTTGCGTGTTCCTACGCGCATGCCCGTCGCGATTCCAACAATAAAATGCAGTTGGAAGAGTTTTTTTTGGCTACGGATGAGGAGGGTAGTATGGAAAAGTTATTGGTATCTTTAATAAAAACAGCAAACGGCACAATTTCACGATTGCGTCACACCAACTACCCAATGACATTATCAGATAAGGAGCAACTGGCACTAGAAAAGGGGACAATTTGTTGGGTTTGTAGAGGTGTTCTTGCCCCAAAAGACGCGGTCCAGGATCACAATCACCTTATTGACCCTAATTCAACAGGGAAAAGTAACTTTCGCGGGTGGGCTCACAATTCATGTAACTTAAAAATTAAACAGCAACTCTTTCTTCCGGTTTTATACATAACTCTAACTACGATCTGAAGTATGTGCTACCAGCAATGGCACATCTTCAAAGAAATGGAACAGTGGATAATGCATGGGTGATAGACAGCTTTTCCTACAATATCATTCCTAAATCATCGGAAAAGTTGCTTGTTTTGGAATTTATGTGGAAATTTGTTGAAGCCGACGTTGAGTACACGAATAAAATTCGCTTTTTAGATTCCTACAGTTTTTTCCCCAAATCATTGAGCGAATTAATTCAAGTGCAGAAAAACGATGACGGCTGCAGTGCTTTCCCCCTTCTCAACCAACAATTTCCAAATGATTTATATGATTTGTTGACGGTCAAGGGCATCTATCCTTATGATTATTATTGTTCCATGTCGAGATTCGCCGAGGAAACTATTCCTTCGATTGAATCGTTTTAGGACAGTCTACATGACCGTAGGTGCACCCCCAATGAATACAGTTTTGCTAAAAAAGTTTGGGCAGAGGGAGGGCGTAAAAATGGGTTTGACTACTGCAAGCTGTATTTGTCGAGTGATGTGTTAACTTTGTTAGACATTATGTGTAAAAATACGGACAAAATCTATGGGGAATTTAATCTTGATTTGGGCTATTATTTTTCATCTCCTCATCTGGTGATGGACCTTATCCTAAAAATTAGCGGGGAAAAAATCGGGCTACTCACAGACATTGATCAGCATCTGTTCATCGAAAGGTAAATGAGGGGTGGATTTGTTTTTCATGGGGATCGTATCTTGGAAACTGATCCAACTGGAGAGAAGACGGGGACAAAATCGGATGCAGTTTTCCTTGATATGAATTCTCTCTACCCCTCGGCCATGTCCCATTATGCGCTACCTTGCGGTGACTATAAATGGCTCAATGACCCTCAAGCTCCCCATTTCCCCAACATTGCCAATAACAGTGTTGAGGAGAATGGACCGGTTGGATGGTTTTTTGAAATTGATGGGGAGATACCAGTTGAGCTTCACGATTCAGTAAAGGATTTTGTTTTCCCGTGCATCAATAGACCTGTGACTAGGGACTCTTTGAGCCCCCGCAATAGGCGTTTAGTCGAGGAGGACGGATTGCATTGGTCGCCTTCAAAACAAAAACTTATTGCTGACCTTCTGCCGAAAAACAATATTGTTGTACATCACGTGGCTTTAAAATGGATGTGCAACAACGGTTTCAACGTCACAAAGGTTCACAGAGCGCTCAAGTTTCGCCAAAAACCATATCTAAAAACGTTTGTTGACACCTTTGTCAAGAAACGTTCTGAAGCGCAGACGAAAGCCGAAAAGAAATTTATAAACTCATTTTGAATTCGGCTTTCGGCAAAATGTGTGAGAGTGTTCGCAATAGGAATCGTTGTGACGTCGTGACCGACCCCAAACAATGTGCTCGAATTATTGCCGATCCAAATTACACTTCCTTTACAATCATTGGCCCGGACATGGTACTACTGAATAGGAAAAAAAGACGCATTGTCCTGAATAAAAATATTGCTGCAGGCAGTGCGATCTTGGAGATCTCAAAAAAGCTCAAGTTGGAATTCTACTACAATGTGGCTAGGGTACAGTGGCCGGAAAAGGGGCAAGTAGAGGTCTGCTACGGGGACACAGATTCTCTACTGTTAAAAGTAAAAACCCCAAATCTAATTGATGATTTGGCGCACGGTGAAATTATCAGCTCACGGATGCACTACACCAATTGGAGTGGGCTATACCCAGAGCTAGTGAAACGTCGGGCGCCAAATCAGCTTTTATTTTTTAAATCTGAAACGGGAAGCGACATGATTTCCAGTGGTGTGTTTGTAAGTCCGAAGGTGTACTTTATACAGACACACGACGAGGAAATCAAGAAACGTTGCAAAGGAGTACCACGCGCTATGTGGATAAGAATTTCAACATGGACATCTATAGGAATTGTATTGTTGAAAATACAATTCCTCGAGCCAAATTTTTGGCAATTCGTTCTCTCAACTACAGGAACTTTACTGTAAATGTAGAGAAAATTGCCATGAGTACCATCTCCGACAAGGTCTATGTTTGTCAAGACGGTGTGACTACCCTCCCCCTTGGGCCCTATTTAACTTCAGACCGGGCCGAATGTGTTATCCATAGGGAAAGTCTCGGTTTGAATAAAGTCCAGTAAATTTTTTTTTCCTAAAACCTTTGGGGGGGGCCTCGCGGCTTTGGGGGGGGGGGACCTCGCGGCCCAGGGGGGGGGGGGCGGCCGCCAGCGGGGGGCGCACCGCCAGCCACTACCAAAGTTATCTTTTTTTTTGGACTTAGAGCAGATTTTTTTGTGCTTTTGTACATGTTGCATTCAAATTAAAAAAAGTGATATTATTATAAGTGCTTTATTCCAATAAATGTTGTATTTTTTCCATAAACAAAAAAAAAGTGTCATGTTTAATGTGCTTTTTTTTTCAATGTAGTATTTTTTAAGTATTGTTACTTTTTATTATATGCATATAATAAAAGAAAATATGATTCTTTATTCGTCTTCTTCTTCTTCATATTATTCTTGAACGGAGTAGTAGGGAAATTATTTAGTCATTAGACAACTATGGTCTACAGTTAGTTGTTCAGGTGAACTATTGAAGGGAACATGTATCAATTTAAAACACCATTCAGATCGTTTCTGTGTGGGCCGTCAATGTCGGGCAAAACAACACTCTTAACTAAAATAATTAAAAATTGCGGTAAAATGTTTGTGGAAAAGCCGAAAAAAATCCACTATTGTTACAGTATTTGGCAGGAGTCATACGATAAAATAAAAGCAATTGCTGCCACCACCATGGGATTGGTGCAGATACAATTCATACAGGGACTTGATGTTTTCAGCATTATTGAACCAAACTCTTGGCTGATCATTGACGATCTGGCTGAATCTATTGAACAATGGTCCCAGGAAATGCTACAATTGTTCACTGTTCGCTCTCATCACGAACAGATTTCCGTTACTCTGGTTCTACACAATCTCTTTCATCAGAGCAAATGTATGCGAACACTTGCATTGAACTGCACCTACTATATCATCTACAGAGTTGTTCATGATTCTAGCTCGCTAATAACCCTCAATAAACAAATCTATCCAGGTGCCCCTAAATTTCTGCTCTCAGCTTACAATCAGGCAACTAATAAACTCCACGGCTATATCCTATTGGATCTTAATCAAAATACACCCGAGGATCTGCGTGTAGTCGCAGATATTTTCGACGATGAAATTACAGTATATCTCCCCGTGAACACTAAAAAGACCTATTAGTCACTATCATGACACTGAAGAAACTACATGAAAATAGACATTTGTTTTCAGTTCTAAGCACTTCAAAACCCTCGCTTAGGAAAGCCATACTCAAACATGGTATTCACAATGATTTCATTAATCTAATATCTGAACTTTGTTTAAATTTGACCGAGGGTAATGTTCAACTGCCAGAAGTAGTTAAGCAACGGGCAAAGCAACATCGTTCCATTGTACGTACATTGGCCTCTAAAAAGAAAGGAAAGAATTTTAAAAAGAAACGACTTCTTCAGCCGGGCGGTAGCTTTTTCACACTTTTACTGCCAATAATTGCAGGACTTGTAAACAGTTTTCTCTAGAGAATGGCAAAACTCTATAAATTGACTCCAATAGAACTCGCTCTCTCACCCGTCGAACACTTTGAGAACCATCTGAGTAAATTCCTTGACAACGAGAATATTAAGGATGATAAAAAACTGCTTTTTCTTCAAGATGCACTTCGCCGAGTGGACAAACATAAGTCCTATCATGTGAAGGTCACTGCTGCTGCTGCTGATCACAAAAAAGAATCATCTCCTCAAGAGTCTGCTGCTGGAACACAATTAAAGAAGGAAGAATTGGATTCAATTGTATTGAAAATTGGAAATCTAATGCCCCACTCATATCGTGAACAAAGTAAACGACTCCTAGCCTATCTCATGGAAAGTGATCAAGATCATATTCAAGTTGAGAGCAATGGGAAAGGGATTATAATTCAGGGCAAGAACTATAATCTACTTGATTTAATCTATGATATGGTTACAAATCGTAAAGGACTATTATCATTTGACGCTCATCTATACAACTTTCTAAATACATTAAACTTCCCCAAAAGTCTTATTAGCAATAGAAAAATTCTAAAAAAATTAAATGAACATGCATCAACACCACCACCATTAAAATATGAAGAAGATTTTAAATCAATTTTGGAAAATACTAGCACACCACTGATAGCTAGACAAAAGCGAAGACGTATCAAGTCAACGTCACCACCACCACCACCACCACCACCAACCGCCAGTATACAAAAGGGTAGTGGACGTTGCACAACGTGTTTACGTTCAAAATGGTTGAAGTTCTGAAAGGTGTTTATGAAAATATTGGTGAAGTGAGGAGTTTAAGTTCACCCACCACTCTTTCCAAGGTCACTGGTGTTCACACTAAAAGTGTACAAGACTGTCTACAAAATGAATCAAGTTACACTCTGCATAGAAATCATAGACTTCGTGCTAATCAATATCGAAAAACTAAAGCCTTTTTCCCATTGCATATAATGCAAGCAGATCTCCTGACTCTAGATGAGGTTCAACGACGTCACAATAAACCGTACAAGTACATTCTACTTGCAATCAGTGTTTTTAGTCGCTATGCATATGCAATTCCATTGCGATCAAAGAGAGGCGTTGAAGTTGCTCGGGCCATTGAAAGTATTCTCGAACAGGATTCATATAAAAAAATTCAAACGGATCGTGGTAGTGAATTTGTTAATCCCCATGTTGCAAAAGTACTAGAGAAATATAGTACACTGCTCTATCATAGTCATAGTCCTATAAAGGCTGCATTGGCCGAACGATTGATAAGAACTATTCGACTTTTAATTTCAAGATATTGTACATTGAAAAACACACCGGCTTTTATTCATGATTTAGATAAAATCATGTTGATTTATAATCAACGACCTCATCGATCATTGTCCAACTCTACGCCAACGGAAGTTCATCATTCTGATCATGATATAATTGACACCTTTCTTAAACAGTATTCCAATGAAACGATTGTCAAAGAGAAAAATAAATTCAATGTTGGTGATACTGTTCGAATTAATAGGACAACTAATGTTTTTGAAAAGGGGAATTACTTGTGGTCCACTGAACTTTTTAAAGTGGCAAAAACCCTAGACACTAAACCCATAACTTATCGTTTGCGCGATACCAAAGATGAAGAGATTCTCGGCGGCTTTTATGATTATGAACTACAAAAGGTTAAAAATAATAGTGAAATCTATCAAATTGAAAAGATATTAAAGACTCGTACTCGCAGGGGTATGAAACAGTTACTTGTTCGGTGGCTAGGATACAACTCTGATTTTGATTCTTGGATCGGTGTTGAAGATATTGACAATGCCCAATGATTTCTATGTAACTTTTATGTCCAATGTTTCCGATCCTCTCTACAACGACTTGAATAGAACAAGTGACTTTTGGACAAAACTCTCCCCCACCATCAAATTTGACGGTGCGTATAAAGTGGCTCTTGTCGACTGTATTCTCAAAAATACCTACGACATCCTGAGAAAGGATCGTGAATATGAAATAAAATTTAGACCCCATGATTGGCCACTCATTAGCGATCAACATGATGATTGGCCACTCGTTAACGATCGAGAAAAAATTGAAAAGATCAATTCATTTGAATATCCATACGTTGTATTACCCTACGAGGAGCTCACCTGTATGAATGATTTATGTCGTACTATCAATAAAAGAATTTCCGCTCGTAAAAAAGGAGCTTTTCATTTCAACTATTCAAAGGAGGAGGGCAAGATCTACATTAGTTCACCTATTGCCAATGAAAAGGTTATTCTCAATGATAACCTAAAGGATGTTCTTGGCTTTAGGCTCAATATAATCAACGGTAAAAGTGCCGGAAACACTAATTTCATTTTTGCTGACTACCCAACAGCCTTCTCCACAGACACTTGTATATTTCTCTATGCATCCTTTGTGGAAACATCGAGAGTCGGTAATTCAAATGTTCCCCTCTTACGAGTTCTTGAACGAAAAACCAATCAAGAACTTGTTCATCACTATAATATAAAGCATCTTCAGTATGTTCCCGTAAACACTTCGTATTTGGAACTCTGTCAGTTAACACTAAGAACTGAATTAGGTGATCCTCTAGCAATTTCAAAAGGCTTAGCAGTGATTACATGTCATTTTCGACCCATTGTTGGCGATAGCACAATCACCTAAAATGAACAATAGGAGAATTCCATTTGTCTGTCCCGATATCGATTGCTATGTTGGTGCTTTGAGTCCACGTCAAATAGGCAATGGATTGGACTACTACAAGGGTCGTACTACAATGTCTGGCTATGGTCTTGGTAGCTGGTTTGCTGGGCTATTTCGTTCTGCACTACCCCTTGCCAGAAAATATCTTGTGCCTGCCGCATCAAATTTTGCTGCCTTCACACTACAGGACTGGGGGTCGGGCAAGAATTTCAAGGAGAGTGTTAAGGAAAATATTAGATCTTCAGCAAGAGCCGTTGGTGAGCAACTAAAATCTCAACAAAATGGGAAAGGATTGAAAAGGATGCAAGCACGTCATTCACTCATCAGTCTTCACCCAGGCGGGAAGCGAAGGACATCAACAAGGACTTTGAGGAATAAAACAAGGAAGACCAATAAGCAGAAGAAGAAAAAGAAGAAGATTGTTAGATCAAAGAAGGATTTCTTCTCTTAAGATAACTTATCTCCCCCACAAGGAAGCATATCCATCAATTAGTTCCTCATTGAATCTATTCAATGCTGAAAATGTTGATGTCAGTGTCAAGTATGGTTACTATGAACAATTTCATCCCCAACAACCCCTCTCGGAAAATATACACTTTCAAATATTTTCCAATGTTGCGGTGAAGAAAAAGTCAGATAATACAACTCCAAATGCTGCCGATGGTCTCTCCTACGAAAACTGTATTCTACACAATCTATTCAAACAAATTAATGTATTTATTAATGGAACATTGGTGAGCACTAGCAATAATTTATCAAACTATGCAAGCTACATACAATTTATGATGATGACACCAAAGGCATACAAGGAGTTGAGAGGACAATCATTGGGCTATGAATATCGATCAGGTGTTGATACTGACGGTGAGTTGACTACTGCAGTGACCCAAGAGTATCATCTGGTTGGAAAATTAAATCATGAGATATTCAATATATCCCAATGGCTACCCCCTAATGTCAAGATTGACATAAAGTTACAGCTGGCCCCATCGAATTTCATTTTGAGAAAAACACTTCCTGCAGCACCCGATGCAAATGTCATTATCACATCGGCAATTCTCCGCGTCCGAAAACAACAAGTTATGAGCTCTGTTGCATTGGCAGTGGAAAAGCTAAGAGCCAATGGCAATAACATTAAACTTCTTGTCCCCCATACGATCACCAATCAACGTCACATTGCCACCGGCTCTCGTAGCTATAGCGATTTATCATTTATCAATGGAGAAATCCCATCAAAATTGGCTTTGGCCTTTGTAAAGAGTGGCAGTGCCGTTGGATCCTGGACTGAATCCCCCCATGATTTTAATTTTTTCGGTCTATCTAGCCTTGTGTGCAAAGTGAATGGTATTCCACTGTACACTATCATTTGACAAAAAATCCTATAGAACTCTGTACGAGTTGACCATGCAATCCCTAGATCATGACTCTCAACTATTTGAAAATGGAATAACCGATTCAATGTTTTCAAAAAATCATGGGGTAATTGTTTTGGAATTGTCAGGGACTCAGGATATGAGCATAGTACGAACAGGGAATGTACGTTTAGTGTACATTTGCCGATGCTTTGACTGAGAGTATCACGCTAATATCACTGAGTCAATTTGAAACCTATTGGGAAATCACACCCGACGGCAGTGTTCTACTAGACCTAGCACCATGAACACAAACCAAATAATCAACGTATTTAGTATGGATCCATACATGTCCCAGTACAAGTCCTATTGCATACCTTCGGACTTCATTGAAAAAATTCCAAGTGTTAACAATACCCTAATCATTGTTAATAGCAGTCCATCGACTTTGAAGACCGGTCATTGGCTATGCATCTTTCAAACAGCGAAGAATATTGAATTTTTTGATCCTCTTGGTCTATCGTATAAATTCTACACGCCATACATCAGCAACTTCATTGAAAGCAGTGGGAAACCATTATTCAAAATCAACGAAGAGTACAGGATTTAACGACTAAGACATGTGGCTTTCATGCACTACTCTTTTTCATGTTCAGATGTCGTGGCTACACCTACAAGCAGTTTCTCGACATCTACGTTGACTTACCTCGATTGAACGACTTTCTAGTGGAAAATATACTTAAAAGCGTATTTAATATTGATTTTAGTGCCCTACGAATAAAATGTTCTAAAAATGTATGTGAAATTGTTTATTAATAAAAATTTATATACATGATAAAACGACTTTTCTACTCTTTAGATTTCATCTTCTACTAGGTATAGGTATTTGTCGACAACAACTAGTGCAGGTAGATTATCTGAATTCACAGTGTACTGATCCTGATGTATTGCAATGTCAGGGTCACATTTTCTACAATAGAGTGTAACTTCACTCTTGTCATATCTTTTTGTATAGTCAATGATACTATTCTCATTCATTCTATAGAATTCACATGTTTCAATTTGTTTATTTGAAGTAATGTCACAAATAGTGTCCTCAAGGGGCGAATCACATTCCGTCACAGCCAAATAATAATCAGTGGGCTTATAGTCATAGTAGTCATTGTCTTCACAACGATGACGTAGAAACCAAATTCTTTTGTTGTTCCAACAGTTGAATCGTTGACCCGGCTCCTCCTCCCAGAACAATCTAAAACCACGAAGATACCAATCTCTTAGCAATAAACTAAAATCACGCTTAGGATTCTTTCCAATCATACCGGGATATGTATTCTCCCACTGATTACATTTATCATAATGACAATTGGAGCATAGGTGGCCTCTAGGATGAGAGTCACACACCTCTTCATGACAGGAATTACAACCTTTAATTTGTATAGCATATCCTCTATGCAATTTACACGGGTTGCATAGTCTACACTTTTCATCATACTCATCAATCATTGTGCAATTCTCACATGATGACCAGCTACCCAGTGTGTACATACATAGTGGACATGTATGGAACATTTTTTCATGTGTTAACACTCTCACTGTCACAATGAAACTGAGCTAGCAACAACAAAAAAATTGAGAGAGAGAGAGAGAGAGGAGTAAATATCTCGGTTGTCTCTGATTGGCTGCCTAAAAAACAGGTGTCAGCTCGAAAAAAAAACCACTCTGGTTGAAAAAAACTTGGAGTTGAAACATGTTTGCGGGGAATCCCCGTTCATACTGTTATCTTTTTTGCAATGTTTAGGAACAGGCGGGGAATCCCCACTCGTTTGGAATGGTACCAACAGGACATAAGCAAATAGCACGTAGTTTCATGACGTGTTTAATCACGTATAGAGGTCCATAGAATAACAATGGAAGGGGCATAAGACCATGTGAGAGGATACTCACTCTCTTTGAAAAGGTGTATACAGGGTACGGGATTCAATAGATACTATCTACTATCGTTACCATACAATCTAACCGATGGAATAAGGGATGCCCAAGATTGCCATAGGCGAAAATATCTACTTAGTCTGTACGAAGTTGCTCAAAACGTTAAAAATAGCAGCATAACTCACACACGAATAGAAAAATTTTCAAGGAGGACGAATCGCCCTCCATCATTTAGTATTGAAGAGAACAATAATTATAAATTAAAGCAGAAGTGTCCGACCAAAAAGCATCAGGGCTTTTACTGGAGAAGTTTACGACTATTTGATTAGCAACTATCACAGAGTCTTGAAACTGCACCCAACGTAAAACAGAAATAAATCCAAATTTCAAATTTCGGCTAGTGGAATGTAGAAAATCACCATTGCTCATCCCTCATAGATACACTGGAGAGCCAAATAATCAGCAGTTGTATATAATAATTTTACATAGATATACCAAACCGGTACAAACTACGAGACTAAGCAGAAGGAATAGTCACTAAGAGACTAGGGAATAATAAGACGACAACAACAAGACAAAAAAGAAGGAACAGTCACTAGGGCAGCCAAAATCACTATAATA
The DNA here is from genome assembly GCA_027921565.1 of Artemia sinica. Classification (NCBI taxonomy): domain Eukaryota; kingdom Metazoa; phylum Arthropoda; class Branchiopoda; order Anostraca; family Artemiidae; genus Artemia; species Artemia sinica. Next base: position 57,199,440 of record CM051256.1, on the reverse strand, counting down.
AAAGTAATATTACATAACTCAAGAACTTCTATTACATGAGATCAGCATGTAAACACACTGCCTGAATAACTGGTAATATCTTTCAGAAAAAAAATATTCCCATGAGAGTGACACCAGTTCGTATTATATTAAAGCAGCTATAGGGGTGATGCATGAGTCCAAAGAAGTTCTGGAGGAGTAACACAAGTCAAAACAGCTATAGTGTCACGCATTCAACCTTAAGGACAACTGCAAGAGGGAAATAGCAAGAGCTAGTAATAGCTCACAAGACAAACTTAATTGACAGTTGGAAGCAGGGATTCTGAAGTAAAGCAATTGCCAAGCCAAGCTCTAGTAGTTGATGAACGCAAGAAGAACACAAGGCGATCCCTGGGCAGAAACAAGCGATCAGCACTTTGAAAATTATTATCGCAGTAGAAAGAAAAAGGTTCATCGCGAAAGGCAATATTTCCCAGTAGATTCAAATCCAGGCCACCAGAAAACAATACACCACAAATTTGGTATGAAGCACTGCAAACAGCTTAGAATATTTTCAATAACAGATCAGAACCCTAAAAAAATGAATATTCTCCCAGGGCTTTCACACTGGCAAATAGATTCAATACCTCTCTTATTTTAATCAAGTAATACTATGAAAATTACTCAAGATGGCATGAAATTTTTTATGCACGAAATTACTTCGTTCACTTATAAACAATTTCCGAAGTTGTCATGATACGTCAAATTGTTTTTACATCCTAAAGGTAATTTTTTTCTAGACACAACATAATTTTTGTTCAATGCCAATAGACAGATCTTGATCTTCTAAGAACGGGAGCTGACATTGGATTTTCAGAACGAAATGTATTCTGTGCATTTTTCTATTTTAATGTTTTGATTTTGCGAATTCCCAACATATCTAAGCAAAACGCCCTAGCTTCGGAGCTAAACTTTTTAGAAATCAAATAATCTTGAATATTAACAGAACTTTATATTATCTCTTCGAAAACCTAAGCAAAATTTCTGTATCTCTCAAAAACTTTTTTGAGAGAAAATGAAAAAAAGACAATTAAAGTGCTACAAATCGAACCGAATCACAAGCAATCCTGCCCAATTCAAATGTAGAAAAAAAGGATATTGATAAAGCGTTTTGACTCCACGTGCTTATCCTCTAGTAGAGAAAAAGCGCCGATATTTAACAGTAAATAAATCAAATTACATCCAATATTATCCGTGTCTTGGTGATAAATCCTTCAATAATCATTTCATATTTACTTCCGCATTCTGTGTTGCTCACCTCCGTTTTACTGACATGAGGAAATAAATTGCAACTGCATCATTTTCCCCTCAATAGGTTGCCTTTGAAAAAAGAAGATATGAAAAAAACAACTGCGTAACATCTTAATAAGCAGAATTTTAATTTGCAAATATACCGTGCTTAGGAAGAATAGAATTAGAGGGAGACTCAGATTACCGGCCATTTTAAACAAGGATTCCGACTTTGATTATCGTGTAGTTACAATTTGGCTTTTAACCAGCAATATTATTTTCCTTTTAATAGACTAGGAGTTCATAGAATAGGTGTTAATTATAAAGTTTGACCCCCCCCCCCATCATAAACAGGATAATTTCCATTCTTTAAGTTTAATATCGGTCTTTGCAGTTATTTTTTTTTCAAACCTCTTTTTTTATATTTGCCGATTTTCATAACCATATCTAGAGTTATCTTAAATATGAGGGGACTACCGTCACTTCAGTTCCCAATCTTTGAATTAAAATTTAATTTTTGCAATACAATGCTTCAACAAAAAGGCCTCATTTAGTGCATTTGCTTTTAAAAATAAAAGGGAATTTCCCCAAATGAACTGTAGTTTCTGCAATTCGAAGAGTTTTCACGGCCTCAATGTCCATTGTGCACCTCGATCCTATGTTCATCTCTAACAAGATTGTTCCAGATAAGCAGGAGTTTGACACATTCCAACAAAATTCTTTACCAATTTATCATTCAAAAAGTTCAGAAGAAAATGCTTGATGTTTTCCAGGGAAATTATTTACAGTGGTTGTAAGTAGTCGTTTGAGCATACGTATATCATGGTTGCAGCAGTGGCTGCAACCAAGTAAAGAGCGAACCACGGCCCATAGTAACCAAAAGTTGAAAATCGAGTTTTGAAAAAAAACTGGCAGATGAGAAAAAAACTACCATCTGACACAGATTCAGGAATGATAACTATTATCTCGAATAATCTTAGCAATAAAAGTTTATTGAAAAAAAAAAAAAAATTTATGGAGATTTTGCAAAAGAGCCTGAAACCCCTCGAAAACAGCACCAAATCGCAATGAAAAGTGCACCATTGGAATCAGCATTGTCTAAAACCATGTATAAAAGAATTACACCTCTCAAACTTGAACAACAAGAAAAATTCCTTTGATTGCATAGGTGGCACTCACGTGTCTCCTTTTCTTCTTTTTTTTCTGTTTCTACTAGGGCTATAAGGTTACCAGAATATCATAGAGAAATGTTTAATGGCTCATTTAACAGCTATTGCTAAAATCTAAGTGCTTTTTATCATTTCAACAATACACAAGTGCCAAATGGCACTAAAAATGGTACTTTTGGTGCCATTTGTGAAGTGGAAAAGCTGGGGCATAAAAAAGTCAGATCTCGGCTGTGTTCTAGGCTATGGGACTAGGGACTAGCTCTAGACTATGAGGTTGATATGGCCACAATTCACGCTGTGATTCTCCCAAACCTTTAGTGTGTGAAGAATGTGCTGGGAAGTGATGGGAGAGGATTCCATCATGGAGCTCTCCTGAACACTTTTTAGCAAATTCTGTTCATAATTACCTCAAAAATTTTATGTTATAGACTCCTCTGATAGTTCTCCACCCTCATAGAAGTCCACAAGTAAAACTCCCTTACAATCTTAGAAAACGGTTGCCATTACTTTGATGACAAAAACTTCACGTGTTTTTGGAATACCAAAAAAAAGGTGTTTTTGGAGTCAGAATTTAATTATGTGGACGATTGATGTACAAAGTTAGTTCTGTATCAAGTGGCCCATTAAAAATAATCAAAACTTCTATATTTCAAAATCAGGTTATACGGTACAATTTCGCGGGAATTTATGGAAGATATGGAAATTTTGCTTAGGTTTTGAAAAACTTCAAAAATCTTGTTAAAAAAATAAATAAAAATCTGGAAGTAAGGAGCAACATTGAAACTAAAAACGAACAGAAATTATTCCGTACATGAGGAGAGCTGCTCCCTCTCCCAGAAAAAGAAATAAAAATTAAAAGATCACAACGGTGTTGTTTCTACATTAAATTTACATTAAAACGGGCAAAGATTAATTAAAAAAAACAAGATTTTTCCGAGGGAAATAAAGAGTGAAGTTGAAACTTAAAACGAACAAAAACTACTGCTTCACAGTCTATCAAGGAGGCACACTTGTGCCTCTTTAAAGAGGCAACCCACCACAATGTTAAGCGATTTCCAGTCCTAGCGGTCGCACAGACGGCGGTGATCGCATTTTGTAGCCTAAGCTAAAACTAAGAAACATGCAAAATTTCACCCCCCCCCCCTCCGACTTTATCTTCATGGGGGAAAGTGGGCCGGAAGTTTCGACCTCCCATCACAGTCCCCCTTTAAAGTTGTCTGAAATTTAGAGGATAAGCTTTCCTAGGGCCTGGGAGCTTATCCTCAAAATTTCAGCTCAATCCGATCACTCCTTCCCTGTTTTTCAAAAACCAAATATAGCCACTTAATGTTCATTATTTGAAAAAAAACTACGTTTTCGAAAGAGTTAAAGAGGCTGAGTCACAAGTTCGAACCTTAAAACGTACAGGGATTATGAGGTACAGTTGGGGGGCTGCCGCCTTCCTAACCCCCCGCTTTTGCAGCTTCTTTTGTTAAGGTTTTTTAAGTCCTGTAGCCTGCAATCAGTTGGTCGTACCAAGTTCATCACATTATATCTTGTTATCGGTTAGGGAAAAATCTCCTGTAAAAAAATCCAGCAAACAGACTCAGTACTGTTTCTAATCAAAGAGATGCAATAGGATGTTCTTACGGTTAAAATTCAAGCAGACTTCGTTCGTGTTGCAAAGCATTTCTTTGCAAGGGAAAAAGCGGGGGTTGAGGGGGGCGGAAGACCCCCAAAATAAAAATCTAAACAAAAATGGCTGCAAATGCAGGGGGTTTGGGGGCGGCAGCCCCCCAAATGTACCTCCTAATCCCTGTATGTTTTAAGGTTCGAACTTGTGACTCAGCCTCTTTAATTCTTTCGAAAACGTAATTTTTTTCAAATAATTTCTGCACGTTTTTGTACAGTTTATTACTTATTATTGCTTGACTAACTGTTAGCTGATAGTGTCAGGAGTTAAATTTGGGGGGCTGCCGCCCCCCAAACCCCCCGCTTTCGAAGATTCTTGTGTTAAGGCTTTTAATTCCTGAATACTCAAATCAAATGCACAGTAAAATTTTCTTTTTTTCAAATTTTCTTCGAGCATGCGGGTATACGACATGTTATCAAAGCAGCGGAGACTTACCTGTAAGCAGAAGGCCGAGTGTGATATTCTTCTGGAGACGCCTGTTGAGCCGAAGGATTTAACAGATTGGATTTAAAAAAGAAACTGAGTTTCTTTTTAAACTTTAAATTTAAGAGATACTACTTTAAATTCAATATATAAAAAGTTTACTCTGACGGGGAATCGAACCCGGGTCTTCCGCATGACAGACAGGAATAGCGACCACTGTACTATCGGAGACTCTAGTTAAGCTATTTTTAGTCTCTGCAATCTATTTTCGACGCAAGCAAATACAAAGTAAGATTTTCGTTTTTCGAAAAAAACACTTCTGGGAAAGAGCTGGAATTTTTGGAAGCTTGCAGTCGGTCTTGTCAGGTTAAGAAGACTATTTTGATCTAATTTAATAATGAAATACTATGCTTTTAGGAATTTCAAAAATTAACATGGGCTCTTATAGGAAAACGAGGTTTTTCGTAAATGTAAATTTGGGGGATAATTTTTCGGTCTGAAAATATCATTATTAAATTAGATAAAAATATTCCTCTTAACCTGACAAGACCGATAGCAAGCTTCAAAAAATTCCAGCTCTTTCCCAGAAGTTTTTTTTGTCGAAAAAACGAAAATCTTACTTTGTATTTGCTTGCGTCGAAAATAGATTACAGAGACTAAAAATAATTTAACAAGAGTCAGAGTAAATTTTTTATATATTGAATTTAAAGTAGTATCTCTTAAATTTAAAGTTTAAAAAAGAAACTCAGTTTCTTTTTTAAATCCAATCTATTAGATCCTTCGGCTCAACAGGCGTCTCCAGAAGAATATCACAGTCGGCCTTCAGCTTACAGGTAAGTCTCCACTGCTTTGATAACATGCCGTATACCCGCATGCTCGAAGAAAAGTTGAAAAAAAAAATCTTACTGTGCATTTGATTTGAGCATTCAGGAATTAAAATCCTTAACACAAGAATCTTCAAAAGCGGGGGGTTTGGGGAGCGGCAGCCCCCCAACTTTAACTCCTGACACGATCAGCTAACATTTAGTCAAGCAATAATAAGTAACAAACTGTACAAAAAACGTGCAGAAATTATTTGAAAAAAACTACGTTTTCTAAAGAGTTAAAGAGACTGAGTCACAAGTTCGAACCTTAAAACGTACAGGGATTAGGAGGTACAGTTGGGGGGCTGCCGCCCCCCAAACACCCCGCTTTTGCAGCCTCTTTTCTTAAGATTTTTATTTTGGGGGTCTTCCGCCCCCCTCAACCCCGCTTTTTCCCTTCCAAAGAAATTCTTTGCAACACGAACGAAGTCTGCTTGAATTTTTTACCGTAAGAACATCCTATTGCATCACTTTGATTAGAAACAGTACTGAGCCTGTTTGCTGGATTTTTTACAGGAGATTGTTCCCTAACCGATAACAAGCTTTAATGTGATGAACTTAACAATTTTGAACAGAATAAACAGGGAACAGAAGAAGGGCTCAGCATAAACAAGCAGTTTAGGTTCAGGTAGGTTCAGGTTCATCTATTTTTCCATTATACATAATCACACTGAATACATAACTATACCTGGCACAGAGACAAGTTTGTAGTTATAACTGTAACAGACTGAATTGTCATGCCAAATTCTCTGAAGATTTAAAAAAAATGCCATTGAAACAGTTTCATTCGTGTTGGTATGACCAACTAATTGTAGGCTACAGGACTTAAAAAACCTTAACAAAAGAGGCTGCAGAAGCGGGGGGTTTGGGGGGCGGCAGCCCCCAACTGTACCTCCTAATCTCTGTACGTTTTAAGGTTTGAACTTGTGACTCAGCCTCTTTAACTCTTTAGAAAACGTAGTTTTTTTCAAATAATCTTAAATATATCAATAAAATTAGTACCAATAAACCAGCTGATGACATTTCCTATGTCTGTGTGATTATGGAAAACTAGCGCTTTACTGAAAACGCAAAAGCCAAGTATAAAAAACAAGAATATTCAAAAGTGAGTACGTAGCGTGACAACAACAAACTAATCTATAACGCTTTTCATAGTTTTACACTAGCGGTAGAATTAGCTTTCAGTAAACTATTGAAATTACCTTAAAAACATAACCATAAAAATAAATATTATATTTTAATAACCGCAAAGTCATTGATTAGCATATAGAAATAATGGATTGATTTATCAGGTAACATTTTGGTCTTACCAGCTATAATACCAATAGTGAGTAATATACAATTTTAAATTGTAAGATATACGGTTTAGTATTATTCGAAATGAAGATCAAATAAGTCATAATATGAACTCTGGAAATCCAGTTGTTTCTCTCTATACGACTGACAATTTCAAGTTATTATACAAATTCTAAAGCTAGTCTATAGTCCTAATACTATCACGATGGCATTACTTTGGACTTGTCTCCAAACTAATCATGAAATGTCCTTTTCAGAACCAAAAGGAGATCCAATCATCAGAGTAAGGTAGAAAATTGTGCTCATCTGCGTTGGTCTGAGTCTGCTTGGTGCAGCGAAGGAGCTTTAGCACATTCATTAAAGATACAAATAATGATACTTTACAACAAGAACATTTCCTTCCACATAAAGCTCTATGAGAGAACCCTACTACATCCAGTATTATTTTCTTTGAACCTATAAGGTAGAGGTTGGGCAGCTGATACTGGTCCGTACATAAAAATTCACATTCTTTTTTTTGGGGGGGGGGGGAGGGGGGAGGATGTTGAGGAATACAAAAAATGTTAAAAATGGGTAAAGCATACAGAAAAAAAAGCAACTATAGTAACAAAGGTTTAAAGCTTGAAGTTTTTTTTTTGGGGGGGGGGGGGGGAGGAGTTCAACAGCTCCACTCCACCCCCCCCCTCCACTTTGTATGTGTCCAGGGTAATGAGCTTTCACTCAGTAAAATTGGCCAAATGGACAAAAATCGTTAAATTTATAATACACATACGAAGTCTTTATTCTTAATGCTTTGATAAAATCTGTTTTACTCATATCCAAACCTACTCGAGATCCCTAATTCTTCTCCTAACTTCCAAACTAAAATGCAAGGACAATACTTTACTGCACCAAATTTTATTTGACCGAGTCATAATTTTAGATTTTGACTTGGGAGCCCTTATTTCAATGCTAAATGTGTACGTTCAAAAGCATTATCTCTCTCTCTCTCAAAAAAAGAAAGGAAAAGCAGTTGGTGAGTGAGAGTTTGGGATATTATATCTTTTTGTTGGAAAAGCGGATTACCCAACAGCTTAAAAGGTACACTTTAAGGACCGAGTTTTTCCAACTTTTTGTGAGAGACCTTTCAGGTTTATATGAAGGGGAGACAAATTTACCCCGTAACGTCCCTTCACTTAAAGAATATATTTAAAAGAAGCGTGCAATATGGATGCTAGGGCGTGAGAATTCTTCTCTCTATGCAAAAATACTTTATTGTGAAACAGAAGATCACATTCTTACGAATACTTTAAAAGTGGAACCGAGAGAAATATTTGTTGAGTGACCCACCCTAACCGCACCGTCTTGAAAAAATTTCACATAAAGACCCAAAAAATCCTTCCGAGAGTTAAGAAAACCCCTAAAAAAAGAAGGGTGTACTTTTCCCGGAGTCATTTTCGTTTCCAAAAGACCCTAATACAAAATTTAAACTTCAGCACAAAGAGCAAATGGTTAGTGGGATGAGGGGTTAACTTAGCTCTTTACTTCTATCTTTTAAAAGACGTTATTTATTTTTTTAGTTAAACACAAGACAGATCGCAACAAAAGCCGTGCTAAAACTGTAAACTCCTCAGAGCAGCAATAGACATTCTTTGCACGAAGAATTCTTTGAGAGCGAGGGCGGGAGGGGGTAAAACCTGGAATCTATGTTTGTATTTGAAAAATTTGGATTTGTGTAAATGTTCTAATTTGAAAGACTTCCGTAACAACGTCAAGTCGAAGAAGTGGTCACCTGCCATTTAGTTTAGCCAACGACATAAGGTACGTAAAACAATGTTCTGAACTGGAGGTCAAGTACAATTTTAAATAGATGCAGAATGGGGACCTCAGCAAAGGATGCAAATTTTAATGTTGTATCATAGCTTTTGTAGAGGAGTAGGTTGGATTTCAGCGCCCAGGTGCAACTTCAATTTCTGAGCCCTCCTCCCTTTAAAACATAAATGAAATATATGTAAATCTTTTATGAAATATATGTCATCTAACTGATGTCCCAATAGATGCTGCACTTGATTACAGATGTGCCCTAACTAAGCCACTCAACTTTTGCAGGATAGCTTAGCAAAAGCTTTATCAAAATAATCAATCTACACTGAAACAAAACATAAAACTGGGCTGGTTCCAAATAGTTAAAACGAAGAACAAAGAAAGAACAAATGAAATACCAAGCAATGTTTCAACTAAGTTTGATGTTCAGTTTACATCTGTATTTTTGACTTTAAGCTGTTTTTCTCTAGATATCTAATAGTTAGAGAATCATGGTACAAAGATGGAAAGATATCCTGATATCTAACTGGACTTGATATATTCTCTAGATATCTAATAGGAAGAGAATCGTGGCACAAAGATACACAAAGATGGAAAGGCGAACGACGTCACAAAATAAAAAATTGTATAAGCACAAAAAAGATAGTTAAAATAGAACATACTGGGTGGAATAGCATAGAATGGCCAATTCTTGATTTCATTTCATGGGCTTGAGCATTTTGTCCAGGATCGTCTTTAAGCTTTTTCCAAGTGCTTGTTGGTACATGATAAGAATATAGACCAGAAAATCTGTGCTCTATTGTATACGTTGTTGAATTTAACATAGCTGCTTCTGTACTCGTATATCTTAAAAAAAAGAAACTAGTTATTTAAGTCTCTTTTGAATTTAAGCAAAACTCTTTTTAACATTTCACTTAAATTTCCATAGAAACGTTCAAAAAGGCTCATGGAAGAGGGGAAGGGGTGATGCAGTTTTTTGGGGGGAATTTATACAGTCTCTCGTGAGTACGACTTTTTTTCAACTTTACCAAATTGTCGATGACATTTCAATATTAAACAGTTTGTGAAGATGGAACACTATAGTTTGTGAGTATGGAACAATATAATTTGTGAAGATGGAATACTCTAGTTTTATTTTATTTTTTATTATTAATATTAGTGCATTTAACGACTTTTTCGTAGGTTGCTGCAAAAAATCTCTAACTTTTACTTATCCTTTACTTTGCTCTTAAAAGTATAAAATCAACGTTTAAAGAATAACAATTCAAGATGTAGCTTATCACTAGGAAAATGAAAATAAAAAGGATAATGAGCTGGTTATAGAAGATAATTTCGATTCTTCTTCTTCATATTATTCACCACATTTAATCCGAGCTTACCATAAACTGAATTTAAATACAAGTTTGGACGCTTTTCAGACTCCCATATAAGATTCTGTCAAGCCAACTTACAGTCCACAAATATTTTTAGAAATCGCTGAAAAAAAAGATAGCTCCATAACAAACTTTGCTGAAGTTGATTATTTTAAATATAAAATTCAATCCTTTTTGTAATCAGGTATTTTCTCCCAATCCTTAAATGCAAATCTGCTTAATCATATATAGTTTTATTATGACCAGACCACATCATTGCCTCTAATTCACAGAAGCAAATCAAAAAGAATAATATGTCAATCAAGTGATCATGGAGACCAAAGATACAAAGATGACCTGTAGTATTGTTGAACTTTACCTTCTTACTTTACCTGCAGCAAATCAACTTCCTTCAATTTCTACACCCTTAAAAGGCTCAAGGTGACATTTAAGGCTAAAAATAAGCATCGTTCGTTTCCTTGTTTCTAAAAGTGGAGCCTTTCTTTTGTTAGTACTAACAATTGATTTGGTAAAAATACATGTTCTCCAGAAATCAGAGAGACATGGGGGATAGTTTCTATAGCTAACTTGCTGGGTGTCGAAGATTGTGAATGAAACAAAAATAGACAAATAAGTTATTTATACAAAAGAAGACAAAAAAGAATTAAAACATATTTTGGTGGACAATGAATACAATGAACAATTCCAATACGTAGAGAAACTATTAGAAGACAAAGACCAAAAGTACCAAGAACGACACATGGGTGACAAATATATATATGTATATGTTACTAATAATCCTACAACTAACAATTCACTGCAGCACCAAGCCGCCAACACAGCTAAGCCCACTCCTCCTCCATCCCAATATATTCAAAGCCTTCCTCTTTACACGCTCCCCGGAAGTTCCTATTTCCCTTAAATCTTTCCCTACCACATCTTCCCACCCCATTCAGGGACCACCTATGTTTCGTTTACCCCTAGACGGTTGGCCGCCAAGGACAATCTTTGGCAATTTGTCATCCTTCATCCGCAGAACGTGTCCTAGCCACATCAACCTTTCTCTCATTATAGCCCTATGAAGCAGGATTAAACCACATTTTTCATACAGCTTACTGTTTGAGATACGGTCAGTAAGTCGAGTACCAAAAAGAATCCGTAGACAATTTCTCTGGAGCACATCTAGCAAATCCTCCTCCATTTTCGGAGAGCCCACGCTTCAGAACTATACTTCCATTGTCATTACTGTAGTTGCAAATATTCTAGTGGTGATTCACAGACTTATCTTCCAATTCTTCCAATTTTTTTCAACTGTGAAAAAACACCCTAGGCCTTGGCTACCCTACTTTTAACATCTTCACTACGCCAACCGTCTTTACTAATAATAGTACCTAGGTAGGCGAATCTGTCCAATCGATCGATCTTCTGGTTACCCAACATCACCTTTTCAGCTTTTAGCAACTTAGGTTTTTTTAACACTAATTTTCAAACCTATTCTTATACCCTGAACTCGCAAAACCTCTGAAGTTCATTTATTTTGCTAACATTTTCATCTAGGATGCATAAATCATCAGCATAGTCTAAGCCTAGGAGAGTTTTACTTCCCCATTTGATTCCGTATTCTCCAACTGCCTTTGCTGTCCTCCTTAAGACAAAGTCAATAAAAATGATTCTTATAAATGGGGACAGAACGCAACACTGCTCAACTCCTGATGCAATACGAAACCAACTACCAACCTCATTTCCTACCTTAACCGCAGCAATTTTATTCTCGTACATAGCACTAATCACTTTAATAATAATAATAATGTATTTCTTACCCGTCTACAAAAAGAGGAATGACGGAGTACTATATAAAAAGAAAAAAGGAACATAAGCACTAAAAACTTATTTTCCCCATAAATAATCAAATCAACCTGATATCAGGAAGACTGCTCTTCGTACACTATACATAAGAAAACTTTCAGCAAGGGTAACAACGGATGAGTTGGTGAGTCAGCCAGGAAATTTCGAAACTTCGTTTAGTTTTTTACACTTGATGCTATAAGAGGGATGTCTCTTACTTCCACAATTTGCACATTTCATAGGGGCAGAACACGGATGCTCACGACTGGAGGTATGTCCTCCAGAACATCTAGCACACTTTGCCGCATTTTTACATTCGTAAGCTACATGCCTATAATGTTGGCAATTGTAGCAGCGTTTCGGAATAAACAGGAATTTCTCTATCCGAAAGCAATCATATTCGATCCAAATACCGTGTCGGATTGCAGAGGAAAGGGCACTTTTTGTCGGAAAATACATTTTGAAAGTTGACGAGCTTCCGATACGGATAGCTCTTGTGCATTCTAGTGAGGCAGTTTTTAAGTCTTTTTCTGCTACACAACTAGGTATCCCTTTCACAACGCCGATGAAGACGGGATCGGTCACTTTCGTTGTTGCAGTGTCGCTTTTCATGTTTGTTGCGAAGTTTTCAGCCGAAACCCGGTCGGAAACTTTGATCAGCCAACGACTTTTTGATGACTTGACACAAACATCAGTATTGCTAATGCCACACTTCTCAATCAACTGTCCTTTTTCCGTGAGATTCGATACTTTAGGTGGATTAGCAACAACATCGGAGAAAAGTCTTTTCTCAGAAACATTCGCTATCTCCTTCTCGCACCTGCAGAACCTTTTACGGGTGAGTTCGTTGGCGTTTCGAATCTTATATTCAGCGCTTCTTCCAACTTGCGTTCGATTTTTAGTAGCCGGCGCGACAAATCTGCACGTGCCTCAAAACTGGCTTCGGGGACCTCCGAAGGATCATACATGCAGAACACCGTCTCGTCTCTAATATCCTTTTCTCGAAAAACGACATAGCAGTCGTATAGCTCACTAATTAGTTCTTCCTTTGTACCGTCCTTATGGGCATTTATCTGACCACCAGCTTTAGCTAAACATTATCTCGAGTTCAAAATTGATCCTTTTTTGTAAAAATCGCAAGCCACGATGCACACATCTTTCTTATCAATTTCAATCTCACTGTCAATGCATCGCGAAATATAGTTCAGCAATCCATCCGAGAATACTGGCATGACGCCAGCGCACAGCGGAATATAGCGAGACGTTCACTTGTCAACTGTTTATGAATGACTTAAACGTATTAATTAATACAAAATTCCACAAAATAAGTTTTTAAAAGAAAAGTAAAGAACTCCATTGAACAAAAAATGAGCAAAAATAAAATAAAATGATCTACCAAGCGTAACACTACCACAAATCACCATCAATAAATAAATGAGATCCAATACGGACGGAAATTACAATAAATAACTGAGTCAAACTCAAAACAAGCAGAAATTAACATGAGTAGGACTGACAACCCCCATGCCTTCTGAAGACCAGAACATAATTTGCACTTTACTGAAAAAAAAAGAATGTGCATTGTCAGTTTAACATACATATACTGATTTTTATTCCTTAAAGTCGTAATTATTTTTGATTTATTACCGTTAAAAAAGAGAAAACATTTAAATGTTTTAGCTTTAATAATTAACTTTGTATTAATTTTAGTAATTAACTTTAAAAATACGTATACAAACTTTAATTACTGGAGACAACTTTAATTACTGGGAAAAAACTAGAAGAGAAGTTTTCTTGGTATCAATGTCGTCATGCGAAATTATACAAGAGTATGAATAAATCCGAACAGCTAAGCTATGGAAACAAAGTCTATGATGAACCAAAATGAAGCACAACGAGATATGTGGTTAGGAGACATGGGACAACAAGCATAACAACGATTCGCAAAGGAAAATGATTGACAACGTTATTAACGGTTAGGAATTTTTAAACTCAATTGAAATTTCTGATTTACCACTCTATGGTTTGCAACTAAAGAATAAATGCGTAATTTAGATTTGGATATGTCAGAGGGTATATACAATGGAATATGCTTGGGTACTGGATTATTTAATAACGCAATTAAAGCAAACATAAAATTATTGGGAAAAAGCTGGAAATGAAGTTTTTTTTGGTGTCTATAACGTCATGCAAATTTATACAAGAGGATGAATGAATCTGAACAGCTAAAGCGAAAGGCATGGAAAAAATGTCTGAGGTAACAATGAACGAAAATGAAGCAAAGCAACATCTGTGTTAAGGAGACATGCAACGACAAGTACCACAGCAAATCACAAATGAAAATTATGGATAACAAAATCTGCGGTTGAATGATGGACAACGAAATTTGCTGTTAAAAGAAAAGCGACGCGAGGATCACATCTAATCGTAAACAAAATCTGTGGTTAGAAGAGAAGGAACAGCGAGAATCACTACAAATTCCAGAAGAATAAAAATCTTATAAAATGTATAATTTTTTGGAAAGATAAACAGGATGGAAGAATTAAGTTGACGCCGCAAAAATGAAACTACTGGGGAAAACCGGAAAGGAAGATATTTTGGTATTCATGACGTCATGCTAAATTATACAAGGGGATTAATGAATCTGAACAGCCAAAGCAAAAGGCATGGGAAAAAGTGTCTAAGGTAATGATGAACGAAAACGACGTAAAGCGACATCAGTGGTTAGGAGACATAGGACAACAAGCATCACAACAAATCACAAATGAAAATGATTGATAACGAAATCTGCCGTCGAATCACAATTGTTTACCTAAATTTTTTTCTTAACAAGATAAAAAAAAAAATTCTTCGCGACTAACATTGGTTTTCCGAAGACTAAAATTAATTCCGTGACTTTCTCTTTTTGAAGTTTGATTTTGCAAATTGCCTACATTTTTTCTCAGTAAAATGTTCTAGTTATAAAGTTAAAATTTTTAGAAATCAAATAATTTTGCATGATAATACAACTTCAAATTATCTCTTCGAGAACTCTAATAAAAATTTCCATATCTCTCATAAACTTTTGGGAAATAATACCGTATACCTACTTCGAAACACAGACATTCAAATTTTTTTTTATAATTTTTTTTTTTAGAATTTTCGACTATTAAGTTATTGTATCAATGCCGTGAAAAGTAAACAAGAATAAATGTACTCTTCTATAACCAAAAATTAACTGTACACTAAAAATAATTTCTAAAGTTGCCATCGCGCATAAATTTCCTTGATATCCTAGAGGCAACTTTTTTTTCTACACAACGGTAGATTTTTTTTTTCTCACAAAGCGGATAGCCATATCTTGATTTTCAAAGAACTGGGGTTTTATCATTGGTTTTCCAGAAGAAAAAAAATTGTGTAACTTTTCCTATTTTGAAGTTTTGATTCGTCGAATTTTCTACACTTTATCTAAGTAAAATACACTGTCTTCCAAGCCTAAATTTTTAGAAATAAATAATTTTGAATACCGATGGAACTTTACATGATCTCTTCGACAACCTAGACCAATTTCCAGTATTTTTCATTAACTTTTAGGAAATAATACGGAAAATCGTAATTTTCAAACTGATGTCCCAACTTTTTTTTTCTAAAATATTTCGATTTTGATAATTATTAAATTTAGATGTTTAATGCCATGAAAAGTAAAAAAGAGGGTTCCCTTTGCAACTGATCCATCGAGAAACTGAGCCCCGTACATCTGAACCCATGTAACTGAACCCTCGTGAAATTGAAACCCCCGTGCAAGTCAACCTCGTTTAATTCGATCCTGTTTAACTAAACCCCCGTTTAACTGAGCCCCCTATTCAGCTCAATCCCATTCAACTGACCACTTATTCAACTCACTGAACCCTCGTACAACTCAACCCCCATTTAACTGAGCCCTCATGCAACTCAGCTCGTGTTTAGCTGAACCCCCGTTTAACCCAAACCCACTGTAATTCTACCCCCGTTTAACTGAACCACCATTCAGCTCTATTCCAATGCAACTCAACCCTCGTTTGAATCAACATCCGTGTAAGTACATCCCATTCGACTCAACCCCAAGCAACTCAACCCTCATTCAGCTTAACCCCCGTGCAATTCAACCGTCATTTAACTCAATCCCCGTTTAACCCAACCCCATTCAGCTTAATCCTCCTTAAATCAACAATAAAGCCAGAAAATGTATTTCGGCCCGTTTTATTGGGAACGATAAAAGTTAGTTAAACTGAAATGGTCTTTATTTATTGTTTAAATCTTATATAACTGGTTTTTTTTTTTTCATGCTCCAAAATCAGGGTCCAGAGTAGCCATAAGCTCTGTGTTGTAAAAATTCTATCTCGTAATAAAAATTTGCCGTTAATGCCGATTCAGCAATGATAGCTATTATTTAGATTAATTTTAATAGTAAAAGTTTATTTCGAAAACAAATTTAAAGGTAACCGTCCTAGGTCCTAGGAATTAGGGTTTAATTTCCAAACCCCATAAAGGCATACTTTAACTGGTCACTGGTTTGATGTTACATAGTACACTTCACCCGAAAGTTCCAGATAAAAAAGAAGGTTGATCACTATTCAAAGCTGCTTCTAATTACAATAATTGCTATCGTCACAATCTTCTTTTAGAACCTTTTCTTGCAGCAGAAATTTTTGAGCCTGTAAAACTTTGGCTTCTTCTCGATATATTTCAATTTTTTCAAAGTTCTTTCTTACTATTGTGTATTCCCAGACTAGAGACTACATCTTATTAAACCTTAAGCCTGACCAGACTAACAGCTATTCCGAATTTTGGAGCCAAGGCTAAAAGTTAAACAACCATCTCCCCATTTACACATTTTAAAACAAGCTAATTAGAATATCTGATCAACGACCGAAGCGAGAAGCACATTTTGACCTTTTAATCAGCGCTAGTTCAGACTTACTCTTAGGCCTTGGGTTGGGTTGAGACAAACGAGCTTTGATTAATGGGGTTGAGTTAAACAGGAGTTGATTTTCATAGGGGTTGAGTAAAACGGGGGTTCAACTGAAAAAGGGTTCGGTTAAAAGGGGTTTAATTGCACGGGAGTTTGGTTCATTTAAAAGGGATCGAGTTGCAGTTGTGTTGAATTGTACGGAGGTTGAGTTGCAAGGGGATGAGTTAAACGGCGGCTCAGTTGAACGATGGTTCAATTGAATGGGGCTGAGTTGCATGAGGCTTGAGTCAAAGGGGGAGGGGGTTCAGTTATATGTATTTAGTTGCACGGGGCTCAGTTACACAAGGGTTCAGTTACACACACACTAACAAGAGGACATACATTCTTGTATATTTGAAAATGAACCATATAGTATAAAATTAAAGTTCACACAATGAACCAGTAGCCGCTCTGAATAGTACACACTTTTAAATCAGGTAATTAAGGTAACACTCATTAGAGCCAAGGAGCAAATTTAAAGCTACCGTTACTACCGTGAATCAGTTTTAGGCCCGTCTTTAATTTTTTTATTGCCAATCTTTCATACCCCAGTCATGTTTGTGCATTTCACTTAACACTGTGTTCACGTCTTAATTATTAGCATTCTAATTCAATTTCATTAACGACATAGTCTTGAATACCTCTACTATTTATGCTTTAAAATGCGGTACAATTCACAGCAGCTCTTGCTAGAGAGATTTCTGTGGCGTTGCTGCCATGATTAGTATTTCCGTTCACGACTAGGTCAGTACTAAAATCGAACCAGAGCATGGCTAAATACCCAAATTCTTCCATTTGTTTTGCCAAAATTTTTTGAAAACTTTGCAGGATGTGTAAGTTGTACTATCATTCATTCCATTTATTTGCCGATCCAGATCGTGAACAGTCGACCGATTCGGCTTCGTCCAGGAGCCATGTAGATTGGTCCTAGAACGTTTCGTTACCTTCTGGATTGGATAGGAGTAACTCAATTGTACTTTTACAAGTATAAAACTGTTAAACTAGCGAAACATATTTTCTGGGATTTTTCATGGGCTGGTCAGGTTGGCTTTGGATCTTTTATCGTTTGTCACATGTGTAACAATAGTTGACATTTTTATTGTCTTTTGTGCTCCCACGCCTTGCTGCTATCATTTTTTTTTTTTTTTTTTTTTTTTTAATAAAACAAAAGCGTTTGAAACATAAATGGCACCACGATCCTTCGGGGCTTTGGGAGTAACTACGGTTACCTAGCGACACAAGGATAATTCTGACAATTTCCTCATCTGTAAACTATAGCTTAATTTCCGGAAATTCTATTTTTGACTTGAAAGGCTATTCTTATATTATGTCTTAAACTTAAGATTTGATTTCTTTCTTGGAATATTTTATTCCTTTTTTTGTGGAACTACAAAGAAATATGAAGCTATTTTGGTCAAAATTAACAGCTAGTTTTTTTTTTACAAAAGGAGAGAAAAGAAACTAATTGGGCGTAGTTAGCAGATAACCTTGAACTTAACTGGCCTTAGGTTGGAAAAACCGGGTTTAAACATAACCCAATGACCCATGATAATTTTTCTACCCAAAATTCGGTAAAAATATTTCTAAATGGCAAAAAGGAGGATATATATATATATATATATATATATATATATATATATATATATATATATATATATATATATATATATATATATATATATATATATATATATATATATATATATATTCACAATTGCCAAATTCCATACGCTGGAGACTTGAAACACAAGCAATTGAAACACAAGCTAGTCCCCACCTTGAAACACAAGGCAATTCTCTTTTTTTATCGGGTACCACTGATGTGCCTTCTTCTTTTCATTTTTTTTTTTTTTTTTAACCCAGGAGGAATGTATCGAACCAGTGGTTATAGAATATTGAGAGAGGAATCATTAAAAGGAATTCGCAATATCTAGCGCTCTTTTTAAGGAACAAAAGAGATTGCGCCACAGCAAAGTGCCATTTCTGCCATTTAGTACCACAAAACATCAAATTTTGCCCAAAGATGGATTTTTCATGGTTAAAAATTCAATTGGAGGTTGAAAGTTCAACATTTTGCCTCATTTTCCAAAACAAAACAATTATTTCAGCCAAACAGGGTCATAATGTCCGTAAGTGACAATTAAGTCTGAAATAGCCAATCGACTGAATACTATATGAAAGCAGGTGACCTTGGTGATTGACACATTTATAGGGATTTCGGGAATTGGTATTTGAACTAATTCCAGAAAGTTTGGCTCACCTGAATCTTTTACTTCTTTTTAAAATATAGAAGAAAGTTTGTCTGAAAAGCCTCTGTTTAAATAATGGACAGATGCTGTTTGTTCGGGGACCAAAATCTTTTTTTCCTTTTAATTGTTTTGATAACAATTAAACTAAGTCTGTTTTTTGCCACCATCCCAAGTTACCACACCCCCTCCCCAAGAGTATGTGTCTGACTAGGGCAATTCTCACAGCCCTAAAGAGTAAATTAGATCTTATTTTGGTAACAACTAGAACACACGATTTGATGGGAATCTGTTTTAGGAATTCAGGAACGCAAACATAAATATAAGCGGCACTTTTTGCGCAGGCATCCTGGTATAATAAACTAAGTGTGTGAACCTTACACGTTCCATAAGACATATAATATTGCTCAAGGATGACGCTTTATAAATAATTGAAGTTTTCAGGTGCAATTTCTCAGAGTTCGCGATGACAACAAACTCATCGGAACTGTTATCTATGTAACAAAGTTACACATACATCCTGTAAAACTTTAATACAGGTAGGGGTAAAACCTTTATTAAATGTCCTATTTTCTATTCTGACAAAGACGTATATTGACTTTTCTATTTTCCCTGCCTAAGCTAGCCAATTCTTTCTTTTTTTTGTAAAATTTGTTCTGTATATTTAAAAAACTAAAAAAGAAAAAAGAGAGAAACAAAATATATAATAATAATAAGTCTTTCTAATGGAACGGAAGAGCAAATTTGAAAATTTGAAAGAACAAAGATTATTACTTTGCCAGTCCATGCAACATTTTCGTGCAAAACTAGCTCTAATAGTCTTACTTGTGATACTTTCCTAAATTTGTAGAACCCTGAACAAATAGTTCTTTACTAAAAAATGAGCTTACTCTAGATTTTTGAAGGATTTAAATTGTGCACTAAAAGTTGTCAATATCGGTCAGTAAAAGACTAGTTGCCGACGCCATGTTTTCGATTACCAAAGTTACCGATATCATAGCCAGTGAAAGACTATCAAGAGCCTTATAAATTAGTCTTTTATTTTCAGCAGTCTTGTCAAAGACTTTTCCACTCATAAGACTTCATTCTTCTTTCTTTTTTTGGGAGGGGGGAAGTCTGTTTTTGTGTTTTCAGTAAATGACTATATGCCAGAATTCTACAAATTATAGGAAAATATCATGAGTCAGTTCCTTGGAGCTAGTTTTGAGGGTATATGTTGCATACACTGCGAACCAATAATTTTTGCACATTTTAGTTTTCAACTTCTTCCTTGGTTTCATCACAAAAACTTTGTTTTAAAAGTTGATTTATTAGCATACATGAAACTCAAGCTCAACAAATACAGGTAAAAAATATCATTAGAGGCTGATTCAGGATTTTGTCATGCTATATTTACTATAGCTAAAAAGGGCTCTAAAACACTTCATATAATTAAAAAGCTATATTTTAGATTGAAAATGCAGCGGATTGACCCAAATATCAAAGTTTGGATACCTAATAGTCGACATAAGCAGAAATTATCCCAACTGGTGCTGAAAAACAAAAATGTTATAGCTTCATCAATTAATTTTTTATGCAGTGGTGTAGCTTACTAGTTAAACAGTATTTTAGTAGCACACACTTATTCTAAAATCATTTTCAGATTAGAAAGAGAGAGAGAGAGAGAGAGAGAGAGAGAGAGAGAGAGAGAGAGAGAGAGAGAGAGAGAGAGAGAGAGAGAGAGAGAGAGAGGAGAGAGAGAGAGAGAGAGAGAGAGAGAGAGAGAGAGAGAAGAGAGAGAGAGAGAGAGAGAGAGAGGGAGAGAGAAAAGAGAGGGAGAGAGAAAAGAGAGGGAGAGAGAAAAGAGAGGGAGAGAGAAAAGAGAGGGAGAGAGAAAAGAGAGGGAGAGAGAAAAGAGAGGGAGAGAGAAAAGAGAGGGAGAGAGAAAAGAGAGGGAGAGAGAAAAGAGAGGGAGAGAGAAAAGAGAGGGAGAGAGAAAAGAGAGGGAGAGAGAAAAGAGAGGGAGAGAGAAAAGAGAGGGAGAGAGAAAAGAGAGGGAGAGAGAAAGAGAGAGAGAAAGAAAGAGAGAGAGAGAGAAAGAAAGAAAGAAAGAGAGAGAGAGAGAGAGAGAGAGAGAGAGGAGAGAGAGAGAGAGAGAGAGAGAGAGAGAGAGAGAGAGAGAGAGAGAGAGAGAGGAGAGAGAGAGAGAGAGAGAGGAGAGAGAGAGAGAGAGAGAGAGAGAGAGAGAGAGAGAGAGAGAGAGAGAGAGAGAGCCACTTACGTTCCAGATGGCGTCAAAATGCGTCCACCAAAAACATAGATGATTTTCTTCAAAGGATCCAGGCACATTTGGTGGTCAAACACAAGCTTTGGACCTCCGACCAGAGCAGTATCTTCCGAAATCAAAGTCCACTGGTTACTGTCAATATCATACACATAGAAGTCGCTCTGTAAGAAAACATTTTTACCAATTAAACATAACTTCAACCTTTGACTTCCAATGAAAAGGGATAGGCTTGCCAATGATTTAGCTAAAAACTAAACTTCCTTATAAAGAAAAAAACGCTATCCAATTCTTGAACAACTTTACCGTATAAATGAACTAGTATGAATTGCCCTTAATCTTCAACAAGTGTCTTTAGTATTGTGTGGAAATTCAACAATGAATAGAGACATTGACTTGTAAAGATAAAGATGTCATAAAAATCACTAAGATGGTGTGGAAGCTTAATGGTTACAAACGGTGGAAGTGTCAGTTTTAAAGAGGTTGTGACCTGGACCGGATTCAATGTCTTGATCATGGAGTGGAAGATGAAGCTATTTTGGGAAGGGGGAGGGGGGTCGACAGTGGAAAAATGATTTTATATTTACTAAGTCGTGAATAGCCAAAAAAGAGTATCGTTGTCTGCAATCTCTCACTTCTAGTGTTCTAGAATTACCAAGCTTAGAGTCAATAAATTCTAGATGCGAACTTGAACTCGTTGTTTTAGATGCAATTTTTTTTATTTTCAGAAAACAGGACTCCAACTCCTAAAATAATGAAGGCCAATACAGTGCTTTGTCTTTTTAAATTATAGTCGGTAGTTTTCTGACTTGCCAACTTCATCACTACAGCTATGAAACTACAGCTGCTGTTTTAAAATAAAATGCCCACAACAATAAAAGTATATACCAGACAGTCTAATTATTAACAGACAACACAGGTGTTAGAAACATAACCCCGATTAACCTGTTAATCTTAAGTTATATTCAAGAGAAAAAAGGATATTAAAACAGATAAAAAAAAATTTCCTACCTCTGAATATGGAAACAATACGTTTTTTTAAGTATTCTTTACGCACAAAAAGGATATTATTTTTAAGTATTATTCAAGGGAAAAAAGGATATTGCAACAGATAAAAAAAAAATAATTTTCCTACTTCTGAATATGGAAAGAATATGTTTTTTTTTAAGTATTCTGTACGCAAAAGCGTCTACTTTAATTTCAAAATGGTCAAGAGGTCTTCGCATGTGATTAAAATAATTTCAACCCGACAGACCTCGAATCAGTCAATACCAGCATTTGAAAAGGTATTGGCGTTCAATTATCTGCATTTTCATCGACTCAAACCCTGATTGTAAATCCTTAATTTAAACATTTCCTTTGTTAGTTATACCTTGGGACCAGCACAGACTACACAGCACAGGACATCACTAGCTAAAATTTATTTTGGGGGAAGGAGCAAAACCATTGCATTCAGATTACATGACGATCATATCCAATCTGTCTAGCCTAATATTTTGATAACAAAGACTAATCACGGTTTTAGGCCGTGTAGGAATTCTCTATGTATCTTTAACTCCACGAAATATTTTTTTTTTCGCAATTTATCAGGTATCAATAAACTAAAATAAGACAATTTGCACGCGCAATTTCAGACAAACTTAGCCCGTTTGGGGGAGTGGGGATTTGGGCACATAAATCAAAGTTTGGAATGCTCTTCAACGGTTCTGTGTAAAATTACTGCAAATTAGGTGTAGAACAAGAGGGTGAAAATCGTTCTCCCTTGAATCCACATAATAGTAATATTAGCAGGTAATTTAATTCAGATATAAAAACTAAATTTATCTTTCATATCACCGGATTGTGGAGACAAAAGGCTTGGTTCTAGCTTTATTCCTGTTGTATCTAGTCAATGTGTGAAATGGCTTCAAAGACAGGGACAGTTTCCTTTCGCTATCAAGCTATAATAAATCCACTGATTATTCCAATTGTAAAAAGTTTGCTGGTTTAGGTATATAACAAGTATAAAGTCTTTTTATTTATGTTCAAGGTCGATTTCCTCTTCGATAGACTGTAGTTCAAAATAGAAACTTTTCCACCCATGTCACGCCTATATAACGGGATGTAGTGCTAGTTTATGCTATGGAACTCTTGAAATAGCACAAGTCATGCTCTGGTAAGGTTAAAGTTGGATTCAATACAAACAAAAATATATATTCAAAATCCCAATAAAATTCCATGATTATAAAATGCGCGAATTCTCGTGTGGCCCATTCTTTTTGTGAACTCACAGTTCCTATATTTATTTTAGTTATTACGCCTCGTCTAGTCACAAGCCACATTTCGATATTAAGCAACTTACTTATTTTATTTTCCTTTTGTTGCTACATATGGCACAGACCCCAGGGCATGGGCGCCCATAAGCTGGATTTGAGGAGGGAGGCATGCCTAGTCTAATCGGCACTTCCAATGCTGTATAATAGAAATCTCAAAACAAGATATAAAACATACAAGGCAGCATCATTCAGCCAGCGGGGGAGGGGGGGGGGGTAGGGCTGGCTCCCCTTCCCCCCTTATGGGCGCCCATGCCTCAGGGGGAATAGAGGCCAAAGCTTCCTCGAAAACTTTGCGTTGCGGTTTTAATTCCAAAAAGAAAAGCTTGAAAAAATCCCATTAAACGAACAAATACAAACTTTGAGCATAGCAAGATAAAATAAGAGTGATTAGTGTCAGCACCCTTAAGAAAAATAAACAGTCGGCCAACCTTGGCGGTAACTATTGAGAGGATAAAAACTAACTATAAAAAAATGCATTTCATTATGCTTATAAAATAAAATAAAAATGTACGAAATGTGCATTTATATTATATGCATTAAAATAGAATCTAAAAGATCTGTACCCAATTACAATAAAAACTTTAATAATTTCAAATGACCACTGCTGTACCATGATTTCTCAACTATATAGAACAGTGATATGGAATCTATAAAGCATGTCCCTTTAGCGTAGCATTCACGAAGGCTTAGACATAGATCATAGACAAGGGACTCAATTTACCCTTATACATGTCCTTCGAGCCAGGCTAAGGCCATTTATGTGCCGACTCTAGCTGAATATATGCCAGCATGGTTGCTAAACAGGAAACAGTAACACCACCTATTTTTTGCTGTTCTTTCCTGAATCTACGTTAATAATAGACTTGTCTTAATAAAGTATTATTGCTTTATAGCCATTTGCATTTCACCTGTTGAAAGGTATAATTGACTGTTTCAATGCTTGTTAAATTTGGTTGTTTTTCAAGAGGTTCCAAAATCAAAGCTTTGAACCAAAGCTTCGTTCAAAGAATTAGTTACTATTTTAAAAAATCCTAACCAGCCAAGAATTAATCGTGCAATATTTATTCGGGTCTACCATTAAACCTTCAATCACAAGTCTGTTGTTTTTATAGAACGTAAAAATATGAATTCAAAGCTGGGAAAGACATTAAGAGTAACAAAAATTCGCATGTTTTGCAGGTGCAGAATATGTAATTTTATACAGCAAAAACAATTTGTTTTTAATAAGAATATGTTCTTATGGGGAGTGACGTAACGTGAGAGGATAAAAAGGTCAAAGTATCCAAGATTCAAACCTTGTCAACACTGACAAACCTAACACACTTGAAATGCGTGACAAAGAAGATTTTTCTCGCCCGTTGTCTTACAAAAGAAAACGATAGATTTCAAAAGCTACTAAGATTATAATTTCTCACCAATTTTGTTTTGACATTTAATGGTTTAAAGAATAGAAAATGAGGGAGGTCCAAAGGTGACACTTAGCATAAATAAATTAGAAAATTACAAGAGGTATCAAATGTCTTTTGTTCCATTTCAAATGCAGAACAACTGTATATTAGCCCCTTGTTCTGTAACACTTATAGATTGTTTACTAGTTGCAATCTGCCCTTATATTTTTTTTCTCTTCTTTATGGACGTAACGATTAACAATCATCAGGAAAAACTAGACTAGCACCTTTTTTTTGCGCGATAATTTGTTAAAGTAGGGAAGGATGGCTGATATTAAACTACAAATCAAAATAGCAACTGATGAATCTGTATTTGTTTAATTTGTTATTATTGTTTTTGGATTGAACGATTCCTTATAAATGCAAGCGAAAACTACAACTACGCCAGGAGGGCCTTTAGATCCATCACTAGAGTCGGGTTGGCTTACCGAAAAATACAGCAGTGTGACGAACTTATTTTAAATTTCATACATTAAACATTTTAAGCTTAAGCCAGGGAGTTAGGTTAAGCAACGAGCCTGTTTCATGAAACTGCGAGTTTTTTCTTCAGTTAAGAAAAAACTTTCTCTAAATGCGGAGTTTGAAATTGTTCGCTCTTCTTACTTTTATGAAAGTATTCAACCATTCGTTATCGATAGACTTCCTAGCACTTAGTTACAGAACAAGACAAAAGCATCCTATCTCGTAAACAAAAACAGAAAATTATATGAGAACAATGAGCATTAAAAAGAAAAATAAATCAAAATTACCTTAAGATTCTCAGGAGTGCGGTTTTGAGTGTCCAAATATCTTCCTAGAACAAATATTTGCCGATTCTCTGAGTCGAGGCACATTTTATGGCAGGAACGGGGAGTTGGACCTCCCTAATAAAATAAAAGTCACAGTAAGTTTTAGGAACATGTAGAAAGTAAAGTTTCAGAATCTGATGAACCTTCATTTCACTGGATCTCATAAAAATAGATGCAGGTTGTACAACCTTGTTATACAAATTTCGTGATGAATTTGGTTTGTGATCTAGCCTAAGCACATTCTACTTACTAAACGACTGTGCTCTGTATAGAATTTCGCAAATTTGACAATTCAGTGCAAAAATCACATTACAACTGCCAATCTCAGATTCTTTGAGAGCCAAGTACTATGCCTCAATTATAAATCCGAAAAAGAGAAACATGAAACATTCCAATTAATATTAAACGGGATTTCCCCAGAACCATTTAAATCTTTTTTCGACAAAAAAATTTCTTTTTTAAGTTTGTGTTTAATCAAGGAGAAAACAGGGAACTTTCTATGGTTTGCGATAAAAAAAAAAAGCTAACTGGGTACTCGCGTCTCCACTCAAGAATAAAAGTTTTAAGCGCCATTCAGAGAAAACAATCATATTTTTTTTTCCATAAGTCATAATTTTACTGTAGTAATTTTTAAGCTTTTTGCAGGGTTTGAGTGCACAGGATTTTCCATCAAAAAATAATGGAATCAAATTTGAAGTGGGAAACTTTTTTTTTTTTTTTTTTTTTTTTTTTTTTTTTTTTTTTTTTTTGTGAAAACTTAATTTATTAATAAGAAACCACAATTTAGGCAATATTCTTTCTCCAATTTTGGCCGCGGATCCAGAGGTGAGGACTTTGTATATTGTTTTTATTAATGCGTCAATGCAGTGTTTCGTCGCGGTTCACGGAAAAAGACATCCAGACTTGTTTTTTAATTAATCGTGCCTAGCAACAATTAAATGTAGAAGACACTTACAAAGCAGTTTATGCACTCTCTTCGCCGATTCAAAAATGCCAACTATTCTAGCGCTGCATTAACCTCACATCAGAAGTTACTTAGGGAAATATGAAGAAATAGGTAAACAGGGAAATATGAGGTAATCCAAGGTAGGCTTCTCCTACCTTGGATTTTTCTTTTCTATACGTTAGTTAAGGCTTCCCTTTCAGAAAAACTGCGTTTAACCCACGCAAAGCTCACCATTAAAAGTTTTACTGAATTAAGGATGTTTTCTTAATGCGTTTTTTTACGCTCGATTCAGAAATGTAACGAGATTTTGTCTACCATTACAAAATATTCTCTACAAATTGCTCAGAAGTTAACAAAAACCTTTGGACCAACACCCGCGACCAGTATGCCTGGACACTAAGAAAAACCCCATTTTCAATCGGACTTCTTCGTTTAAATCATGCAGAGACGACTTATAAAATCTTCTTTGACCTACTATTCTCTTTTATCGCCATCTCTATTCGTTCTCGACTTGGAAATCTCACGTAGGGTCTTATTGCCTTTTATAGTATTAAGTAAAAAAAAGAACAAGTTTTCTCAAGTGGAAGTAAAGAACCAGATTAAAAATTAAAACGAACATAAATTATTCTGTATATGAAACTTTTAAGAAGCCAATATAAATTGTAAATCATTTTCAAATACAATTTAACTCTTTTTCTGGACTTATTACAAGGACAGAGCATTTCAGATTTTGTCTAGCACATTTTTGCTTCCATCAACTTTTGTGATAGTTTTTGTTTTTTCTCTCTTTCAAAAAAATTAATCATGTTTTTTAATGCCCATCCCTTACTGCGTAGTAATCTCTTCCGTGTTCTTCATCCGAAACACACGAGCGAAAACAAATTCCTCGGCATTTAAAATGCAAATATTATTTTTTTTTAATATCTGAATTCTAGGAAACAAACACCCTTACCAAAAAACGTTGATGATGCGAAAATGGTGTCTCGTTTCAAAATCCAAAGTTCTATATAAATCACACAATTAATTTCATAGGCAGCGCACTAGCGCTGCCTAAGTAAGGAACGATGTGGGCACAATGTGTTTTTTTTTTCCATACCCGGTATCCTCGTATCGAAGGAGTCGTCGTAGAGACTTCGAAAAGGGCTCATTCGATTCGAAATTGGAGTGGCTAGTGCCCTTTTTAATAGTTGAAAGTGATTGGAGGGCAACTAGCTCCCCCCACACCCATCATTCCCCCAAACACATCCAATCAAAATTTTGAGATAGCAATTTTGTTCAGCGTAGTTGATTTCCAGATAGAAAATATGTTTTTGAGGAGGACACTCCCCCACAACCCTCAGGGCAAGGGTTTTAAGTTATGCCCTGGGGGCATATAAGGATTTTATAGAAGGCGTTGTCGTAGAAACTTCAAAACAGGCTCATTCGATTGGAAATTCAAAGGCCTAGTACCCTTTTTAATATTCAAAAGTGATTGGAGGGCAACTAGCCCCCCCCCCACGCCCATCATTCCCCCAAAAACGTCCAATCAATATTTTGAGATAGCTATTTTGTTCAGCGTAGTTGATTTCCAGATAGAAAATATGTTTTTGAGGAGGACACTCCCCCACAACCCTCAGGCCAAGGGTTTTAAGTTATGCCCTGGGGGCATATAAGGTTTTTATAGAAGGCGTTGTCGCAGGAACTTCAAAATAGGCTCATTCGATTGGAAATTCAAAGGACTAGTACCCTTTTTAATAGTCGAAAGTGATTGGAGGGCAACTAGACCCCCCCCCCAACGCCCATCATTCCCCCAAACATATCCAATCAAAACTTTGAGATAGCTATTTTGTTCAGCGTAGTTGATTTCCAGATAGAAAATATGTTTTTGAGAAGGACACTCCCCCACAACCCTCAAGGCAAGGGTTTTAAGTTATGCCCTGGGGGCATATAAGGTTTTTG
Organism: Artemia sinica; assembly: GCA_027921565.1. NCBI lineage: Eukaryota > Metazoa > Arthropoda > Branchiopoda > Anostraca > Artemiidae > Artemia > Artemia sinica. The sequence goes on along the minus strand of CM051256.1, from coordinate 57,170,856 downwards.
TAGAAGTCGTCATTCGTATAAACTTCAAAACAGGCTCGTTCAATTGGAAATTCACAGGGGGTTAGTGCCCTTTTTAATAGTCGAAAGTGATTGGAGGGCAACTAGCCCCCCCAACGCCCATCATTCCCTCAAACACATCCAATCAAAATTTTGAAATAAACATTTTGTTCAGCGTAAGCTAGTTGATTTCCAGATAGAAAATATGTTTTTGAGGAGGACACTCCCCCACAACCCTCAGGGCAAGGGTTTTAAGTTATGCCCAGGGGGCATATGAGGTTTTTACAGAGGGTGTTGTCGTAGAAACTTCAAAACAGGCTCATTCGATTGGAAATTCAAAGGGCTAGTGCCCTTTTTAATAGTCAAAAGTGATTGGAGGGCAACTAGCCCCCCCCCCACGCCCATCATTCTCCAAAAGACATCTAATCAAAATTTTGAGATAGCCATTTTGTTCAGCGTAGTTGATTTCCACATAGAAAATATGTTTTTGAGGAGGACACCCCCCAAAACCCTCAGGGCAAGGGTTTTAAGTTATGCCCTGGGGTATATAAGGTTTTTATAGTAGGCGTTGTCGTAGAAACTTCAAAAGGGGCTCATTTGATTGAAAATTTAAAGAGCTAGTGCCCTTTTTAATAGTTGAAAGTAATTAGAGGGCAACTAGCCCCCCCCCCTGCGCCCATTATTCCCCCAAACACATCCAACCAAAATTTTAAGATAGCCAATTTGTTTAGCGTAATTGATTTCAAGATAGAAAATATGTTTTTGTGGAGGACACTCCCCAACAGCCCTCAGGGCAAGGGTTTTAAGTTATGCCCTGGGGGCATATAAGGTTTTTTTTTATAGAAGGCGGTGTGTTAGAAACTTCAAAAAGGGCTCATTCGACTGGAAATTCAAAGGCCAAGTGCCCTTTTTAATAGTCGAAAGTGATTGGAGGGCAACTAGCCTTCCCCCCCCCCCACGCCCTTCATTCCCCCAAACACATCCAATCAAAATTTTGAGATAGCCATTTTGTTCAGCGTAGTTGATTTCCAGATAGAAAATATGTTTTTGAGGTGGATACTCCCCCACAACCCTCAGGGCAAGGGTTTTAAGTTATGCCCTGGGGGCATATAAGGTTTTTATAGAAGGCGTTGTCGTAGAAACTTCAAAAAAAGCTCATTCGATTGGAGATTCAAAGGGCTAGTGCCCTTTTTAATAGTCGAAAGTGATTGGAGGGCAACTAGCCCCCCCCCCACGCCCATCATTCCCCCAAACACATCCAATAAAAATTTTGAGATACCCATTTTGTTCAGCGTAGTTGATTTCCAGATAGAAAATATGTTTTTAAGGAGGACACTCCTCCCCAATCCCCAGGGCAAGGGTTATAAGTTATGACCTGGGGACATATAAGGTTTTATTGAAATCTTTGTCGTAGAAACTTGAAAAAAGGCTCATTTGATTTGAAATTCAAAGGGCTAGTACCATTTTTAATAGTCGAAAGTGATTAGTGATATTTTTTGTTGTTGCTGTTGTTTAGACCAGGGCACTTCGTATCGAAGAAATTGTCGTGGGAACTTCGAAAGGGGCTCATTCGATTGAAAATAGAAAGGGCTGATGCCCTTTTTAATAGGCGAAAGTGATTGGAGGGCAACTAATCCCCCTTCCACTCCCACCCTCCCATTTGCCCTTTATGTTTAAAAACTAAATGTTGGCTAAATATTAAATCAAAATGTACTGTGATATTGCTAATTCCAAATAAGGCATCTCAGCAGTATCCCAAGAACGACTGAGGGTATTATGTTCAAACTTTCGGGGCTATTTCTGCTCTTGAAATTTAACCAAATCAAAATAGCGTAAGTGTATCCATGCTATCAAAGAAAGTAAACAGATTTTTTCGCGAATGGCATCAACTTTTCCATTTCAGGTCAACTAGAGGAGGTATGAAACTAAATTAAACAGTACTATTTGTGTCCAGATTTTTAAAAGGGTGGATATTGTTAAAAATTGCTGAAAATTTTTATCCGGCATACAAATAGAAGGCCAAACTATAAAGTCTTAAAAAACGAAAAGATTTAAAGTGTTAATTTCTTTTTCCCTGAAAAGACTATGTCAATATAAAACGAACAGAATCTAATTAAAAAAAATTTTTCCACAAAATAAGTTTTTCAAAGAAAAGTAAAGAACTCCTTTAAACAAAAATAAGCAAAAATAAAATCAAATAATCTACCAAGTCACAAATCAGCATCGATAAATAAATGAAACCCAAAACGAACAGAAATTACAATAAATAACCGAGTCAAACTCAAAACGAGCAGAAATTAACATAAGTTGGGTGCAAAACCCCTATGTCTTCCCAAGGCCAGAACAAAATTTGCACTTTACTGAAAAAAATATAAATGTTTTTACTTTTATAAATTTAATAAATCAAATAATATTAACATTTTGATTACTAAATATCCGTATATGTATATTAAACTGACAATGCACATTCATTTGTATTTTAATTAATCCCAGTCAAAAAGGATTATATTTTGTTCCTTGGTGCATTAGTCTAGTAAAAATGTGGTTTGACCTCAAACAAGTTGCTATACAGCTAATTATTTCACTGCCTAGCTAAAAAACAAAGCGTTTATTCCGAAAATAAGAAGTTCACCACCTTAGCGCTTTCACAAATTTGATGTTAGTTTAGGTTCAAAACGAGGGTGAATTTCGTAATATAAAGAATTCCCTGCTGAAAAGACAATTCCAAATACAAAGAGAGGTTTAGAGGTTTGATTTAACATCCGTAAATACATCCGAACATTACAAGAGTTTGAATTAAGGTTGGAGAGGACAAGGTAGTCTCTGAAACAAATTTAATGCACAAAAAAGTCTGGCTTTATAGAAAATCATCATCGTCCGCATTTTTAAAAGGACATTTGCGTTTTCGATTCATTGTCTGAAAATTCTGCTTTCTAACTGACGCTGGGAGAAGTTGCCGCATATAAAGACGTGGATTTGAGACGGGAATTGGAAGGTCTGCATTTAAAAACAGATGACGTTCTTAAAAGTTTGGATGAATCTCAGTATGTGTTGTGTGGCAGGGCTCTTTAGATTGTTTGCCTAGGGAGAAATACTACACGTTAGCAGATATTTGCACCAAATACGTCGAATATGAGATGCGAAGATTTTGATGCGTTTTCATAGTGTTTGATGGGTATTTAGCTAGATGTGATAACCTCAATCAAAGACGTGACGCATAAAAAGAGGGGTATGTCTAAGGGCTATCCTACAATCAGGTCTCAGCCGCAGGGGCTTTGCAAAAAAAAAAAGATGATGATTTCAATAGCAATGCTGTAAATAAACAGGCAGTCATTAGCATGCTTTTCGGCTACCTTAATGCTGCGAGAAGTAAAGTGCACCAGTCACTAGCTGATGCCGACCTGCTGATTGTGCTGACAGTGGTCGAATCGTCAAAACGTCAACCCACTGTCTTAACAGGAGAAGATACTGAATTACTTAGTCCTTTAATTGTATCATACAAAGTGACACTTTCAACCGATATTTTTCCACCCCGAGTAAAAGTTACGGAAAACTCAATGTCGTCTGCTGGATATATTGGTAGCTAAGTTGAAACTCGATGACCAGGGCTTCCACTATTCCCGAATTTTCGAGGATTTCCCCAAAAATCTGTGTGTCTCCCTAAAAAAAATTTGGTTTCTCGAATCCCCGGATATCACCCAATCACGTTACTACCCCTAATGATTTATCACTATTGACAATCCCCCCTAGTAAATATCACATTAATTGCCATAATTTTTCACTACTCTAAAAAATTTTCGTCTCTTGTGTTACTGCGCATAAAAACTATACCGATATAACTTAAATATAGACCTTTCTGGTCATGGGAAAACGTTGAGTTTCGATTGGATTCTTTGTGGTTTCGCTTAACCGTGGGGCAAGCAGAAGTATGACCTGTGTATTCGGATAGATCACCGGCGTCACCTTCCCTTGTTTCACTGTAATTACAAGGGCGAGTGCTCAACTCCACGATGTTCTTGCGTAAAGCATGGCTTATAATGTACCTGGGTTTATGGCAATCGTGAAAGAACAAACTGTTCAAATTATGAAACAGTTGGTGCCAGGAACCTTGGAGACGATGGTAGCAAAAAAAAGGACCAAATTCTAATAGCTTTACCACTACCCAATGAATATCTGTATTACTGTGATTGTTATGATTTACTGTGACATGCCTTATGTAAATGATCTTTGGGTTACATTGTATCTGAGTATATTTATTTCTTTTTTGGAAACTAGTGTTTTGTCTCAGCTAAGGGAAGCTCTTTGACAGAATGTTTTTTTTTTCCAAATATGCTTTTAAACTTCTCGTCATTCTTATTCGCCTTCACAAAATGAAAGGTTCCAGGCATACTGGAATTTACCTGGAACAAGACTTGGCTGTTACCACAGGCGCTAGACTGCAAATGTTTAGCCATTGGCCAAGCTTAATATACACCTGCGAGCCCTACCTCTCTCTCAACCTCACTCTTTGTCAAAGCTTTGAGCCCCAAACAATTCTGTCAACTTCAATTATTTCGTTTTATGCTCATAAGCAAAAAAATCGTTCAAATGACATATCTACACAAATTTTCTGGTATTTACTTAATCAACATTTTTTTTTTTACTTCAGTTTCGGTTAGATCTCAAAAACTCAAACTTTGGAAAGAGCTAGAGCAGTAGACTTTTGGGATTGAGAATCGAAGCATATTTTTTTAGTCAGGTAGTGAAAGAATCATTTGTACAGCAATTTGTTTGAGGTGTACCCCCTTTTTTCACAATTTTCCAAGACTATATTCAAACATACCTCATTCGTAGTGTTTGAACTGACTAGCGTCCATTCTCCACTGGGTATATAATACGACCATAAATCGTTGAGATCTTGAGCTCCATCCCAGCCTCCAAAAAGGTAAATAGTTTCTGTAGTCGTGTCAATGCACATTTGATGGCCACCTCGCATTCCTGGTCGTGGATTATCTGAAACACCTGGGAAGTTCAATTCTGCTTGATCAGCTATTCTTGTCCATTGTGGAACGTATTCTTGAGAAGAAATAAAAGGGCCAAAAAGTCCATCTGAAAGGAAAATAAAGTCTAGTCATCAATGTGGAGACAGCTAAGATTATTATCATTCTAAAATATTACCAATACTTAAGTGAAGGAAGACAGCATCTAAGGAAGCTTATCTCTTTACAGACAACAAAATTTTCTTTCTGTAATTTTTCATGTTTACCTAGGCTAAATTTAGACCGTAGTGCAAGAACTATTACCTAGACTAAATTGAAGGAACATTACATCTAAGGAAACTTATCTCTTTACAGACAGTTAAATTTTCTTTCTCTAATTTTGAACGCTATTATCCCAAAGCATAAAACCTTAAGCTAACACTATAGGTTTAAATGTACTATATTTCTACAGCCATCCATACACAGTTGTAGAACTACTGTCTTTAGAGACCACAATTTGTTTTCCCCTTTGGCAGGACAGTATTCATGATTTTTTTTTTGGGGGGGGGGGAGGGTGGATGGAGGATACTAAAAGAAGTTTGGTTCAGGGGAGGGTTGCCACAAGCATTCTTGGTTTTATTTGCCTGCATTTTTAAGACTAATTTAGGAGTCTAAGGAATATTTTTTTTTCAGAGAAATTATTTTTTTACTGCACTTTTACGACCAGTTAACAAGTCGGAAAAATATATCGGGGCGAGGGAGGGGAGGAATTGGTTCAAACCCGGCAAATCCCACATCCCCATCCCAAGATAAGCCCTAGCCTTTTAGGTTTGAAACCAGTGATAATACACCTCTTTCCGGTTGTTTAACTTTTAGATTATTTTCGCTATAAGAGATATCTTATTAGATTATATTTTAATTAGTAAAGAGTCATGTGCCTTCCATGTCTTAATTATTGTCTTTTTTTCCACTTTACATGAAAAAGGGTGATCACAGAAACTTGGAAGGAGACTCATCCGATTGGAAGTTGAAAGCTGTAGTGTTCTTTTTAAGATTGGAAAGCGATCGGAGGGCAACCAGCTACCCTCACGGGACCTTTGTTGAAACACAGCCCCCATAGGCCCCAAGACATCTGATCAAGATTTTTAGACAGATATTTTTTCAAAACAGGCGAAAGATCCAACAAACATACCTCCAGGCACCGTAAATTATACAGATGCCGGTTATTTACATTTAAGTCTTATAGTGAGAAAGGGGGGGGGGGTGCTCACATAGAAACTCGAAATTAAAGCATACAGAAAGCATAATATATAATCATGTTCAACGTTAAGATAACATATACTGCTACCACAGTATTTAAATATTAGACAGTATGATCGTCCCCTATCTCACCCATTATAAAAACCCGGACCAAGGTGCGAGTGCTCCGGAGAACGTAAAAACATAAGCGATATTAGATATTTTCACGGGTAGACAAGTCAGATTTCTCTTGAACGCGAAACTTGGCTTCAACGTTGGAACACTAAATTTTAAAGAAACTAATTTTAAATTAATTTATTCCAATACATATGTGAAAATCGGTAGTTAGTAGTGCAATGTCATTATTAGATGTTTTTAGGAATTACAAGTAGGTTTCGAAGTTTCGAGTTGGTTTCAAAGGCATTTTGAGAAAGTTTCTGCCAAAATACCTGTTCCAGGGTAATTGGACCGCCGATGGCAGATCAAATGAGAGGAGCTGTTTGTACGCGCTAATAAAAGAGTATGTAGGAGGAGCTCTTTGTTCGCACCGAGAACGAAGCCTTATATTACTGAGTCTTTTAAAAAACTTATAAGAAAAAAAAAACAATTTTTTCAAAGCAGGTCGTATTACTGAGGCTAATAGTCTAAGGAAGTTCCTAAAGAAAAAATTAAGAAAAGCAGCTTCTAATTATTATAATAATAAAGTCAAAGATCTATATTCTAACAAGCCCAAGCAATGGTACAGAAAAATTAAAGAAATATGCGGAAAAAGTCCTTCCGAAACTGATTTCCATCTCCCTGAACCCCCTAATAAGACTGCCAACGATTTGAACTTGTACCTTGCTTCCATCGTGCAAAGTCTCCCCCCTTTCCCTGGCTCAAGTCCAACAATTCCTCCCAATACTTCCTTCCCCTTTATTTCTCCCTCTGATGTTATAAATGAAATTCTTAAGCTTAGAAAATCAAGTATTTGTCCCTTGGACATCCCAGTTGACTTAATTAAAGCCTTTTCGGACAAAATTGCTGAGCCTTTATCAAATATTTTCAACCACATCACAAAATTTGGTAAGTTCCCAAGTTGCTGGAAACAAGGTTTTATAACACCTGTCCCTAAAAAATGCACCAGTCTGACTTTCGCCAACATTCACCCCATTACACTCACTTCTGTTTTTTCCAAACTTTATGAAGGTTTCCTCTGTGACTGGCTTAAGGATAAAATTTTTCCGCGTATTGACACCCGGAAGTTTGGTAACTTAAAGAAAACTTCCACCACCCATTACCTTGTGCACTTAATGCATACCATCGTAAGTAACCTTGATAAACCAAATGTCTGGCTGAACCTTGTCTTAGTTGATTTCCAAAAAGCTTTTGACCTGGTTGACCACACCAACCTAATTCGTTCACTATTGGTTAACTTTAAACTTGATACTCTGTTAGTAAATATTGTTATATCGTTTCTTTCAAATAGATCTCAAGTTGTTAAATACAAAAATATTTTCTCTCACCCCCTCCCTATATATTGTGGAATTCCTCAAGGAACCTTATTGGGACCACTTTTATTTCTAGTCATGATTAACGATATTGGCAAGGACTTCCCCCAAAGGTGGAAATACGTGGATGACTTGTCAATCCTCGAAGTATGTCACAGGAATATTAAAAGTGACCCCCTTGAAATTCTAACCCACATTTCGGATGAAGCTAAAAACCTAAATATGAAAGTAAATTTCACTAAATCAAATATAATGACGATAAATTTCTTGAAATCTATTCCCGCCTTCCTTGACCCTATCCCCCCCAGATATTTCTGTGTCTTCCTTTAAATTACTTGGGGTTACAATTTCCTCTAATTTAAAGTGGGGTATCCTCGTGAAAGATATTGTCCGTAGAGCTAATTCGTCCATGTCTCTCCTTAAGCTCTTGAATAAATTTAGCGTCCCCCCCATCCCATTCTTTAAGGATTTATACTTCCTTTGTCCGCCCGCATCTTGAATATGCTTGTCCAGTTTGACATCCTGGCATCTCCCGTGATGAATCAGATAAAATTGAATCTATTCAAAAAAGAGCCCTAAGAATAATTTTTAAAGAAACTTTGGTACCATATTCACTCCTTCTAAAAAAGGCCAAGCTGGAAACTCTTGAGCACAGGAGAGGAACGCTGTGCCTCTGTTTTGCCAAAAATGCAATAATAAACCCTCGCACGGAAAACATTTTCCCCAAAAAACACTCCCCATCCAGAAACCGCCTGCCACGTACTGTTTCTGAACCCGTCCCTATCTTGTCCATCCGTTGTTTAACCTCCAGATATGAAAAAACCTTTGTCTCCCTCATTACTGATCAAATAAACAACTATTTTATTTTTATTTTTTTTGTACTGGTGATACCCATGCTTGTGTCCGTTTGGTTCTTCCGTTCCCTCCCCTTTTTATATACTCTCTTTTAAACCTTTTTAACACTATTTTTATCTCAATTTTTTTTTGGTTTTGTTTTAGTTTGTGCCTTTTTAACTTTCTTACATTTGACACTTTTTGTTTTTTAGACTAATGAATGGCTTTGCCTTTCTGATATTGTTGTTTTTGGCATTGTTTAGCAAGTTTTTTAATTGTTGTGCTATTTCTATGTTTTTTTTTGTTTTTTTTTTATGACCCCGAAATGCGAATTCGGCCCTTCGGGGCTTGTGATAGTCATTTTTTGAAATAAATATCTTATCTTATCAATAATAAGAGCCAGAAATCACCTGCGGTAAACTTACTGCTAATTATCTTTATACAGTGACTGCTACAAACAAATAAATGAATCCTAAAACGAACGGAAATTAAATTGAATAATCAACTTAGATAAAAAAAAGAAAATAAATTGTCACAAACAGAAGTAGCCCTAAAGCTTCTAAAGACCAGAGCGGGATTTGCACTTTACTTTGTCCCTGTTCCCACTAAACTTCAAAAATGTATCTATTTTATAACATAAAATACCAATCTATTTCAACTCTATATAAAAAACGTGAATGCACTTAGAGCAGTGCAAAAAAAATTAGAAAAAATCAAAGCACTAACGACAAATTCACAAAAAAACGAGTCAACTATGTAGACAAAGTGAAACTAAACAGTTAAACAGAAAGTGGACAATAGTTTTGATGCTTATGGAATCTACCGAGAAGCTGGTCCATTTTTGAAGAAATTAATTAAAAAAAACTTTCCGAAAAATAAGTTTTTCAAGAAAAGTAAAGGCCATTTTAAACTTGAGCTCAGCAGATAAAAATATCTGTTAAAATTCAAACTCAAAACGACCAGAAATTACTATTGAAGAATAAATGAAACCCAAAACGAACAAAAATTAAAAACAAGCATAGGAAAAACATACAATAAGTAATAATATAAATGAATAAATAGATCTTAAAGCGCGTAATGCTTAGATTGAATATGAAAATCAAGCTTAAAACGAAAAAAAAATTTTGCTATTGAAGTATAAATGAAACTCAAAGCGAACAGAAATTAAATAAACAATCAATGCAAACATACATACAACAGATATTAATGTAAAGGAATAAATAAATCTTAAAATGAGTGAAACTTAAATTGAATATGCAAATCAAGCTTGAAACGAACAAAAATCACTACAAACATGAGTTTGGGTATCGCCTCCTTCTCTCACTGTAAAAGTCTAAAACCTACTGCGTCATTGGCGCTTTACTGAAAACCAATTTTATTACAAATATTTTCTTTTGTACTTAATATTGAAAATGAACATAAAATTATAGTAAAATTTTGAATTGATGAGCTTTCAGCAATTAATATCATTATACATCTAATATTCAGTTTAATTTATGAGTTCTTTCTAAAGTTGTTCAAGACGAACTTAGTTTCACTAAAAACAAGAGTTTGGAGACTGCCCCCTTCCTTCACTGTAAATAAAAACAAAAAGCCTACTGCGTCATTGGCGCTTCACTGAAAACGAATTATATTACAAATATTTTCTTTTCAAGTTCTTACAGCATTGAAAATAAAAATAAAATTAGTGAAATAAATTCTTGTACTAATGGATCAAATATTCAAATATTCAATTTGATGTTGTTTATACTTTCCAAGACTGTTCAAGACGCATATACTTTTCAGTAAAGCGCCAATGACGCAGTAGGTTTTAGACTTCTACAGTGAGAGAAGGAGGCGATACACAAACTCTTGTTTGTAGTTTTTTTGTTCGTTTCAAGCTTGATTTGTATATTCAATTTAAGTTTCACTCGTTTTAAGATTTATTTATTCATTTACATTAATATCTATTGTATGTTTGTTTGCATTGATTGTTTATTTCATTTCTGTTCGTTTTGAATTTCATTTATACTTCAATAGCAAAATATTTTTTTTCGTTTTAAGCTTGATTTTCATATTCAATCTAAGCATTACTCGCTTTAAGATCTATTTATTCATTTATATTATTACTTGTTGTATGTTTTTTTCCTATGATTGTTTATTTAATTTCTGTTCATTTTGGGTTTCATTTATTCTTTAATAGTAATTTCTGGTCGTTTTGAGTTTGAATTTTAACAGGTATTTTTATCTGCTGATCTTAAGTTTAAAATGGCCTTTACTTTTTTTTTGAAAAACTTATTTTCTGAAAGTTTTTTTTTTTTAATTAATGTTTGTTCGTTTTTTATTGCAAAAATTTTCAAGTTTTTAAAAATTCCTTATTTCAAAATCAAACTTAAAAAAAAAATAAAATCTTCATCAAAGCATCAAAACTGGTATCAAAGTAACAATATCAAAGTGAAAAAAGTTTGCCCCCTTTGAAATGAGCCCCCTTATGAGTTAATACGACGACCCCTTCTATATGAAGTGAGTCTGGGAAAAAATAAATGGTGTGTGGGGGGAGACTAGCTGCCCTCCGATCACTTTACTCTTAAAAAGTGAATTACAACTTTCAATTTCCAATCAAATGAGCCCTCTACGAAGTTTATACGAGCATCACTTCCATAACAACAATATATGCCCCCAGGGCACTTACAACGCCTACCCTTGGGACCTGGAGGGGGGGCGGGCTGTGTCGACACCGGAGTTTCTGTTATCTGAACTATATGAAATGCGTGTGGGAAAAAAAATAAATGGAGTGTGGGGGGGGGGGAGGCCAGTTGCCCTCGGATATCTTTTGACTCTTAAAAAGTGAACTAGAAATTTCAATTTCCAATCAAATGAGCCCTCTCTGAAGTTTATGCTAGCATCACTTTCATAAGAACCATACACGCCCCCAGGACAACACTTACAACGCTTACCCCCCAGACCCTGGGGGGTTGTGTTGACACCGGAGTTTTTGTTATCTAATTTTTGAACAATTTTTAAAAAACTGGCTATCTCAAAATTTGTAGTGATTGAATTTTCGGAAAAAGGGCATAGGGGGGGAGGCTAGTTGCCCTTAAATCTTTTGACTCTTAAAAAGTGAACTAGAAATTTCAATTTCCAATCAAATGAGATCTCTATGAAGTTTATACGAGCATCTCTTTTATAAGAACCATACATGCCCTTAGGGCATAACATAGAACGCCTTCTCCCGGGCCCTGCGGGTTGTATTGACACCGGAGTTTTTCTTATCCGACCTTTGAACTATTTATTTTTAACAAAACGTCTATATCAAAATTTTCATCAGATGGGTTTGGAGAAAGAAGGCGTGGGAAGGGGGGGACTAGTTGCCCTTGGATATCTTTTTACTATTATAAAGTGAACTAGAACTTTCAATTTCCAGTCAAATGAGCCCTCTCTGAAGTTAACACGAGTATCCCTTTCATAAGAACCATATATGCCCCAGAGCATAACTTACAACGCCTGCCCCCGGGCCCTGGGGGGTTGTGTCGACACCTGAGTTTTTGTTATATGACTTTTGAAATTGTTTTAACTTAATGGCTATCTCAAAATTTTTAACGGATGCATTCATGAAAAAAGGGGCGTGGGGGGGGACTAGTTGCCCTCCCATCTCTTTTGACTCTCAAAAACTGAACTAGAAATTTCAATTTCCAATCAAATTAGCCCTCTCTGAAGTTTTTACGTGCAACCCTTCCATAAGAACCATATATTCCCCCAGGGCATAACTTACAACGCCTGCCTTAGGGCCCTGGAGGGCTATGTCAACCCCGGAGTTTTCGTTATATGGTCTTTGGACTATTTTTTAAAAAATGGCTATCTCAAAGTTCTTATCAGATGGGTTTCAGAAAAAAAGGGCGTGGAGGGGGGCATAGGTGCCCTCCAATCTCTTTTGACTCTTAAAAAGTGAACTAGGACTTTCAATTTCCAATCGAATGAGTCCTTTTTGAAGTTTATACGAGCATCCCTTCTATAAGAACCATAAGTACCCCCAGGGCATAACTTAAAACGCCTGCCCCCGGGCCCTGGGGGTTTGTGTCGACGCCGGAGTTTTTGTTATATGACCTTTGAACTATTTTTAACAAAATAGCTATCTCAAAATTTTTATTGGATACATTTGGGAAAAAAGGGCATAAGGGGGGGGGGGGGGCTGGTTACCCTCCAATATCTTTTGACACTTAATAAGTGAACTAAAACTTTCAATTTCCAATCAAATGAGCCCTCTCTGACGTTTATACGAGCATTCCTTCCATAAGAACCATATATGCCCCCAGGGCATAACTAATGACCCTTGCCCTGAAGACCTTGGGAGGGAGTGTCATGCTCAAAGGTATAATTTCCTGACCTTTAACTGCGTGGAACAAAATGGCTATCTCAAAATTTTGGTTGGATGTGTTTGGGGAAAAGGTGGGCGTGAGAGGATTGTCCTCTAATCATTTTCGAGTATGAAAAGTGCATTAGCCCTTTGAATTTCCATTCGAATGAGTCCTTTTGAAGTTTCTACGACAAAGCCTTCTATAAAAAGCTTATATACCCCCAGGGCATAAGTTACAACCCTTGTCCTGAGGGCTGTGGGGGAGTTTCCTCCTCAACAACATAATTTCTATCTGGAAATCAACTACGTAGAACAAAATGGCTATCTCAAAATTTTGATTGGATTTGTTTGGGGAAATGGTAGGCGTAGAAGGGGTGTTCATTGCCTTCCAATCACTTTTGACCCTAAAAAGGGCAATAGAGCTCTCGATTTCCAATTGAATGAGCCCCCTTTGAAGTTTTTACGATGACCCCTTCCATATGAAGTGCCTCTGGGAAAATAAATAAATAAATATATAAATAAATAAATAAATAAATAATAAGACATTGGAGCCGTATGGCCTTTATTATAGGCAACGCTATAGCGTTACCTCTGATATCAAAGCAGCATATTTATTCTGATGACCCAATTTTCAAGAACGACTGCTAAAACACAAAATCTGTTGAATTGGAATGAGAAACCTTTTATAGCACTGTGAAGTTTTTAGCGTAAACAGCGAGCGCTTGAGGATGGGGCAGCCCCCTAATATTATTTCCGTTTCGAGTTTTAATACTGCTCTTACTTTCAGCTGAGATTTTTTTTTAATTTATTTTATGATAGTTTTTTCAAATTATGCCCACTCCTAACCAAGATTCGATATGATCTACCGCCCCCACAAGCTCCGATTTCATGCTGTTAAATTGTATATGAGAACAATTTAAATATAATGATAGCGTCCAACTTTTTTAGTTTTTACTGTTTAAGAATTAAAATGTTGGATTGTAGTTAAAATTTAGGATACAATTTGAATATTTAGTAAAACAGTTTGATAAACAGTAGCTTCCCTGTTAGCATTTTTACTGTGGAATTTCTTGTGGAAGGAGAGGGCATTACTGGTCATATGGATGGAAATTATGCGCATTTTTTATCTTCTACATAAATGCAGGCATCACGACCTATACAAAAGGGTTCTTTGATGTTTAAATACATTGCATATATATGCTTAATTGCACTGAACAATTGTGTATAAAGAAATTTTACCATCATAGATTGCTGAAAAATATAGGCCCTGGTAGAACTTGCTAATTCCCAAAGAAATTTTGTGGCGAGGTTCACGATACCCGATCTCACCTTTTCCACCCTTCGGTCGGTAGGCATCCGAATTTGATATTTTATGCTACATAGAAAAAGATTGTCGCAATGGGAGGGGCACTATTACCCCCCGACCTTATTCGACACAAATAACAAATGCGTAGACCAAAACAATTTCTGGGAATCAAGAGAGTTTAGATATGAACTCCTACCTCCCTCTCCCACCCACAAAATGTCCGACCCCCCTCCCTTCATAGTAGCTGATGCGCAACTACACATCATTGTATATGATTTTACGAAATGTGAAGCAAATAAGTGTACTGCTAATCAAACTTTAGAATAAATGTGAGAAATGCTTTTTCTGCATTAAGAAGGGAGGCGTCACCCTGCAGCACCCCTTTTAGGCTTAATCTAAACGTAGGGAGATGAAATATAAACTTTATCCCCCCCCCCCCTATCCCTTTTCTATATCCATCTGATGACTCATGAAGAGTTAGACAATTTGGGCATTACAATCCACTCTCTCAGGCATCTGTTACACCCCTCCCCCCGCCTATAACCCAGCACCCATCTTAGTATTGGCTGATATGCAATTATGCATCACTAAACAAAAATTCACGAAAAATCAAGTGAATGAACTTATTTAAATCAAGCAGTTAGATAAATGTCCATGTTAACCATTTATCTTGTATGGACACAGTGACTTTTCAGGAACGAATGCATCACAATGCTCAAAAAGGGTAGGAGCGAATGTGCCACCAAGGTCACTTAAAAAGGGCACTGGAACTTTTAATTTCTGTTCGAATGAGCCTTTTCCAGATAATTAAGGACCATCGTTTCATCACGATCACCCCTGGTAAAAAAGAAATAAACGCGCATCCGTGACATTTCTTTTGAAAAAAAAAAATCAAATTACATATTTTTGTAGATAGGAGTTTGAAACATCTGCAGCAGGGTTCTGTGCAATATTGGGTATAATAGAATAATTTTTATTACGAAAACTTGCGGTGTTTCCCCCCTCTCGACCCCCTTTTTGGGGGTGTTTCCCCCTTTTCGACAATCAGCCAAATCTTTCAGGTTCATAGCTTTTGATAGGTAACATTAAACTTAGCAAATTTTATATATTTGGAATCAGCTTAAAAACCCAGTTCTTTTGACGTATTAATTGTTAAAACAATTTTTTTTAGAATTTTGGTTACAATTGGTCTGAGCTCCTCCTTACAATTGATTACCACGAACTGTTTTATAAAACAAAATACTCACAAAAACATATTCACTGTAAGATAATCTTGTCGATATTCCGACAGATATATTTTTAATGCCCAGAAACTAAAAAAATGACCAATGACATAATTTAATTATAGAAGGAGAAAAAAATAAGTCCGAACACTAAAAGATAACTTTACCATCCATAGCCCTTTCAAGGACTCTTTCTGTCTCAACAAAATCTCCTCGCAGCACCAAAACGTCATGGAGCTCAGTGAGTCGTGGGTCTTCTAGACGGATATTTTTTTTCTTTTTCAGGGCCTCAAATGCATCTAAACATCCAAGCTGTCGAAGGTGTTTTAAACAGAGACGAACAGCCAGCCGCTCTCGATACTACAAAAGAAGCGATAACTGGACTTGGTTGGATAAACACATCAGCGACTTTTCTTTATGCATTACCTATATTGTGACACTGAATCTTAAATAACTTGCGATATATTACATTAAATTGGCTGCTTGCACTGCTCAACACAGTTTTTGTCTTAATGGATCATGCCCTATTTGCAATGCAGTGATTTCAAATGATATCCGAAATTTAATCATGTCGAAAATAATTTGTATTATTTCATAGCTTTTGAATGTTGTTTTTTAGCCAACTTGATTTATTTAGGTTTTCACAAAATTAAATTTACAGTTAGAAAGCTTTTTTAAACGCGACTGCTTTTACTGAATTCAAAAATTCAACAAACGGGCACTGTTTTATTGGCACCATTGCGCAAACGACACGAGGAAAAGGGGGTGAATCAGGCTAAAAGGATTAGGAAAGAAAAACCTAGAAAATTTAGGCCAATGGCGCATTCCATGATCCTACAATAGACATAAGGACGGGTCTCGGAGGAAAATGGAGATAACTTAAGAGGGATGTTATGAATGGCCAACCCCGACAAAAGCCAACCAGATATATATCTCTTGGGGGTGGATATCCCACTGGAATGTTTGTGTTGATAACAGCTTTTGCAATCTTGTCAGACCAAACAAAGTAAACTGCAGAATCCAGTGCAATTTAGAGGCTTAAATGAGAGCAAAACTTGTAAGACGATTTGAATTTCTTAATCATCTACAGTTTTAAGATTAGACTTAAAAATCCAATTCTTTCAGATGAAGGGAAAGAGACACTCACTTAGCATTTTCTACAATTAGAGTCAATTTTTTCAACCGGACTACGAAATTAAAACACTTAAGCAACGTTGAATCGAATAAGAATATAAAAAATTGAATAAGAATATTGAATAAGAATAAGAATATAAAATATGAATAAGAATATATAACTGAAAATAAATAATTGAATGAATAAGAAAATATGAATAAGAATATATAACTCATATAAAATATGAATAAGAATATAAAGTATATAAGAACGAAATTGAATAAGAATATAAAAGCCAGTGAACTAGCAGAAGAATTAACGATTATAAGGGTTCCCCTATTGAAGAATATATGTGTTCAGACTCTAGAATACGAAAGACATTGAAATCAATGAGATGTTTAATCAACAGAAATGTGTGTTTAGACTAACATTACGTCAATTAGGAAAGGTATACTCTCATCGAATTGCATTATATACTACACTAAGATAGCCATTCTTACGACACACAATACCAAGATAATCGTTCCTGTGACATGCTAAACAAATACATATAACCATTCCTGCGACATCAATTAGAAACTATTAGAAACGACAACATAGAATATGAACATAACCATTCCTGCAACATGGTATATGCCTATATTTCTTAGACCCATCTTCTTTATAGATTTCAGTTTCCATAGAGGTACACCGAAAAACCTGGCCCGGCGCCTAACTAAGTTTTGTTTTCTCAAGCTTGAACCTGTTCAGACCTGATTTTCCCTTAAATAAGCTCCTAGAAGTTCAAAATATTTTCAGTTTCTAACGAACTTGTGTGAGAGAAATAATACATTTCTATATTGTAAAAAAGACTATTCGAATCTTTTTTGAAAAAAAAAAATATTATACTTTTATCACGGATTTTTAAAATGACTCGGATGAGGAAATTTTCATTCCAGTGGATTTAGAGGAAATCAATAGAGCATATTATGCCGAGAGAAATGAAATTCCAGGGAATATAGAATCTCCTGTTGCCAATTTTCCAGATGACTAGGATGAATATATTTACTGTCATGTACAAGAGCCTAAGCCCAAAAAATATGATTTGATGGCTTTAAGATATTGTTTTTAACCACGTTGGACTCACCAAAGATACCCCCTCTACATGTTCACAAAAAGGGCCCAAGATCCTCGCTCCATTAAAGAAAAGGTATTACAGACCACTCCATTAGAGCTCCCCTCTTTAGAAATCTCTGTTTTATGTTTTATTAATACGAGTATATAGATTTTACTAATACTCTCCCCCTTCTATTTGCCCCCAATTCTCCACGTCTTTTATATGTTCTTAATATGATATTTATGTTTCATTGTTTTATTGACTTTGTATTTAAATACTAATGACTCCTAGCGGCAAGATACCTAAGCACACCCATGCTACAACTGAATCCCATCTTATTTAGTTTATTTTCTTTTGAGGTCATTTTTATCTTCTATTTTTTTCAATGGAGATATAATTTATTCACAAAAAGTCAACAAAAAAGCATGAAGCCCAGTTATTCAAGTATCATTCAAGTTTCACTTCTGAGACTGGTTATCTTCAGATTTTCCAACAAAATTAATGATATTTTGTAATCCCAAGACCTTAGATCACGTAGATGCACCTCTTTCGCAATTTAATTATAAAATAGATTCCTTTAAATTGTTGATAGGTCATCATCCCAGGAACCCTAAGAGGGACGCACAGGCTCCATTTTAATCACCTTAGAATTCCTGAAATTAAGCGAAATACATCTCAACCCCTAACCCCGAGATATAGGGCTCTGAGAAAACAAAATTAACTTCAGTTCCAAATTTGCCATTGAACATTCAACATAAATATTTTAACAAATTCACAAATTCCCCCCAAAAAATCCAATAGAGCAAGAAGGAATGAAGATTCCTTGCTTGCCAACTTTCAAAATGAATTAGATTTATTTTTTTTTTATTATTACAAGCTTCACGGCTCCATCACAGATGGTGATTTGCCGCTAGTCCTGGTAGTTACCTCATTTTCTAACACTGAGGTACTTGTTATACCTTCTCTTGAACGCGTCAGGGGAAGGATTTTCCGGGATTACCTCTGCCGGCAATCTATTCTATGTGGCAACCGAACACCTGGCGAAACACGTTTTCAGATATTTTTGGCGGGGAGTACCCTGCTCAAGGTAGCCCTGATGAGCTGTACTTCGGCGAGTTGATCGTAAGGGCTTTGCTTTATCACGAAAGAGCTTCGGTAGCTCCTCTGATGGAAGTTTATACAAATATTTATAGATAACCGACATGAACGACACATCGAAACGTTCCTGGATCAGCTGTGGGGTTTTAGCTTTCGTGTTGCCAGAGGTTGCTGCACGCACTCCTCTATTTTGAATATGTTGGAGTGGAGCAATGTGGGTTTTTGGTGCAGCAGCAAAGAGACGACATACATATTCCATGACAGGTCTGATGCATGAATTGAAAAGGGGCAGAATAGAATCATCAGGGAGAAGACTTTTGCATCTTAGAATAATTCCTAACTTATTGTTGCAAGAGGATCTAATTTTAATGAGATGCTCAGTCCAAGAGAGATCCGAAGAGAAATACTCCAAGTAGGCGCAGTGTATCAAATTGCGTTACTATCTCTCCTTTGAAGGCGAAATCAGGATGAGCCCTCATATTACGCGCCTTAGAAATTAGGAGCTCTTTCGTTTTCGATGTGTTAAAACTTACAAGCCATGCATCTGCCCACGCCTCAATTTTCTCCAGGTCAGCCTGAAGTTCCTTGTGAGGTTCACTGGGATCTTCGTCTTTTGCGATTGATGTTTTTGTTGTTGTGTCATCCGCAAAGTGGTGAGGTTTTTTCACAAGCTTGTCCCCTAGGTCGTTTATGAACACCAAGAAAAGAGTTGGCCCAAGAATATACTTCCTTGTGGTACTCCTGATAAAACTGGGTGTTCTTTTGATATGAAGCCAACGATCGTTGACGAAGAAAGACAGCAAGCACGTCAAATAGTCGACCACGAGTTCCACAGGCTTTCAGTTTACAAAGAAGTCCCTCGTGCCATACACGATCAAAGGCTTTTGCGATGTCAAAGGAGAGAAGGCGAATATCATGCCCCTGAGAAAGGAGCTCAACCCACTCTTGATACTGTGTAATCAGACAGTCTAACGTAGACCGTTTTCTACGAAAACCGTATTGCGTTTCTGCCAAAAACAGATGTGCCTCAAGGTATTGGTAAAGGGTCTTATTAATGACGCTTTCATAAACTTTACCTACACAGGACAGCAGGCTTACTGGACGATACGATCCTACATTAATAAGGCCAGACTCTGCCTTTGGAACAGGGACCACATGAACAGTTTTCGAGGCTTTCGGGAATAATCCCGCATTACGGCACTGTCAGTATGTAGAAGAAGCTCTACCAAAGAAAATAAGAATTGAGGAGCTACAAGATTTACCAGAAACAGATTGCATTATCAATCAAGTTGGAGCAGGAGAAATACACCCAATTAACTCGCAAAATCTTATTCCAGTGCAAGAAGTCAATTCTGAAATATAGAAAATCGAACAAAAGCTATTTGCAGCTATAGTAAATAAAAAATTCGGGAAAAAGAGCCCTTGGTGAACGAAACAAGGACTAAACCGTTTGAATGCCAATTCTACGCTAAAGCCTTTTCTCGAAATTTTAGTTTATCCAGACATATCAAGGTTCATAAATGAGAACATCGTATAAATGTAAGATTTGTACTAAAGCTTTTTCTCGAAATTCTAATTTATCCAGACATGTGAAGGTTTATAAATGAGAAATATCGTATAAATGTAAGATTTGTACTAAAGCTTTTTCTCGAAATTCTAATTTATCCAGACATGTGAATGTTCATAAATGAGAAACACCGTATAAATATAAGATCTGTTCTAAAGCATTTTCTCGGAAATCTGATTTATCCACACACGTGGGAGTCCACACCGGCGAGGAACCTTATAATTGTAGAGCATGTAGAACAGGATGTACCGTCAATTTCACTATCAAAACATGATAGTTCATACTGAACAAAGACCATATAAATTCGAGGTATGCGACAAAGTTTTTGACTACTTCTGATTTCATTAAACGTACAGGAATGCGCAGGAGAAAACGCTTATAAATGTCAGCAATAGAGTAAAATTTGTTCTCAGAATTCCACCTTGTCTAGGCATATGATATTTCATACAGGAGAAAAAACTTACAAATACAAGGCGTGCAATACAGTATTTTCTTTCGTTTCCACTTCCTCTACATATATGAAAGTTCATTTAGGAGAAACCCGGTAGAAATGCAAGATATGCAGCAAAACGTTTCCTCATTGTTATGATTTATCCATGCATATGAATGGGAGATAAACTTTTTTTATCTACTGAACAGGAGATAAACTTTGAACATTCAATATATGAGCTAAATCGTTTTCTCAGACTTTACATACAAAAAGGTGCATCTACAACAACTTAGCAACGGATAAAGGTATTAGCTTCAAACTTTCATGGCCCCTACTACAACTGCTACTCTGACTGCAACTGCAACTACTTGCGATTACTACTACCACTGTTTGCGACTGCAACTAAAAATACTACGATGGCAACTACTTGCGGCTGTGACTACTTCTGACTTCAACTACAAGTACTTTTGACTGTGACTACCCACGACTGCAACTACTTGTAACTGAGACTAACCTCAGTCGTCACAGGGACGACTGAGGTTAAAAGGCTGAAACTTACATGGTATGTTCAAGGCGATAAAATAAAAGTTCAAAATAGGGATAAAATCCTTTTTAATAGACAATGTATAGAAAATTCACAAAAAATACCAGATATTTCGGTCAAATATACAGTGACCGCCATCAGCAGTAAAACTGTATTATCTACGTATGTTCAAGGGGATGCCTGAAAGTGATCGAGAGCAGCTATCCCCTCCCCCACTTGCCCTATTCAGATATACCACCACAATAATGACAAAACTTCAAAAACCCGTTCTGTTCAAAATAGTTAAAAGGTGTAAAAGCTATGTCTCGGGGGATGCTAAGCGCACACAGCTTCCGGGACAAGGGTTGTAAATTATCCAGCTTGCCCATTGCTTACATGTAGGATTTATCATTGGGGATGGAAGGAGGCTTCATCCTGGGTGTGTCCAAAAGGTGAAACTTCAGGGAATTATGAAGAAGATGCTGAACAAAATCAAAAGGCACTGTGCGCATCCAAGCCAGCAATAGGAGGGAATCTGCAATTTGTAAGGAGTGATTAAGGGTATTGATTTGATACTTTAAGGGCCACAACTACTACTACTACTACTGCAGCTGCCACTGCGAACAGTTGTGAGTGGTTATGAACAACTTGCCACTGCGACTACTCCTACTTGTAACTACTTTCAGGAACTTTTGAGGGGGTGTTGAACTAAATCAAAACAAAGTATGTTAATGCTGATTGTCAAAAGGCCGCATCAAAAATATTTAAGGAATGGATGAGGGTATTGAGCTGAAAATTTCAGAGCATACTGAGAAGTTCTTGGAGGGCAAAGGGCCCAGTCTTGGAGGAACTTTTTTTGGAGGGCAAAAAAAGTTTCCTTTTTAGAAACTGCAACTACTTGCAGTCGTGAATATGAATGCAACTAGACTGCTACTGTGGCTATTTGCGACTGTGACTGCAACTACAAGCAACTGCAACAGCTAGTGACTAAGAATGCGACATCTCGTGACTGCAACTGCAACTACTTGCAACAATGACTACTACTATTAGTGCTGCTACTACTACTGTGATTGTCACTACAACTACAAACAAAACCTTAACTTCTAGTTTTATAACTAGAACTATTGGATTAAATCAAAAAGTTTAACTGCATTCTTTTGGCCAAAATGGCATAGTGCATCCCGGTAGTCAAAAGGGCTTATCTACAATATTCCATAGGTGGTTAAGGTTATTAAGCTGAAAATTTCAGGGAGTATTGAGGGAGAGGATTCACAAAATCAAAATACACCAGCTGAATCCAAGTTGTCAAAAGGGGATAGCCTAGGTTTCTAAAACATGGTTAAAAACATTTTTTTGCGCCATCAAACCTTTTTTTGGGAGGGGGGGGGGTTAGGCTCTTGTACATGACTAAAATATATTACCATGAAAGTAATTTTGTAAATCTAATGAGAGTATCTTTATTGGACTTAGCAACAAATTTACCAATTTGTAAACATATGTTGCTCCTTCTTCATACGTTCGTTAGAAACTGAAAATATTTTGACCTTCTAGGAGCTTACTTAAGGAAAATCATGTCTGAACACGTTAAAGCTGAGAAAACAAAACTCTTAGCAAAGACACCAAGTGCTTCGATGCACCTGTATGAAAATAGATATCTATAATGCAGATCGCCTAAGAAATGTAAACTTAGACTATGCCACAGTAGTGGTTACATTCCTGTTGTATGTAATCGTTTCTGATAGCTTATAACCGATGTTGCAGGAATGGTTACCTTTGCATTGCATGTTACAGGAATAGTTATCTTCATATTGTATGTCGTAGAAACAGTTATCTCTGTATAGCATGTAATACAATTTGACGAGAGTATAGGCTACCTTTCCTAATTCATGTCATTTGAACATAAACACACATTTCTACTGCTACCACTTATAAATTGTACAGTATTCCTAAATGTGTATTTTACAGTTTAAACCAACTTGAACTGATCGAACAAAAACAACTTTACAAAAACAATTTTTTAGGAACAGTGAAGTTGGAGTTTTCGCTAATTTGAAATTACTACTAACTACAACATAGGTTTCATTTGACGAGGACGGACCTAAGGGCCAATGTCAGATAATAATTTAATCGTTTTCTCCAAAGCTAACACAATAACAAAGTCTATTGATTTCAATTGTAATAGACGTGTTTCGTTGCATAGAAGCTAATTTCTGGATACGTTTCAACGAAGCAAGCCAGAGACGATCTTCTAAATAACCTATATGAGATTGGGAAATAGGCTGACTTATGAAAACTTGATCTTGTCAAAGAAACTAGAAAAAAAAACATGTTCCGATAAAATTACACAAGCGTTTCTATCTATTTATTCTACTTTATTTGATGTGTCCTCTAGCTCATTCAAAAAGCAGAAGCTTGCAGCTCTAGTGAAGGATAATGTGCTTCTTTCATTTAGCTAGATTTTGTTTCTCAATTTTCTCCAAACATACTCTTTGTACACGCACGTTTTATAGTAGCTTACAATTATCCTTCAAATTTTTCTTTAGATTTTAACATTTATTAAATCAACTATAAACAAAAGTACTATAAGTACTACATTCCCTGTTGAACATCAGCTTAAAATAGGTGACGTCAATATTGAAACTACGACTGACAAGCTCATCAGCCTCAATGTGAATGCAGTAGCAGGTTTGCAGAGTTCCTTCTAGACTCTTTACTTAGTTACTACTAAGGAATTCTAAAAAAATGCACATGACCTTATCAAGGAGTAAACCTGCTAATTGACATTACCTCTAGGCGCAAAATCTGAATCTAAATCCATTAAGTAAATTGGACAGAACTGTCTATAGTAACTGTAGCTTTGATGTATTTTGATAGATAATCGTTAGTCTTCTTTACTAAATCTCTTTTGAAAGTTACGGAAGTGTTTGTTAATTCTTATAGATGAAATTATCTGATTGTAATATTGAAAAGAATAAAAGAGTTGAAATGTGAAAGCTATAGTGGTTATAATACATACCGTACTGTACCAGTCAAGACATGGTTTCACAACATTCCAATCAGTGATACCATTCAATTCAACATACCAAATGCTAAAATTAAAGCTTGGTCCCCATGACTGAATTGGCAATATTTGGAGAAACCGACAAGGAAAACAGTGACCATCAACCTCATGTTTAAGTGTAAAGGTTTCTTGCCTGCTGTCATTCTTTAGCCCGCTGTAAAAAAAAAAAATAGTATTTTCATGACAGGTTAATATGGAACAACAAACACCAGTTACAATTCAACGTAGTGTGAATTCATGTAAATTCATATAACTCCAAATTCTGGTACTCCAAATCATTGTAGTAGTGGGCTTTGTGAATCAATATCGAGTGATATTTGTCCCCATAAGGAACGAAATAACAGGCTTAATTTTGATCAACATATGCATACATTTAAATGGGAAGACACGAAAAGTTTTCGGAATAATTTTCAAAAAATGGAATATTGTCCTCTTATTGATTAAACATTATTAATCAGCAGGTCAAATTCCTTCCCAGGACTGTTTATTTTTAATTAAAAAAATTATCTTAGACTTTCCTTTACCTGTTTTAATCACAAATGACTCCTTGGTTGATTTCCGAAATTGGCTATGATTAGAATTTTATTTGAAATAAATTTTAAACGAGCAAAAATAAAGTCGTCTAGTAAGTAAAAGTTAAAATACAAAGATATTACTATGAATAAATAAATAAAAAAACTAAAACAAATAGACATTGCAATGAATAACCACATCAAAGTTAAAAATAAAGATATTACTAGAATAAATAAATGAAAACTAAAATGAACAAAAATCAAAATGAATAATCAAAACAAACCAGGACAAATGATTTCCAAGAATTTATACGGGAATACCGACATCGTAAGCCCCTTAACAGCGAGAGGGCAATTAACGCTTTACTGAAAACAACACCTTCGACCTGGTAAACGTTAATGTGTCGTTTTGATCTTACTGAAAACATTTTGTATTATACGAAACAAAGCAACAAAAGCAAATCACGATTCTAATCAGGTTTACGAATGACAGCCGCCGCAAAAGACAGTGTGGCTACCACCCTTCCCCCCTCTAGACGGCTAGGATGCTATTTCCTCTCTACTGAAAATAACATATATTTAAAAAAAGAGCTGTTTTTTGTCAGAATATCAACAACAAAAAAAAAGACAATCAAAACACTTGTCAGGTTACAGAAGATAGAAAATAGTCACAGGTAGCATTGCAGCACTGCCTAAGTAAAGAACCGTATCTCTTCTGTTTATTAATATTTTTTCCAGCCACTTTCCATAAAAGGGGTTCTCCTAAAGCTTGGACCAAGCTCATTCGGTTGGAAATTTAAACCTCGAGCTCATTTGGTAGGAGTCGAAAGTGATTAGAGGGCATCCATCCCCCTTCTGTATCCTATTTACTACCATACCCTATCGTGATCCTTGAAGACATCCAATCAGTACTTTGAGATTGCTCTGATCTTCAATACGTTTTGACTTACAAAAGACCAGATATCAAAAATGGTCCTAAGACCTGGTTGCTCTCCGTCACTTTTGACTTTTAAAAAGGCACTAGAGATCCATTTTCTGATCGAATGAACATCCTCCGAAGTTTTTATGATCATGAGGGGGGTTTGAGGAGGGAGAAGGCACCCTCCTTTACGCGATAAATTCTGCTCGTTTTAGGGTTTGACGTTACTCTTCACTTTCATAATAAAGACAAAGACCAGAAATATTCCCGGAAACCAAAAGGGATTGAAAATCAATTCCCCCCCCCACTTCCGTAGAGCCAATTTCATATTTATCTGAAGGCTCAATGAGAGTTAGGATGGAGATGCATATAATGTCTTTTAATTTAGTTCAACATCCCCCTCAACATGGTAGAAACTTTCAACTTATTGCCATTAATTATTCCAATCTAGACACACAAAGGTTTTTTTCACCAAGTTTAACATTTCTTAAGTAAACCCAAAAAGTTTTAACTTGATACTCCAAGCTGTTCCTGAGGTACTGGAGATACACCCTTTAGACAACCTGGATGCATATAGTGTCTTTTGATGTAATTCAACATTCCCCCTCAGCATTCCCTGGAAATTCGAAGTAATTACTTACTTACTTAGACGAGGCATAGGCTATTCAGCCCAACTCGGCATCACAAAGCTGCTGGACCAAATGCTTCCACTGGGTTCTGTCTTCTGTGAGTGGTCGAATAAACTTCAGCCATGCCTTGCCCCACTTGTGACCATCCTTTCGGAATCCCCCAAGCGGTTCAACACTCTTTCTGACGACGTTATGCCAAAATTTCATCTGGCCACCTGGTTTTTTCTTCCATGAGGGAGCGGGGGCTGCTAGTAGTACCTGGCGTGCCAGGGTCTCTTCCGAGCGCCTCATTATGTGACCTAGCCACTTGAGACGTCTTTTCTTGATCATGGTGGAAACGTCATGCTTTTGTCCAAATACTTTCATCAGCTCTTGGTTGCTGATTCTTTGTGCCAGCCGTATGTTGCTAATAGCCCGTAGACATTTCCAGTCAAAAGTGTCAAGTTGACGCTCTTCCTCCGCCTTGAGGGGCCAGGTCTCACATCCGTATTACAAAATTGAACGTACACATGCTGATTAGATCCTGAGCTTCGTCACGAGGTTGATTTCCCTTCTAGTCCAAAGTGGTTTGCGGAGCTGGCCAAAGACGGACCAAGCTTTGCTAATACTGCCTTGAATCTCACTATTTGCTCCACCTTTAGCATCTATCGATGACCCTAGGTATTTGAACTCTTTCACGCTCTCAATAGGTTCTCCACTGAGGTGTATAGAAGTGTTCTCTTTGGTTGAAAGATACTTTGTTTTAGGGATACTCATCGCGAGTCCTGTCTCACTAGCCGTTTTCGTTACTCTTTCTATCATATTTTGTGCTTTCTGGGCGGAGTCTGCGAGTAGAGTACCATCGTCTGCATATTCGATTGTTTCTTGTGCTGAAAAGGCGACACCATCATCTTCTTTCAATGCGTTTTTCAAAATGCAATCTATAATATACTTGAAAAGAATTTGCGACACCGGACATCCTTGACGGGCACCATTTGCAATTTCAAATATTTCCGTTAGCTCACCATATATTCGTACATTACTCAAGGTATTCTCACAGTATGCTTTTAGCAGATGAGACTATTTTCGTCGGAACAACCGTCTTCGAGCATTATTTTCGATAACAAGATCGCAATATCGAGTCAACTGCAGCGATGAAGTCAAGAAAAACTGTAAAGGTATCCAATCCGTAAATGAAACGTTGGTGAAGAAGAAGTCGCAGGGTAAAGGTATGGTCTACACACCCCATTCCAGGATGAAAACCTGCCTGTTTCTTCATTGTCCGTTGTTCTCGCTCTTTTCTAAAGGTAAAGAAGGTAAAGACTACGTCATTGGACTTTACAGTCCCCACTGGCAGTGCTGATCTCCGTTTTTTGGCCCTTCAGCCAGGAAGTGCAATGGGGCGCTGGGGACCAACCACCCTGTGCTTTCGCACACCCTTCCTGTTTATCTTCCCCAGATTTCTCCAAGAGCCCATTTAGAGCTGGGTTAACAAGCGCTGGACTCTGCCGGTAGGGAGTCCTCACCTATATTTTTTGAAAGACTTCACGGCGTTTCTGACTTCCTCCATCGAAGGTGGAGATACATGGCGACACCTTGCGTAATATGTTTGATCTTCGCCCATTTCCTCTCTATTACTTCTTCTAGAATCTCATTTTCTTGCTGTGTTCGTTCCAGGGCAAGAAAGTGGTTCCTCAACTCCATGTCAAACTCAGCCCTGACTGTTGGGATTTCGATTTTCTCAGTCTTATATCTAGGGGTTAGTCTGCCTTTCTTACGGTTTAATAGCTTAAGCTTTAATGTAGCAGCAAGGAGGAAATAGTCCGAGCCGTTCTTTGACCCAGTGTCGGCTCCTCTGAACACTTGACACTTGACTACCGATTATCTCCGCCTCTGGTGGATCAATATGTAATCGATCTGAGAAAAGGTACGGCCGTCTCTGGATTTCCATGTAAAAGTGTGGGCATTCTTGTGCTGTAAGAACGTGTTCATGATGAATAGGTTATCATGCATTGCAAGCTGAAGCAGCCACGTACCATTATGACATCGAGCACCACATCCATGCGGTCCAATAGTAGCATGTTCGAAAGGGTCTAGTCGGGGTCTAATTCTGGCGTTAAAGTCTCCTTGAAGCAGTAGCTGATCTCGTTTTGGGTATTTATCAATTGTATTCTACAGCTGGTCGTAAAAAATATCTTTCTGCAGGTCAGGTGAGTCGCGAATGGGTGCGTAAGCAACTATGATTGTTATATTGAAGGGATCCCCAAGCATCCTGATCCGCGCAATGGGGTTTGATATCGGCTCCCATTCGAGCAAAGCTGACTCAGCCTTTTCATATAGGAGGAATCCAACCCCATGTAGGCCAGATCCGTCACTGGATCCAGAGTTATAGAGATGACATTTCTTGCCAGTGATTAAGTCGTGAATGATCTTTTTGCTCTGGTAATTGACCCTCGTTTCCGTCTGGTATAAAACATCCAAGCTATAACGATGAAATTCTGCGGCTGTGAGAGCCGGCGTTATGTCACACTTCACGGAACACACGTTCCAGGTCGCTATCTTCAGGCTTTTCTTTGAGCAATTTCAATGGCTCATCATCGGCTTGCTGATTTTTCACCAAGGTCGTTGGTTTTCTTGGCGCCTCGCCTACCAGGAACGCCGTAGCACAGTTTTATCTCTTTTGGTCCAACTTTTTCATGATGTTTCATGTGAATTTGGTTAACCGAAGGTTCCCAAGGCCTTCGGTCACCCTAGTGCGTTAGCACCCCTTGAACTGGATGTAGGCAGTTCGCAGGGCGGTCCACCCTTCTATCGCTTTGAGGTGCACTTAAGGATATCCCTGTTAGAGAATTGAGACGGGGACAGTATGCTTTTTCCCAGCCACGTGTCCCACACTCGCCACCTTAGCTAAGAATACGACCTTCCAGAAGATCCAACTTATCTCCGAATGGTTAGGAAACCTTAGCCAATCCTGAAGAATTGCATATATGTCCAGACCACCTGGAGGCACATACTGTCTTTCGATGTAGTTCATCCTTCCACTCGACATGTCCTAAGAACTTTCAACTTAACCCCTTTGGTTGCTCTTGAGATATTGTGGATATGACATTTTAACTACCTGGATGCACAGTGTCTTTTGATTTAACTGAAAATGGCCAGAAAGTTTAACTAAATATGTTTACGTGTTCGTGAGATACTGCAGAAACTTCCCTTGGAAATCACAATTTAATACCCTAAGCCCCTCCCGACCGATGGAATATATGCCATTTTGACAACCTGTGTTAAATTAAAGTCTTTGGATTAAGTTCAATATCTCCCTCAGCATTCCCCACAAATTTCAACCTAATATCTTTAGCCATTCCATAGATATTGCAGATACCCTCAACTATTCCAGCTATAAAAAAAAGGCGTGGATGGGGGACTGGTTGCCCTTCAGTCTCATTTGACCCTAAAAAGGGCACTAGAATTTCCAATTTCCAATCCGATGAGCTCCTTCTGAAATTTGTATGGCAACTCCTTCCATACATAGTGGTCTGCAGAAGAAAAATACATTGAAGCCATATTGCTCTTTGCTCAGACAGCGCTATTGTACCGTCTATGATCTACTAATATTTTGTCCATTTTGTCATTTAGTTTTGCTTGCTTTAATCAATGCCACCGGGGCTTCAGGGTTGCCTGAAAAATACTGACCAGGGAAGGAGACCAGGAACGATCCCTGCTAATTAAAAAAGGGAGTTGACGACCAGTCAAAGACCTTATAGGAGTGAAAAAGGAGCCAATAGGAACCAGACCGGGATGGGATTTGATTGCCATTCACGACCAAAACATTCCTTTGCTCACGAATGAGAAACGGCGGTCAAATCACCCTAAGAATCGTCATATTCATAAGCCTCGGAAGGAATTCATTTTCCATGGAGATGGGTCAGTTTGTCTAAAAAAGAGAAGAAAATTAAAAACTAGAAACAAGTAAAAACAACCCATAAGCCTTCAGCTTCCAAGGTAACTCATTCATCTCTTTGACTTCTTTGAGTGATCAGTAAACTTGCTGATCAGGTGGGACTTCCTCTTTTGTATGTCCTTTTCAGCCTGCTATTTTCATGTTTTGTTTTTTTCGTCTTTTTGCGATTTAATACAAATATCTAGTGGGAAATTGGCCGAGGCGATATCCATGGGATTCTTTAGAGCCACCGCTCTCTGTAAGCAATTGGTGACCTCTTTCAAGAGACCATTAATAAATACGTGTTTTATTGTCTAAAAACCCACTTTTCTTGAATTGATTGCTTAAGTATATCTAGCTCTTAATTTTGCTACAGACGTAAGCTAGGTTCAGCTCAATTTCTTTTTCTTGGTCTTTTTCCATTGTTCAGCATAATGTTTCTTTGTTTGTTTTTTTTTTTTTTTTGCCTTGTTCATCACATAGTCTTGGTATTTTGACCAAGCTGACCTAGCCAAAGTCTACAATTTTTTGAAAATATAAATCCTTTTTGTGTTTGTCAAACACAAGAAGTCTTCCTGAGAGCAAAAAACCCTTGTCGATGGAAGCACTGCCATGCCATAATGTTGACACAGCTTTTACAAGCTCCAACAAAAGCGAATACTTTTGCCCCCCAAAAGCATCCACCACGAAGAAGATTTAGAAGACGTGATGGCGTTGGGTCTACTGAGTTTTCACCTTGCAGCAATATCCACTCACATTTAACAGCGTAAAAACTTAATCCTACTGAGATCTTTCGAGCAAGCAAAACTATATCTGATGGATTTCTAGCTAGTTTATCTTCCATAGGATATAGGTCCCTAAGCGCTTTGAGTAGGCTATTATAAAAGACGGGGCACTTCTCGATCAAGTGTTTAGCAACTGTCTTGAAATGCCTTCGTGCCCTTTGACTAAACCCTTGTCATTCTGCAAAGATGAGTTTCTAAGCATACAACGCAAGCTCAATATCCTCACATGAAATAGTGTCTTGCAAATAGTAGCGCCCCTCGAGGAAGCTATAGCCTAGTAAACGACACAGCATTCGCATGGGCTTCTAATTAAGGGATAATTCTTCTGAGCTTGGTCTGTTTTGACGGGCTGAAAAACCTCTTTCTAGCTAATTTGTCTACTATGGGTTGCCTCCCGGTAGTAGCATAATATTTGTAGGCATGAGTATATAATGAGTCGGGGGTAATAGGCTTGGGACTGTCTGTGATGGATTCAGACTCTTATTGATAGAAAGGCATCGTGAAGTGATGAAAACCATGTTGTGACCAAGGTGGGCCCAGGATTGCACAAAACCTCCATTCATAGTGGAGGTCCCAGGGACCTCTTGCTGTCCGGTTCTAAGCCGGCTTAAGCGATTCGGTGTAGACTTGAGAGGATATGTTGATCTCCGTTCTGCAATGGTATCCGGGATCATTGCTTTTCCTGAGGTCAAAATAATTTCAATGATTTAAAGAACATGAAAATTGGAACTTGGAATGTTACGACGTTAAAAAAGGACTATAGTATCGACATTTTGACTGACGAATTCAAGCGATTCGAACTGGACTTATTAGGAGTCTCAGAGACTCATATCCCCGGGGTAGGAATCATGAAATTAGGTGATATAGAATTTGTTTACTCAGGCAGAAATGATGGGGTAAAAAGAGAGCGAGTAGGGCTCATGATGAATAAGGAAGCTGCTAAGTCTTGTTTAGGCTGGAAAGGTATTAATAATAGAATGCTAACTACTCATTTTATGACTAAAAACTTCAGGGTATCAGTTATAATAGTATATGCCCCTGTTGAACCACTGACGGAGATACTAGTGACTCAGATGAATTTTATTTATAGTTAAAGGAGCGAATAGACAGGGTCCAAGGTAGAAATATGGTGTTTTTACTAGGAGATTCTAACGCCGAGGTTGGTAGAATTAGGGATAGATGGTATCCTAGCCTAGGTAAATTTGGTGTAGGAAAAGAAAACAGTAATGGCCACAGACTTTTGCAGTTTTGTAGGTATAACAATCTAGTTATAACCAATACGGTGTTTGGTCACAAAATGGCCCATAAGTTGACATGGTATTCACGTGATGGTAAGACAGCAAACCTAATTGATTATGTTATAGTAAACCGAAGACTGGCAGGATCAATACAAGATACTAGGATATACAGGAGTGCTATTATTGATGTTAATTAAATAAAAAAAAAACTTTCCGAAAAAGAAGTTTTTTCAAAGAAAAGTTAAAGTCATTTTAAACTTAAGATCAGCAGATAAATAACTTTTAAAATTCAAACTTAAAACGACCAGAAATTACAATTAAAGAATAAATGAAACCCAAAACGAACAGTTTTCAATAAAAAATCATAGCAATAAAAGATACAAGAAGTAATAATATAAATGAATAAATAAGTCTTAAAGCGATTAATACTTAAATTAAATATGCAAATCAAGCTGCAAAAAATCACACAACAAGATTGTTTATTTAATTTCTGTTTGTTTTGAGTTTCATTTATTTTTTTTTAGTAGTTTCTGGTCGTTTTGAGTTTGAATTTTTACAGGTATTTGTATCTACTGATCTTAGGTTTAAAATGGCCCTTACTTTTCTTTAAAAAACGTCTTTTCGGAAAGTTTTTTTTTAATTACTTTTTGTTCGTTTTTGATTGCAAAAAGTTTCAAGTTTTTAAAAATTCCTTGTTTCAAATTCAAACTTTTTTTTCGATCAAATATTCCTCAAAGTATCAAAACTAGTATCAAAGTAACAATATCAAAGTGAAAAAATGGGTTTGTGTCACCCTTGGAGTTTTTATTATCTGATGTTTGAACTATTTTTAACAAAATGGGTATCTCAAAAATTTTATGGATGGGTTTGGGGTAAAAAGGGCGTGGGAGGGGGGAGGTTAATTGCCCTTCAATCTCTTTTGACTCTTTAAAAGTGAACTAGAACTTTTCATTTTCAATCAAATGAGCCCTCTGAAGTTTATACGAATATCCCTTCTATAAGAACCATATATGCCCCCAGGGTATAACTTACAACGCCTGTCCCCGGACCCTGGGGGGTTGTGTCGACCCCGGAGTTTTAATATCTAATGTTTGAACTATTTTTAACAAAATGGTCACCTCAAAATTTTATCAGATGGGTTAGGGGAAGAAAAAGGCGTGGAGGGCGGAGAGGCTAGTTGCCCTCCGATCTCTTTTGACTCTGAGAAAGTGAACTAGAACTTTTAATTTCTTTTAACTTTTAATTTCAAAAATCAATACAAACAAGAGTTTGGGTATCGCCTCCTTCTCTTACTGTTAAAGTCTAAAACCTACTGTGTCATTGGCTCTTTACTGAAAACAAATTTTATTACAAATATGTTCTTTGGTACTTAATATTGAAAATATACATTAAAGTTACAGTAAAATTTTGAACTGATGAGCTTTCAGCAATTAATATCATTATACATTAAATATTCATTTTAATTTATTAGTTCTTTCTAAAATTGTTCAAGACGAATATAGTTTCACAACAAACAAGAGTTTGGAAACTGTCCCCATCCTTAACTGCAAAAACCTAAAGCCTACTGCGTCATTTGCGATTCACTGAAAACGAATTATATTACAAATATTTTCTTTTCCAGTTCTTACAGGATTGAAAATGAAAATAAAATTACACCGAAATAAAATTTTGAACTGATGGATCTTTAAACAACTAATATTATTATATATCAAATATTCAATTTGAATTTGTTTATACTTTCCAAGACTGTTCAACACATATAGTTTTCAGTAAAGCGCCAATGACGCAGCATGTTTTAGATCCAAAATTTTTATGGATGGGTTTGGGGTAAAAATGGAGTGGGAGGGGGGGGGGGTTAATTGCTCTTCGATCTCTTTTGACTCTGAGAAAGTGAACTAGAACTTTTCATTTTCAATCAAATGAGCCCTCTCTGAGGTTTATTAAATAAAAAAAACAAGTTTTTTAAACTGAAAGTAAGGAGCGACATTAAAACTTAAAACGAACAGAAATTATTCCGTATATGAAGGGGGCTGTCCCCTCCTCGACGCCTCGCTCTTTACGCTAAAGTTTTTTTATTGTTTAGAAAAATAGAGTTGTGAGAAAGTCAAACTTTAGCGTAAAGAGCGAGGCGTTGAGGAGGGGACAGCCCCCTTCATATACGGAATAATTTCTGTTCGTTTTAAGTTTTAATGTCGCTCCTTACTTTCAGTTTAAAAAACTTGTTTTTTTTATTTAATTTTTGAACGTTTTTGAATTAATGCAGGTTTTGATTTTGGCTCACCGTACATGAATAATTAAAACAAATTTTGCATATTATATTTGGTTAAATGGCTTTCTCGAAACTTGTTTAATTTTATTTACGAACGTTTTTATTAGTAATAAATATACGTAACTTAGAATTAACTTACGTAACGAACTTCTATATTCATAAAATTTTAACACGTATATTAGGGGGTTCGCCCCCTAGTCAATACCCTCCTCTTTAAACTATAGTTCGAATTTTTTTTCCAGTTCTTTAAAAATGACCTCTTAATCACAATCAGTTGATCAGTTGAAAAACTTGTTTTTTTTTATTTAATTCCTGATCTTTTTCTTTAATAATGCTGGGACATCCGGCGCCCCCTTCATAGCAATGTCCCTTCCCCCATGAAAACTTCCTTCATGGAAAGATCCTTCCATATAGCCCCCGACCCTCTCCTTCCCCCACCTACCAGAAAAAATCTCCTCTGAAAAAGTCTGTATACTTCCCAATAACCAATACTATATGTTAACATTGAGTAAAGTTCATAACTTTCAGCCCTCCCCCTGGGGACTTTGGGGGATCAAGTCATTCTAAAAGACATTTTTATCATATTTTCGACCATGCTGAACAAAATGGCTATCTCAAAATTTTGATCGGGTGACTTTGGGAAAAAAATGACCGTGGGAGGGGGCCTAGTTGCCCTCCATTTTTTTTGGTCACTTAAAAAGGGCACTAGAACTTTTAATTTCCGTTCCAATGAGCCCTCCCACGATATTCTAGGACCACTGGGTCGATACGATCACCCCTGGGAAAAAAAAAAAAAAAAAAAAAAAAAAAAAAAAAAAAAAAAAAAAAAAAAAAAAAAAAAAAAAAATAAACACGCATCCATGATCTTTCTTCTGGCAAAAAATGGAAAATTCCACATTTTTGTAGATAGGAGCTTGAAACCTCTACAGTAGGGTTCTCTGATACGCTGAATATGATGGTGTGATTTTCATTAAGGTTCTATAACTTTTAGGGGGTCTTTCCCCCTTTTTTTCGAAAATCAGCCAAATTTTCTCAGGCACGTAACTTTTGATGGGTAAGCTTAAACTTAATGAAACTTATATTAAAATCTGATTCTTTTGATGTATCTATTGGTATCAAAATCCCGTTTTTTAGAGTTTCGGTTACCATTGAGCCGGGTCGCTCCTTACTTACAGTTCGTTACCACGAACTGTTTGATACGAGCATTCCTTTCATAACAAACATATATTCCCCCTGAGCATAACTAACAACGCCTGCTCCCGGGACCTGGGGGGTTGTGTTGACACCTGAGTTTTATTATCTGACTTTTGAACTATTTTTAACAAAAGGGCTATCTCAAAATTTTTATCAGATATTGCTACTACTACTGCTAACAACTCATCACAGCACCAAGCCGCCTGAGGCCAACACAGCTACAAACGTTCCTCCTCCGTCCCGATCTATTCAAAGCCTCCCTTTTTACACCCCCCCCCAAAAGGAAGTTTCCCATTTCCTTTAAATCTTTCTTTAGGACGTCCTCCAACCCCAGACGAGGACGACCTGCTTTCCGTTTAGCCCTAGACGGTTGGCCGAAAAGGACAATCTGTCATCCTTCATCCGCATAACGTGCCCTAGCCACCTCAACCTCTCTTTCATTATAGCCCTGGAAAGCGGGATTGAACCACATTTTTCGTACAGCCTACTGTTTGAAGTACGGTCAGTCAGCCGGTTACCCAGAACAATCCGTAGGCAATTTCTCTGGAAAACATCTAGCATATCTTCATCCGATTTTCGGAGCGCCCATGCTTCAGATTCATATTTGACCACTGTCATCGCTGTATTTTCTAATATTCTAATCTTGGTTTGCAGACCTATCTTCCTATTTTTCCAAACTTTTTTCAACTGTGAAAAATCACCCTGAGCCTTGGCTATTCTACATTTAACACCTTCATTGCTCCTACTGTCTTTACTAATAGTACTACCAAGGTAAGTAAAGCTGCCCACCTGATCAATCTTTTCGTTACCCAACGTCACCTTTTCATCTTCACTTATTCCTAGCCTTACTGACTTAGTTTTCTTAACATTAATTTTTTTTTTTAATATTCTAGCGCCTGAACTCGCAAAACCTCTAAAAGTTCATTAATTTTGCTCACACTTTCATCTAGGATGCTAAAATCATCAGCATAATCTAAGTCCAGGAGAGTTTTTTCCTCCCCATTTGATTCCATGGTCACCCATTGTCTTTCCTGTGCTCCTTAAGACATTTTCACAGACTGAAAATTTGGTCGACACATCCTCTACCTTTTAACCGCCCGGGAAATTGGGATGTTGGTAGACTCCATGATGAGAACTTGAGAGAAACTTTCCAGGAACAGTTGAATAATAAACTTCAGAGTTTAAAATTTGACAATGTGGAAGATGGTTGGAATGATTTTAGAAAAACAATTTGTGAAGTTGCTGATGGTGTCTTAAGGAAGAAAGTTAAGACTTCAGCTAGGAATAAGAGTGAAAAAGCTTTATGTTTAATAGTGAGGAGAAGGGGTTTGTACAAGAATTATCTGAGTGATAGATCACGTGAAAACAAAAGGAATGTAGAGAAAGTGGAGAAAGCATTAAAAAATGAACTAGGGAGGTGTGAAGTGGAGGCCATGGATAAAATTGCCGAGGATCTGGAAGATGCAGCTAGATGACATAATAGTAAAATATTGTACTGGCATGATTATAAATTGAGAGGGAGCAGTCAATCCAGACCTATCCCAGTTAAAGATAGGAACGGTGGCCACAATCAGCGATAAAGAAAGACTTAAAGAGAAATGGGCGGAATATTTTGAGAATGTGCTAAACCGAGATACAGTTGCAGGAAAAGATATAGAATAAAATGAAATAGTTTGTGATACCTTGGATGTGAAGGAAGATTTGTTCTGTGAGGAAGAATTAGCGACAGTACTAAAAGTATTAAAAAATAATAAGGTTCCAGGTCCTAATAGTGTGGTAAATGAGTTTCTTAAATATGGAGGCTCTGAGGTTAGAAATAAGTTACTGATGATTATGAATATGGTTTTGAAAAGGGGAAAGTACCTAATGATTTTAGGAAAACCTTAATTAAACCACTGCATAAGAAAGGTGATAAGAGTGAGTGTGGTAATTATTGAGGAATTAGTCTGGTCTCTGTAGGTAGCAAATTACTTAGTAACATGATACTTTTTAGACTGAGAGATGCTGTAGACAAAGTTTTAAGAGAAGGACAGTGTGGTTTTAGAAAAGGTAGATGATGTGTCGATCAAATTTTCCCTCTTAGGTCAATAATTGAGAAGTTCCTTAGTTGTGAAACACTTTTGGCCTTAGTTTTATAGATTATGAGCAAGAGTTCGACTCTGTTGATAGAAGAGCTTTAGCAAAGGTCTTATACCTGTATGGTATACCAGATAAATACATTAAAGTGATTAGTGCAATGTACGAGAATAACACTGCAGTGGTTATGGTAGGAAATGAGGTTAGCAGCTGGTTTTGTATCAAATCAGGATTTAAGCAGGGTTGTTTTCTATCCTCATTTATATGGATTATTTCGAAGGACTTTGTCTTAAGGAGCAGAGAAAAGGCAATGGGAGACTACGGAATCAAATGGGGAGGAAAAACTCTCCTGGACTTAGAATGAACTTTTAGATGTTTTGTGAGTTCAGGGTGCAAGCATAGGTTTCAAAATTAATGTTAAGAAGACAAAGTCACTAAGGCTAGAAATAAGTGAAGATGAAAAGGTGACGTTGGCTAA
The DNA here is from genome assembly GCA_027921565.1 of Artemia sinica. Lineage (NCBI taxonomy): Eukaryota > Metazoa > Arthropoda > Branchiopoda > Anostraca > Artemiidae > Artemia > Artemia sinica. The sequence goes on along the minus strand of CM051256.1, from coordinate 57,132,571 downwards.
CGAAAAAATTGATAAGGTGGGCAGCTTCACTTACCTTGGTAGTATTATTAGTAAAGACAGTGGGAGCAGTGAAGATGTTAAAAGTAGAATAGCCAAGGCCCAGGGTGTTTTTTACAGTTAAAAAAAGTTTTGAATAATAGGAAGATAAGTCTGCAAACCAAGATTAGAATACTGGAATGTACAGTGATGACAGTGGTCAAATATGGCTCTGAAACATGGGCACTCCGAAAATTGGTTGAAGATTTACTAGATGTTTTCCAGAGAAATTGCCTAAAGATTGTTCTGGGTACCCGCCTGACTAACCGTATTTCAAACAGTAGGTTGTAAAAAAAATGTGGTTCAATCCCGCTTTCTAGGGCTATAATGAAAGAAAGGTTGAGATGGCTAGGGCACGTTCTGCGGATGAAGGATGACAGATTGCCCTTTTTGGCCAACCGTCTAGGGCTAAGGGGAAAGCAGGTCGTCCTCGTCTAGGGTGTGATGATGTCATAAAGAAAGATTTAAAGGAAGTGGGAACTTTCTGGGAGGGGGTAAAGAGGGAGGCTTTGAATAGATTGAGATGGAGGAGGAGCGTGCGTAGCTGTGTTGACCTCAGACTAGTGTTGTAAAACTACCGTAAAATAAAAACTCCGTAAATAAAATTGGTAAAATAAGGTTAAATTGATAAAATAAGGTAAAATTTGTAATAATAAGGTACTCCCTAGGAAATACAGGGTAAAATTGGTGTTTTAGAGTTGTCCTGTAGCTACAAGACCAGTCGAGCATTTCTTTCTAAGCATCACTTTCAGCTTTTAATGAAAATTTTTATGATTCTGATTTTCCCGGGGTTATAAAAGATAATTCCCCTTTATCTAGAGTCTCATCAACTTAATTAACTGTCTAGTTTTTCCCTTTGGTAATCTTGTGCCTAGAGTAATACCTCAGCAATTGGACAGTGCCTGATTTCGGACATCCATTTTGTAAAAGAGAAAAATTAATAAAAAAAAATTAATAAATAAATTAAATCTACCATTTTTTGGGAGTAAAATCATGTTAGCCATTTTTTTTCTACATTTAAACCTAAGAAATATTGTGGTAAAGCTTTCTAATTTAGTTAATTATTAATTGAGTAAAAATATATTAAGACGCAAAAACAAAGTTTCAAAATACCACTTTTTAAGATAAAGATACAAATCGTGGAATGTGTAAGCTTGGAGGGAACTTGCTCAATAACCAATTTCCTGGCTAAATGCGTCAATGTACCGGAAGGACGTGGTTAGTTTTTCATATATATACCCAGATTTTTGAGACTGAAGACAGACTTTTTGACTTGCAGGGCGAAGCTCTGCCCGTTTATTTTCTCGTTAGAAATACCTTGGGATCTTGTCGGATCATTATAAGTGTCTGTATCTTATTATATATTATTGTAGTTTCCGAGACTTGTGGTCTACTTGGGACAGCCCGTCCCAGTAGAATATCTATATCTGTAATTATTATATGTTAATACAATAAAAGTATTGTATTTTAGACAACCTCTCTACAATCTACCTTTAGCCCCTCGAACATACCCAGTTGGTACGCCTCATTAGTTCGGTCATAGCCTAAGGCACGCTACCAAAGTTTAATTACCTTAGGGCCAGAGTTTATCTCCCCTATAAAGGGACAATAAAAGCATCTACGACTACAACCCCCAAATACCATAAGATACACTTCACAACAACTGGTGGTCACTGGAAAAACTGGGTCGAGAGGGCTAGATAAAAATAGTAGATTGAAATAAAATGGCTTTACCAGAGGGAAAAATGACTTCCCTATCAACAGTACTTGACATTGCAAAAATTATACCAGAATACGCGGGAAATTCAGATGTAGATGAGTTTATCGAAAAATTAAAACTTTTCGACGAACTAACTGAAGCGTTTGAGGATAAGGTCAAAAAGCAATGCGTTGCAGCCAGATTAAAGGGAAGCGCTCTTAAATATTTTGAGACAATTAAGGAAAAAGAGCCCAAGGACATCAGTACTCTAATTGAATCTTTTAAAACAAGATTCATAGAGACAAGCATCTCCGAGAGGCTAAGAACAGAGGTAGTCACAATCAATACCTCAACTAGTATCAGGGAATATGCTGACAAAATTTGTAGATCCGTATGCTTACAATTAGAGAAAGGCGGAAATGACGAGACAGTACAGAAAGTACAACTACATACTTTTACCCAAGGGTTACCAAAAAAAGTTATTAAGACTAATATTATCACGGAAACCTGAAAATTTAGAGCAGGCTATAATACTAGTCGAAACAGAGTAAAAATCGACGAGGCAATGAAAAATTTTGATCAGATGTCAATAAATAACACAGGAGCCCAAGAAAGTATAAAATATGAAAGGGGACAGAAACGGGTGAACTTTGAGGAGCCAAATCGTGAACCAAAAAGGCGCGACGGACGCCGAGGGTCACCGTCTAGGGAAATAGCTGACAAATTCCACGACCTTGAGAGATTAGCAGCTAATAACTATAGGAAATATGGGCACCCTCCCCCACCAAAGACAGATAGTTGGGGAACCAACAATGACAGATCAAAAATATTTAGACGTAACCAGGAAACAAACAAACAGTTTAAGCGAAAATTTTATTGCTATTATTGTAACAAACCAAACCACTATGCAGCAGATTGCTGGCATAGAATACGCAAAGAAGGCCAGACGTATAAGACAAGACACCAGTTCAGAACGCAGGGGGGCAGAAATTTAGGAAGGCAGGGAACAAATAATACTTGGCAAACACCTAATAATATTCCTGAATTTAGGCCTAGGAGGCAAACGGTTAACAATACCCAGGGTCAAAGTAGCAACGCTGAAGAAAACTGGGATAATCCCAGAAACTTTTGGCCAAACAGTGGGCATTTAAACGGAGATACCAGCCTGTAAGGGTCGACAGAGCTGTTTCCTTACAAAGACCCCTGTATAGTTTAGAATGTTGTGATACAAATGCAAATAATAATAGTCTACCGATTCTGCGTTGTTTTAAAACTGAGTGTTTTCAAAATTTACCATGTTTACTAGATACAGGAGCATCTAAATCATTAATTCGAGAGGAAGTTTTTAAGAGGTTTCCTCCTAGTGTCAAAAATCGCGTAAGCAGATGCCAGAATACCCTGACATCAGTGACAGGGCACGAGCTGACAATTTTGGGAGAATGTCCATTAAAATTTAGCACAGGGGATAAAGAAATAACAGTAACAGTAATAATATGCAAGCAGCTACCATTTCCTTGTATTCTAGGAGTAGATGCCATCAGAAAATATGGGATCGTATGGGAACCCATATCTGATACAATAACCATAAACCAGGCAAATGAAAATAATAGGCAAATTTGCGTAACAACAGATAACGAAAGTGAAGATTCGAATTATAACCTAAAAATAAGCGGAAAAATCACAATAGAAGGGGGAACGACAGCTCAAGTTCTAGCGACATTAAACACAAAAGAAGGAAAGGTTAAAACAATGGATGCCATGATAGGAGGATACACCATAAAAGTATACCCAATGATTTTCGTGGAAAATCAAGTTATAAAAATTGAAAATGGTATAACATACTTAAAACTATCAAATCTAAGTAATAATAAAATAAAACTGAACCAGATAGAACTTGGATCAGTTGAAAAGATTTCAAATTCGGAATAAAATCGCTAAACAGTCCAGAATTAAGCGTAAATTTCACTAGCCACGAACAAATATCCTCATTAAAACCGCAACCACAAGAAGAGTATGGAATGTCGAAAACGGATTTTTTGCAACAATTTGATTTAAAACATTTACCGGAAAACGTAAAAACTAGGGTGGAAAATATTCTTTGGGATTTCAAATGGACTTTGGCAAGACACAAAGCGGATTACGGACTAACTCACTTAATCACGCACAAGATATCAACAGAGGGCCCTCTAATCAAAAAATCACCGTATAAAACACCTTATCATTTAAAACCATGGCTAGAAAGCCAAATAAGGGAAATGGAAGATCAGGGAATAATTAAAGAAAGTATTAGTGATTGGTGTTTTCCACTAGTAATAGTCAGGAAAAAAGATAACACCTGGAGATTATGTATAGACTTTAGAGCACTAAATGCCGTCACGGTTAAGGACGTGATGAAGTTACCAAGAATTGATACGATTTTAGATTCGCTAGGAGGTTCAAAATATTACACTAGTTTTGACTTAATAGCAGGATATTGGCAAATCGCTTTAGATGCAGAAACAAAGCATAAAGGCTACAGTAATTTTAGACGATGGAAGAACGTTCACATTTGAACGTATGCGTTTTGGCTTATCATTTAGTCCAAATTGTTTTAGTCGACTAATGAATTTGGTGTTAAAAGATAACGAACTAGGAAGAAAAAAAGATACCTTGGCTTATTTAGATGATGTAATTCTGTTTAATGAAAACCTGGAAGACCACTTGGTCGGACTTAGAAAAATACTGGAAAAGTTTGAAAAAGCAGGCTTAAAATTAAAACCAGAAAAGTTAAAAATAGTAGTACCAAAATTAGTTTTTCTTGGCCACCTGATAAATCAAGGTACTATTTCACCAAATCCAGAAAAATTTACAGTCATAGAAAATTTACAGCCTCCTAAAGATAAAAAAGCTGCAGATCAGTGTGTGGTTTGTTAAGCTATTTGAGACTATATATTAAAAATTATGCCACAATAGCACAACCTTTGACAAACCTTTTGAAAAAATCAGGTAAATTCGAATGTCCAGCGGACGCAAAACAAGCGCTAAATGAAATAAAAAGGCAATTATTACTGGCACCAATACTTAAACTACCAGATTTGTCACAAGACTTCTGTTTGCAAAAAGATGCTTCGGGGTACGGTATAGGAGCCATATTATTAAACATAAATTCTGAAGGAGTAGAATCAATAGTTCAATACGCCAGTAGGTCACTGTCGGAGGCAGACAGAAAATATTCGACAGTTGAAAGGGAATGTTTGGCAGTTGTAGTTTTTACAGAATATTTTCGACAATTTTTACTTGGAAAAAATGTCTCACATGTCTCACAAAGAGGAAAAGGAATAATCAGAAACTCGTCCAATTACGCTGAAAGACATTGCAGAGATGAAGTAAATTTACATAATAAAAGTATTGAATCCGCAAAAATAAAAATAGGAGATAGGCGACAGTACAGGTCGAACGAAATCAAGAAAATAGACGAATTATGGAAAAACATAGTAAAACCCAACGGGACGCCACAAGATGCCGCAATGGCGCAGCATAGCGCCAGTATGAATCTAATAAACAATGAAAATAAAGAGAAATATTACGGATTCGCGATAAGGAAAACAAAAGTCCCTCCCAAAACGATGCAAAAAATTCAAATATCACAGATGATTGAACAAGTGGTTAGCAAATCCGAAATATGGTTTGCGACACCATCAAACGAAATTCCTGAAAATCTACTATGTGAGGAACAGATTATATCTTACGACAGAGGAGAAGGTTTTATTTGGGTAACTAATAACCACGAAAATGATACAATTACAATAAAAAAGGGGACGTGTTTAGTTCAAATCCAGGTTTTAACGGAGAATGATTTAAATAGATGGGAAAATTCTAAAACAAACCTAGTTAACAGCATTAAAACCTCAAATAACAAATATCCCTTAACTAAATCGCAATTTCTAAACAAATTTAATATGGATCATATTACGGACATGGAACTTAAGAACAAATTATGCGAATTATTATGGAATTTTAAGGATGTATTCTCTGCATCTGAAGATGACATCGGGCTGATACCGTTTTATGAACACTCAATTTTAACGACTGGTAATCCTGTAGCAAAACAGCCATATCGTGTGCCATATAGGCACAAAGAATGGTTAAAAAATAAAATTCATGAATTAGAAAAAAATGAAATTATACGTCCAAGTATAAGTCCGTATAGTGCACCAGTGATCTTAGTACCAAAGAAGAATGGTGACCTTAGACTTGTAGTAGACTACAGAGCCCTCAACAAACAAGTAGTTAGCGGTAAATTTCCTTTACCAAGAATAGATGAAATTTTCGACTCTATTTCAAGCAAAAACAAAATTTTTACTTCTTTGGACCTTACCCAAGGCTACCACCAAGTGAAAATAGCCGAAAAAGATGTCCATAAAACTGCATTTTCAACATGTGAATGTGGTTCATATGAATACTTAAGGGTACCTTTTGGACTTAAAACAAGTTCAAGCGCGCTATGTAGACCCCTATTACACCTGTTAAGAGGATTAAAGAATATAATTCATTTTGTTGATGATGTCATATGCGTGGGAGAAAACACTGAACAATACTTAGCAACATTAGCTAAGGTCTTCGAGAAGTTCAGACAGGGCAATTTAAAATGTCGGCCTGAGAAAGTAAATTTATTTCAACCTAAAATTAAATTTTTAGGAGTAGTAGTGACACAAGGAGAGATGTCCCCAGACCCTGATAAAATAAAATGTGTTGAAAACCTCAAACCCCCTAGAATCATGAAAGAATTAAGGGGAATATTAGGTCTTACTGGCTACTTTAGAAAATTCGTACGTAATTACGCCCAAATTGCAAAACCCCTCACGGAATTAACTAAAGGGAACTCCCAAAATGTTACCTGGTCCCAGGAAGCTCAAACTTCCCTAGACCTTTTCAAAAAGGCGCTCACTTCTGAACCAATATTATCACTTCCTGATTTCGAAAACGGAAAATTTGTGGTCACAACCGATGCTAGTTCAAAAGGCATTAGGGCTATTCTCTCGCAAATAATTCCCATAGGAAACCCTGATCCTTTACAAGGACCTTCTAATAAAAAAAAATAGAAAGTTATATGTTATTCGAGTAGAACTTTATCAAAAGGCCAAAGTAGTTATTCCGCCACAAACTTAGAATTATTATCTATAATCCACCACTTGGACAAATTTAGACACTATTTGATCGGTAGAAAATTTATACTACGATCAGACCATAAAAGCTTGCAGTACCTGCGCACATTTAAAAACCCCACGGGAATTCTAGCTAGATGGATTATGAAAATCCAAGACCTAGATTACGAATTTGAACATTTAAAAGGTAAACAAAACACAGCTTGTGACTTTTTGAGTAGATACCCAGAAAATATTCCGTCGGAAGCAAAGGAAAATGACGTTAACGCTATCAATGCTAAGAGCAAACATAAATGTAAGAAAAACAAAGTCAAGGACACAGTAAAGGAAAATAAGGTTAACTATTGTCCCTTGTCGTTAGAAAATATAAAAAGAAAGCAAAAAAGGACGAAATGTGTTCGGCGCTTATTAATTATTTTGTGAATGAAGATGCATTACCGGATAAATTCAAAACTCTTAGAAAAGAGATAGATAATTTTTACTATGATCTTGAAGAAGAAATACTATGTAGAGTCGTGGCTGCTGAGACAAATAGAAACCAAACTTCAATAATACCTGTATTACCACAAAACTTAATAGCACCTGCATTTGAATGTTTTCATTCAGATATAGGTGGACATTTAGGAGTAATGAAAACTTTCCATAAATTAAAACAATATTTTTACGTGCCGTCGGCAATGACAAAACTTAAAGAATTTGTAAGTACATGCTAAGCATGTAACTTAAGAAAAGTCCCCCAGGCTTATCCTAATCCTCCAATGAGAAGAGTCCCGGTAGCAAAGTAGCCCTTCGATATTATCTCATTTGACTTATACGGGACGAGCGGAGGCTTGCCTGTTTCCAGCAGAGGCCATACTTGTATTCTTTCAGTTATAGACCATTTTTAAATAGGATGAGGAAAACTTATAAAATAGCTAGGCAAGAGTTGGAAAAATGTAAAAGAAACCAAGAGCTAAGAAACCAACCCAAAGTCAAGGGGAGTATAGATTTCAAAGTAGGAGACTGCGTCTACCTAAAGAACGAAGCAATCACAGAAGGCAAAAAACTTTCCAACAAATATTCTGGACCGTACAGAATAGTCAAAAAGTACGATAACGATTATACTTTTAAAATGGAGAACCCCGATAGTGGAAGAACTTACAAGGCTCATGTTAGCCGAATAAAAAGAGCCAAATTTCCCGAGAGATGGGTATCACATCCATCCTCTACAGATTCATCCGATGAAGAAAATAAGCCCCCTAGATCGAGATTGGCAGAGCTAAAACCCCTTAATTTTAAACAAGATTATTTTGAAGATGACAGTGATGAGGAAAACTTTGAAGAATTTTTAGCAATGAAAAATCTAGTTATTCCTAAGAAAAAATCCCTAATACCAGGATTTTTTCCTGAAATAAAAACACCAAGAGATCCAAAAAGTTATTCATCGGCGAGCCCGGGAGAATTAGATTATACGATATCTCCAAAAACCCAATTTTTCCCAGATAGAATTTCAACCCCATGTCCCCCCAAAAGATTTCCAGATGATATGGTTTCCCCTGCAACACCAATAGAAAGGCCCCTGTCATTACAGGAAGAATTAAACAGAGCTGTAGAAACCCCCGGTATTACTGTAAAGAACCCCCCCCCCCAAAGATTCAACTAAAACAAATCTGCGAGAAGCTATGGATTTAATATATTTCCCCATAAAAACGAGTCAAAGTACATTGCCCGAGAATAAAACTCCCAAGGATGACCAGCAAGGACAATATCATGATATAACTGTGTCCAAGGTCAAGCCTAAACAGTGGACTTCATGGAGGGAAACCCTATTGCAAAAAATACCCATCCCCCTGAGGACATGGCATTCAAACAGTGGAGGAACCCCGCAAAAACTCTTGATTCCTCCTAAAGCTCTCAAGAATCTTTCAAATCTCCCGAGTTGAAAACTCAAGGCGAGGACTTAGAGAATAAACATTCTACTTCCAGAGGAGTAGAAATTTATGAAGGAAGGGCAGGTGATATCTCAAAAAGTGCCACCTCTAAAAGTTCTAATCCGGATTCGTCGGGAACTAGTTCCGAAGAATCTGACAGCGAATCAGACCATATAGTAGTTAAAGAAATAGGGAAATCAAGACCGACTTCAGCAGCCGCACACGCGAAACAAACGAAATTAAAAGGGCAAGAATTTTTGAAAAAACAATAGAAAAAGTTCGATCTTATTTCGCAGGCAGAACCGAAAAAGAAAAAACCGCAAGAAACAGAGGAGAAAATAACGACACAGTCAGGAAGAACGGTTAAAAAACCTGACAGATGGAAATATCCCTAATTAATGTAAAGACAAATTTCAAATCCCTTGGTAGTAAAATATTTCTGAAACGTATGAAAACTTACCAAAGAAAAAGAGACGCCTATAACAATAATAACAAGAAAATTAAGAGAAGATTCTAAACTCAAAACTACCTATTAGTAGGTAACTGTGGGAGAAATTAATCTCATATATATAAACTATTTTGCCTTAGTGCAGATTATAATTATTTTAGGCTACACATAAAATAGGATACCAGTGTAATTATGTGCTGCACACTTGCTTATTCATGTGTTTCTTACTCGAGAAATATAATGTAAAATTAAATTGTATAGCGATTACTAGCTACGCTTTAAAGCTATATCTCAACCAGTCATAGAGGTATATCACGACCAGAATAAAGCTCGGAAGTCCTAACTTTACTTTCCTAACCTATCTAATCCTAAAATATTTATTCTGTTTTACGCCTACAAATCAGTTTTCTTTGGCCAATGCCAAAAAATGATTATATAATAAAGAAATAACCTAAGTTAAAAATTAAAGTGCTCTTGAAAAAATATAATAATAACAAAGTAGTGAACAAACGAATTTTGCAAAAAACGGGTAAAATTAATGATAAATTAATTCTAGAAACAAAAAATAAGATGAGGCTTAAGAATATCATCATAATCCTCGTTGTTCACGCAGTAGCCCAATATATTGTAAAACATGGAGTAATATTCAAGCATGAAAATTCATTGCTAGCTAGCCATGACGCAAGGAAGATCTTTAAGAAATTGGACCCCAAACCCTTCAAGACCTTGTTTCAACAAGTAACAAGACTAGAAAGAAACACGAATGAACCCAAAGAATCGACCAATTTCTGGTGGAACATACTATTGGCCGTATGTTTCGTATTCGCGACTTCCCTGACCATAAGAACCATATTGACTTGTAATTACGGAAAAATCCTGAGACTAAGAAGGCGAAAACCAAGAGAAGAACACGGGGAAACGGCTGAAATGCAGAGGTTAAACCCGGAACCCCATGAGAACGTCTAAGCCAAGAAAAAGGGAAGACATGAGAAAACGAGTGGGTATAGAGGTCTCCACTCGTCCTTGCTATGTTTTGTTCCCTCATTGTAGTGTCGTTTACGTAAAACCGTGCGGTTACGACGCTCCAATATGCGTTTCTTAAACAGCACGGACGTGCGTGAACAATGCAGGCATGAAATATGTTGTAAAATTAGACCTCAAACTTAATAATGTAGAGTAAATTATGTTTATTTAATAAGTATTGAAGAATTAAATAAGCCCTTTATCGTTGTTTCCTTTCTCAAAACAAATTTGAAGACATCTCTGTTTTAGATTTCCCAATGGGAATTATGTCGTTTTATTATAACCAACGTTATATAGTAATATTAGTGTATTTATTTAACTCTGTCTCGTAGCGTAAAATTCATGTACCCAATCGATCCGTGACTTATTTGTACTATGAGTATTTACTTTAAAGAACGTGTGATTCTGCCTCGTTATTTTTATTACAGGAAGTGGATTGACATATTGGATATCGATCATTACAATGAGTTGCCCAGTGCAGATACAACCTAGTAGCATCTATTTTCATCATACCTCAACCAACGAAGAGTACTCACCATACACTCCAGGCAATTTTCATCCCAGCTTCGTCTACGAAAACAAGTTACCCTCGATCGTTGTTTCCTCGACCATGAACCATATTACGTATCAGGTAACATTATATTTGAATCTCAGTATCCAGTGCACTATCGAACTACATAATCATAAATTCTGAGAACCCCATCGATCAGTACAAGACATAAGTACATAAATATCGCCTTTGATAATCATTATGGACCCATATACCATATGACCGTACAGTTATGATATTTGATGACCCCAAAAACTATTTATGTGTTACAGACTTACGCGTCGAATCCCTTTCGACCATCTCCCGAAATCCATCCTATCCCCTCTGTGTGGAAAGTTCATATCTCTGTTACCCCATAAATGTTACGAGATAATTTGTGAAAAATGGACCTGGAAACCAAAATTAACCCCAGTGACCAACCCCTCAGTGACAATGTACTCCTCCCACAAGTTAAAGACAATATGTTGAAGGAGTCACTATAGTTTGATGTCGACCTGTTCCAAATCCAAACTTCAATTCCCCCGTGATTAACCTAGGAATCACCGCAATTGGTTAATAGACACAAGCCATGAGCTAACAATTTTATAAGAGACACAAATGAACAATTTTATGCAAGAATACATTCTCTATGTTCCTCGAAATATCCCAAAAATGATATGCTGAGAAGAAAATAAACGCACTCCCAGTGTTCGACCCCTTAATGATAAGGCACCCTATGAACTGTCAAAAAGCAGGTGAGAATGAACTCTGATAGCATATTCCCACACCTGTAATTGGAAGCATCATTTCCCAGTTGACAATTAGAGAAAGCTTATCGTGTGAACACAATCATGCTTGAACTGTACCATGAAGAAACCATAACCTAAGTGCTTTAAAAATTTTGCCAAGACGAAAAGAGTGAAGGACAATAATTTACAACAGAAGGATTGAGTACGTTAAGGACTCGAATGGTGATGAAATAGATGTGAATTTACATAGGTTACTTCTTAATAACTTTATGTTAAATATATGTTACCTCCAATATCCTATCATTAACGTTGCGTAGCAAACATCCCCAGTGAAAGTGTTTTAATGTTACCAGTGAACATGGTAAACCAAATATTGTGTGTTTTAAATCGTTCTTGTATGTAGTGTTAGATGTCCAGATAGAGTTATGTGTAGCGTAGTCGAGCTATTCATTTAATGTAGCATAGATAGAAAGTAGTGTGCCATATAGACAGCAAAATCCAAAAAAAAGCCTTGTAAAAAGTGAATTCAAAAAAATCTTATGTAAAGGTAGAATAGCCCCAACCTTGTTGGAAATGTAAAAGTAATCAGTGTTAGATGTAGAAAAAAAATATCTTTAGTATAGTAGCTAGCCTAGAACCATGAATAATCTTAGTCCGGTAGACGAATTTTAGATAGGGATGTAGAATAAAATAAGAAAAGTAATAGAGAGAATTTTTAGCACTCCTGATTAAGCCATTACATAAATATAAAATAATTATGTAGAAGAAATAGTTAATAAATTGCGAACATTTCAAAAGCCCAGAGGCAAGCAAGTCATAATGACGGGACGTCATTAATTAATGGGACGGGTAATATGTACCGTGAGCAAAATGCGATATATTCAAAATACAAATTCCTTCTTTCTAAAGATAATTCCGACTTCCTATAATTAAGTTAAATCTAGTTTCAAAAATGAAAATTCCTTAATCAGCAAAGAGAAAAAAACTGCAGTTAGCCTCAGACAAAGAACGGCGCTATCCAAGCTTTGGATTTCGCTAAGACAGCGGGCAATAAAAAAGATGCTACACACAATATTTCTAAGGAAGTTTAAATTATAAAAGCCGTGTGAACGTTTGAATCATCAGAAATATGTAAGACAATTTATTGGACGAAGGGTTCGCATCCTTGGGCCACCTGAGCCAATTGTGAGCCAGTTCTCACAACGCAGGACAAAAAACTACGTTTGACAGTGGGGTAAAAGTGCTTTTTGGAGAATTCATAAATCAGATTCAGGACCATTTAGATAGAACTTTTTCGATGTTCAAGCTTTGCAATTCTCTCAATGTTGTATCTCAGTCACCGTTGTGACATTTGAAGTGACCTACTGCTGTTCACCTAAATATGTAAGTCTCAATAAATCCATTGCTTTTTACCTGTGTTTATTTCATTTTATATGTCCGTATCTAGCCTAATGATAGCTAATTAGTTCGCACGTCTCCAAAGGCACGTTCTCAAGGAATCTGATCTCCAGATAGCTCGAAGAGAAGAGGTCACATTTATATGGCTACACATTTCATTTTCTCTCATTAATTGAGGGTGGCGTAGGCCTTATTGGCACGATCTTTAGCGCTATAAGCGGCGCTATCGGAGAACTTATAAGGTGTAAGTTCACAGCTTCAAGGTACGATATTAGATTTGACGCGGTCAATATTTATGACCACAATTAAGCCCAGTCCTTTTCTTTCATCGCTAAATTTTCTTTTATAGCCACAAATATTTTTCATTCAATTAACAGCCTTTTTCTATTCTTCCTTTACTTTTTCAAACCAATACGTCTGAATACTGGTTCAGTTAAAAAACATGAATGAAAAGTCTGATAATCAGTAGATAAGCTGGTACTAAAACAAATTCATAGAACCAAAAATTATGATTTTTCAATTTTTTTTTGTTTTTTTTAATCACATACACAGGAAAAAGCAAATTTACCTTTCAAGAAGAACAATCATTTTCTCCTCTACCATTCCTCCAAGAATTCTAAACTTCTTAAGGTTACAAACATGACTTTTTTCATATTTACCAAATGTAATTCGTTGAACAATAGCAGGTTTTTCAATTTTCAGTGTTATGAACTGAGGAGGGACATTTGAATCCGAAGACCATCTTGATGTTTGGTCATGGGCCTTATCTTGAAGTATATTACTTAAAAAAAAAAATGAATCAACAAAAAAATAAGGAAAATAATATGATTACACATAAGCAATACATACCTACCGAAATTGATGTGGAGGGGACTCAGTCTTAGAGAAACCTATGATTGAGGTCTAAATTTGGCAAACTTTCCAGGTATTTCTGTTTGCATCTATCTTTTGCATTTTATGCAAAACTACAAAAACTTTACCCAATATTTTATAGCATAAAAGATTGAGGAAGATTTGAGACCATAAGTAAAACTAGATTCTAACTTTTTTTTTCAACTTTTTTTAGCCCCCAATAACACTTCTCTGTCCATGAGGCCTGAAAAATACACCATTGTTTTTCTATATGGTCCCAACTCCTCAACTATGTTCTACATGTGGCCTTACAATCTATCTCAACCTGTAACATAACAATCTATCTCAACCTGAGCAATATGTCTCCTAGTTTCTTTGTTTTCATCTGACCACTCTGTATAACAAAAATAGCTGTAAAAACTTGGAAGGGGGTTAATTTGATAGGAAAATTGAAGTTCTACTTCCCTTATTTTATGGTCAAAAGTAATTAGGAGAAAACTGATCCCTGTTGTTTGCCTGTATTTTCCCAGGCACCCCTGTAGCACCAAATGGCAAATTGTTGATTACGTTGATTAAAAAAGGAGTTTGTCACCCCTCTAACATCCTCCCCCTCTCACCATCAAACTTTTAGCAGGAAAATGGATGTATTGAACCTTGCCTGAAGCAAAAACATACCAAGAGTTTTCTACTAGTATTATTCAAGGCAAAAAATAATGATCTATGGTTTCTCTTACCCCTCCCTTGAAGTTTCAAGATTTTAACAGAAAGTTGCCTGTCATGCCATCCCTCTTAACTTTCTCTAAAAGTTTTAGCTCAATATCCTTAGCTCCTACTGAACTATTGTAGATGTAACATTTTGAAAACTTGGACACATATACTGTCTTTTGATTTAGTTAAATACCCCCTGAAGGTTTTAACTTGATATCCTAAACTGTTCTTGGCATATTGAATTGAAAACTTTGATGAAAACAGTAAGCTTTGATTTAGTTCAGCATACCTATAAATACTTTCTGAAATTTAAAACTTGATACCATAAAAGTTCCTGAAATATAGCAGACGCACTATATCTGAATGCAGAAAGTGTCTTTTGATTTAGTTCAATATTCCCTGAAAGTTTCAACAAAATACCTTTAGCCATTCCTAAGATATTGCAGATATACCCTTTGGACAACACACATACACAGTGTCTTTTGATTTGCTCAACATCCCCCTCAGCCTTCCCTGAAAGTTGAGGATACTTTACAAGATATAATTGAAACTAAATTTAATAATTATAACGTTGAAAGATAAAAAAATTACCATTAATTAAAACCTTAAATCTTGAATTGTTGAGACTTCCAGTAATTAATATTGCTATACATAAACATTCAGTTCATTACTTCTTTCTAGTCATCTTGATTATTATAGGGTAAAGGTACCAATGATTTGACTGTGCAATTTTGGAACCACTGTCAATACTTTCTTTCAAAACAGGATAACTCTGCTTAGTTGTGACTTGGAACCCCATCTCTTGAAGCCTTTGTTATATATTTGACAATATTAAACATAGACACTATATCTGATAGACTTATATAAGAAAAGAATATTCAATTCAATCAGTTTCCTGTTTTCAAGACAAAATGAGCTCCCAACAATTTTTTAACTTGGAATGTTCTAACTGTCATTAGTTGGTTATTTTTTAGCAAAAACAAAATTGGGATCAGCACCAATGCATCAAGATACATCTTATCTTCTCTAAAATGTAGCCACATTGGCTTTTTCTTGATAAAATCAAAATAAAACGACAGCTAATACTACATTGATGAAACAATGTTCCAAGTGTCAAAAATTCTTGTCTGATGTAGTGGAATATTCAAAGGTAGATATTGGCTTCCATCACAAGATTATTATTTATTTTTTTTTTTGAGAATATTTTGTAGTAACCTTGTCGAAATTTTCGACAGACAGCAATAGGCCTAGTCGAAGTATAGGTGACTCTGTCAAAACTTCACTGAACATGTTAAACAGATAAGAAACAATTGGTGTCAAAATCTAAGGGTCCTCTGACGAAAACAGTTGTTGAATTTATGGGTACTTTCTCAACAATGAGAGGTTTTGATGATTATTATTTCTAATAATATTTCACATGAAAAAACACATAAAAGAAAGTTTTTATTAAATCGTAGTTTTTCTGATTTGATGCTAGATTTTTCCATTATCTGAGGAACTGCCACTTGGCCTCATACCATATTCATATTTTTAAGCATTTGACTTGGTTGATCACAACATCCTAATTTATTTATCACTGAATATATTTGAAGTAGACTCCCTCTTAGTAAATTTTGTATATGTTTTCTTTCAAATAGATCCCAAGTTGTAAAATACAAAAATGTTCTCTCTGATCCCCTCCCTACTTGATGCAGAATTCCTTAAGGAACCTTGTTAGGACCACTCTTATATCTAGTATTAATAAATGAAATTGGTAAGAGATTCCCTCAAAGGTGCTAATGTGTAGATTACCTGCTGATCGTTGAAGTATGCTGCAGAAATATCAAAAATGGCCCATCAAAATCCTACCCATATTTAGGACAAGGCTAAGAATTTACATATGAATGTAAATTCCACTGAGTCAATTATAATAACAATAAGCTTCTTAAAATTCTTGAAATCCACTCCTGTTTTTTAAGATCCCACCCAAAATGCTAGTGGAACATGTTAAACTCATCTGTTTCGCAAATTTCTAATAATTTTAAGTAGGACATGCATATTTTAAGGATTCTGGAATTTCCAGACAAAGGATAGTTGAAACTAAAATTTTTAAGGTGGATTAAAATGGCAGATTAACTTTGAAACGGCCATATGTTGACAACATTTCCACTGTGAACAACAAAGAAATCTTTGATGGACTGTTAAATCTGAGAGGAAGTGGGCCATTCCAAATAGCACTTGGAGATACTATTCTTGTGGTATATATGCAAAAATGTGAAAAAAAGAAAAAAGGCATATGACCTAGGTCACACATTTACACTCCATATGATTATCCAATTTCATTCCTATACCTGAGACAATTTTTTCAGTTTTTTGCTTTCACTATCTAAATGGTGTTTTATACATTTAGACATTAAACAAAGTTGAAGAGAAATGAAGAGATATAGTAAAAAGAACAGGCATGTTGAATGCACAGAATTTGTCCACAAGCATTCCCAAGTATTTCAACACATGTTGAATTGGGTTCCAACAAATGTTGAAAACAGGTAACTTTTTTGTTCTGTCCAATTTGTAGGTGAAAACAGTCCAATTTCAGAATATTGGAGTTTTGTATCCTTTTTTGATAAAACTTCAAACTTCTAATCAAAAAGTAAGATTCCTAGATGTTTTTCCAACTTACTGAAACCCTTTTCAAACCAAAAGTCTTTAAGTTAGGCCTTCCAGAGTAGAAAAAGCATTTTTTTTTACAAAAACTGTTAAATCATTGGTGCCTTTTTCCTAGTGTTTTATTTCTCACAAATGTTTTGAAAAACTGAAGCACACTGCTAAAGATACAAGTAATTTTCAATACAATACAAATGATGCAATATACTTTAGAAAATTAATGGTTACAAGGGAGGCAGTAACCAAACTCCTGTGTATATAATTGTGAATTCATTTTAGTTTTTGCTTACTTTGATTTAATTATTCATCTATGTCAGTACTTTTACATTTGATGTGATTGTTTCTTTCAATCTCTGTTTATTTTGGGTTTCAATTATTCCTTGACAGTAATTTCTGATTGTCTTAAGTTTTAATATGGCTCTTTCCTTTTCTTTGAAAAACTTCATTTGGAAAAGTTTTTTTTTAATTAATTAAAAAATATCCAGTTTCCAAAAGATAACGCAAAAAAAAGATTTATAAGCTAGATGGACTGAGTACAATAGTTTCATATGAAAATGCAGAATAAATTTTTGATTTTGGCTAAAGGGAGAGGATTTGGAACAAACTTACTCTAAAAATTTCTGATAATATTTAAGTATTAGAAAACATAACTAGAGTATCAGATGTTACCTTTATTCTAATTTACCAACAAAACACCTAATATAAGGCCAGTAGAAAAAAAGATAGCTTAGTTTAATGAATCCACTGATTTTAGCTAAATTCTAAAACATCACTGATTAAAGTTAAGGGATATGATATTACCCAAATAAAACAATACCTTTTGATATTGTATCTTTTATGGTACAGAAAATACCTGACTAGAACAAGAAATGATGCTGATCAATATGTGAGCTTTTTTAAGGTGCAAATTACTTTTTCATAAATGGTGCAATGTTCTGACCAGTGGTTTTTTTTCAATAAATAGCCATTCTCTCAGATGATCCAACATACCCAACACCTGTTTTTAATCTCTTTTTGGTAGTCTGAAAACTCAAACCATCTTAGTCAAATAATCCTTCTGTGACTGACATTTGTCTAACCCCTTATTATATACAAAGATAAAATATCTTCCTATTTTGCCTTTGTATGAGCACATTCTGGATAGGCTAAGGAGTCCTGTGATATGTTTCTTTGTCCTGGGTGAAAATATGAACTTTCTGTGCTATTTCAAAGTCATGCTCATTTGGCAACATCTAGCAAAATCAAGTGATAATTTTCTCCATGCATATTTTTTCTTACCTTAGACCTTAGTTTGTCTTGTGCCTCCAAAGGCACCCATGAAAAGTCTCCAATCATCCCAGAGGTGTGCTGCAGCTAGTACATCTTCCCTTTTGGGCTGTAGGGATGCATGGATATTTAACAAGTATAATTTTTCTACTAGCTTTCATGTGAAGTCTCTCTCTTTCTATGTACATCTTTTCTTTTTCTTTCCTTAAATATCTACAAGTTATAGGAGTTTCAATCTTAGCTAAATTTGTTTTTTCACTTCTTGTTAAAAACCTTTTGGATATAGAATTTATATTACAGAAATTTGTTCCTGGTATAAACAACAGCTTTCTGTGCTCTTTCTAAACCATGCTTCTATCTTGTACCTTCTAGCAGAATGATGAAAAACAAGCAATTATTTTCTCTGTGTATAAGGCTGTTCTTCTTAATACCCTTTGTGTCAAGTCTCACTCTTTCTTTCTCTTTGTATCCTTTCTTTCTGTCTTCCTTGTCTCATGACATACTTTACATGACATAGCTGTTGAAGGATAATGTTGGGTGTTTCAAGCCCCTGAAGTACCATGGTTGAAGGCCACACAACCAGCAAGTAGGCAAAAAACTGAGTTCAACAGCATCTCAAGCTAGCATTCACATAACTGACATATGCAAGCAGTGGTGAGGATCTTCCAAGACATGAAGTCAAGTCAAGGCTCCTTGCAATAATTTTGAAAAAACACCATTATATATTAATTTTTAGTTTTTGGTTTCTTTTTCTCTGGTTTTAGTTTTGAAAATGCAATTCCTGTTATTTAAGTAGAATTTTAAGCCATATCAATATGTTTTTCCCTAAATTTAGGAAATGTATAGCAGATTTTTTAAACCTCATACATTGGGATTGAGCTAAGTTGTGAAGCTGAAAATACTCTTCTTGTACTTCATTTAAGCAAAGATGTATTTTGCAAGGTTTCACTTTTATAAAACAAGCATTTTTAAAGGTCATCAAACAGCAGTGCTCTCCACAGGGAGAAGGATTGGAGCTAGGTACTTCAAAATACCTTCCCAGAACATACTTTAGTTAGTAGATCCATCCCTGAAAGTTTCATTTTTCTAACCTAACCAATTTCAAAGATAACAAAAACTGGCTTGCCTAGAATTTTAAGTCTAAGAGATATAGAGGATTGTCTTCAAGTCAAACAAATTGTACAGGCAAAACTATTTTGGTAAATTTCTAGGTGGCCCTATAATTTAGGTAGGATGAAACTGAAAACATCATTTGATGCCTTTTTTATGCTCTTTCATAATTCAAGGATTGCTTCTGGGGCTAATTGCATCTTGTGCCCTTAAAGGGACCCTGAAGGTATTTTATATGAATCATGAAAGAGCATAAAAAAACATCAAATGATGTTTTCACTTCCATCCTAGCTAAATTATAAGATCAACTGCAAATTTACCATGAAATTTACCCACCCCCCTAATGTGCAAATATATACCCTGAATTGGAATATACTCTGTATTGTTGACAGCAAAGTTTTGAATTGCAAAATTCAGCACTATTTTTGTCAATGGCTTACAAAAAACTTAAAATGGAAGGAAAAAAGGGACTTATGCTTTATATGCTACACACAAAAGAAGTCAAGTTTGGTTAATGCTAATGAAATAAAATAAAATAGGATGAATATATAATAGTTTAGAAACAAATTTGGGCTATATATTTGCACATTAGGGGGAGTGGGGGGGTAAAGCATAGCATATATTAGATACATAGCCAAACCTAACCTAGGTACCTTCCCCTCCCTAAACCCCAAAGAACAATTGTTTAAATATTGTAAACTTGATAAGAAACCTCACTTTGCAATCAATTTAGATAGCAAATACCCATTTGACAGGTATCCATGTCTGGTTTGCTTGTACAGTCTATAAGCACAAGTACTGGAAAACATTTACATTTGTTGTGTAATAAATGAAGTTTAAATTTTTATACTTGTATATAAGTGTTTTTTTGGACATATAATCTAACCTTAAATGCAACTAGCCCAGAAGCAATTCTTGAATTATGAAAGAGCATAAAAAAAATGTGGTAAAATTCTACTTTAGCTACTGTTGGCTATCTTGGAAAGGGGTTAGGTTAGGAAAATGAAACTTTCAGGGATGGGTCTACAGGATAAAATATGTCCCAGGAAGGTATTTTGAAGTACCTACCTCCACTCTTTCTCCCTCTAGAGGGTCCTGAAATTTGCCTACATGACAGTTCCATACCTATTGAAATTTTGACAAACAACCATTTTACCTTAGGCTAATTTTCAATTATCAGTTTCTTTTTCTCTGGCTTTAGTTCTGAAAATGTAATTCCTGTTATTTGAGTAGAATTTTAAGCAATTTCAATGTTGTTTTTTTCAAAATTTAGGAAATGTATTTGCATATCTTTAAAACCTTATAAATTGGGATTGAGCAAAGTTGTGAAGCTGAAAAGATTTTTGTTGTACTTCATTTAAAGCAGCATTCACAAGCCTGTCTAGCTAGAATCCCATATCTAGACATGTGTCTAGCCAGAATTCAATGTCTAGACAATGACCATTCACAAGTAAAATTTGGTGCTTAGCTAAAACTACAAATTTAGTTTCAAATTGTCATTTCTTGCTAATCAAAAGAGCTTATGCAGGCAAAATTTTCAAAATTGTAATCCCTATTTTTACTGTCACAAGATATTGGATGAGATAAACAAAACAATTGCCTTAGTGTGCTTCACTATTATGTCTGGTGTTGCATATTTGCCTAAAATGAAAAGAACAATTAATGAGAAAATGAAAATTTAATTTCAGTTTTATAATGTAAACATATATGATGAAAACAGTGAAATTTGACACATTCTGATTGGTTGTAATCAAAAATCCTAGACATTGAGTTCTAGAATCTAGAACTCAATGTCTAGCCAAGTGCCTTGTATAGCTAAGTGCCAAATTTTACTTGTGAACAGTCATTGCCTAGACATTGAATCCTGTCTAGATATGAGATTCTAGCTAGACATGCTTGTGAATGCCACAAGCAGAAGATCTATTTTGAAAAGTTTCACTTGTGTAACACACAGATTTTTAAAGGTCAGGACCCTCTAAAGGGAGAAGGAGCAGAGGTATGTACTTCAAAATACATTCCTGGGACATATTTTGATAATTTTTTTCACAGTTCATATTATAGACTTACAAATAAAGTAAACAAACCACTTGATGCCTTTTTTATGCTCTTTTGAAATTGAATAATCATTTTTACCACAAATGAATTTTACCCCCACCCCTATAGGCCTATATACCAATTCAGGGTATATTTGCACAATAGGGGGGGGGGGAGGTAAATTCATTACTGATGCAAATTAGAGGTGAGTGTAAACTTTACTTTACTGCAAAACATAAAAGCTTGAACTTTTAAACTTTACTGCAAAGATGGTACTCAAACTTATAGAGTCAACATTTCCTTAGGTCCTAAGAAAAAAAAATATATTTGATAAATTCTGTTTTATCAGACCTAGTGAGTGAATTTTAGCTGGTATATACTAACTCAGGTTCGTAAGGCGGAGAATAGCTTGAATAATTCCAAATTGTAATGCCAAGCTTCTCTGACTTATTCATTTCTGGTGCTGGTTAGCCTATTTTTAAGACTCATTCAAATCTTTTGTTTATTTGTGTCTGATTGTAGCGCTGCCTCATGAAAATTCTAACGCGACAAGAAATCGGCTAAAAAATAAAACAATCTGCCAAAATCTAACATATACACTGAAATTTGATTTTCACATTTGGATGGATCCCCCAATTATAAAGAGTGTATTAGTGCTGCCTAAATAAAGAAGGAAGTGGGCTTTATGTTAGACCCTGACGGCAAATAGTGGATTTTTAGAGAAAACGACGGTGAGCTTCGGCATGCCACCAAAAATTTTCGGTGCACCATCGATTTTTCTCCGGCGGTGCGCCGCCGGGTAATCTTTCACATTAGCGTGGAGTTTCAAATCTGTTAGAAACACCTTAAGTGACATATCGTTCAAATTCAAATAAACCGTCAAGTCTGTTAAGGCCTTATAGAACTCCAAAATCACCCACTACATAATGGCACGTGTGCCATTATGTAGTGGGTGATTAAAAATTATGTGTACATAATTTTTAGAAAAACGCCACACAATCAACAACACTCCAAATATATAGTGTTGGGTTTTTTTTAGACTTTTCAATGTGATGATTTTCAATAAACGGTAGCTCTCACTTCCCTCGGTGTTTTTTTGTGTTTTTGTGAAACCTGTTACTGTACTCAAGAAAACCAAAAATCACAGCATCATACCTTTCAACTTCGTGTATGGAACAAGAGTGGAGTAGCTTTTGTTTTATGTGTGCAGTAGAACACAGAAAAAATTCGGACTCAGTTTGTTTGGGGGAAAATGGAAGAAAACAGCAGACAAGTATTTCCTGGAAATATCCTATAGCATTTATTTTGGAATCAGTTTGAAGGCCTGAACTAGAATAGGATTTAAACAGTGGAAGCCGCAATGCATGTAAAAGGAAGTTGGTTAAGCATTCTATCTCTTTCGCAACGGGAAGAGGCGTCGCTAGATTCAGCCTTAAATAATTTATTCTCTCACCAAATGAACTCCTTTTACATTAGTTTGGCTTTTTATTTTTCATCTATTTTCTCTAAAGTTGAACAGTCAGCTATAAAATCAAATAAACAAAATATGGCCTTGGTTGCAATAGTTCAAAAATATACTTTTAACTCTCAACTTCTTAGAAATATTTTTAGCTTAGAACTGTCAATCTGAGCTAAAGTTTTCAAATGCGTTAAAAAAATTGCGATTGGAGGTCTTTTTCCCCAAGGTTTTTGCTTGTAAAATTCGAAACAAATTAAAACTGTTGTGGCTCTTTCAGTACTAACCTACGAATAAGTAGTTTAAATCCTTAGTTAAAACATAACATTGTAAGCTGGTTTTGTAAAGCAAGAAAAAGTTTAAAGAAAAGGACACTTTGATTTTTTTTTTTTTTTTAATTCCAAACATCTTGTGGCTTTGCGACATGCTGCGGTACTTGAAAGATAGAAAGTGAGAATCATTAGTTCACGATTAAAATAAAAAAAAACAATAATTTTGCTATTAAATATGCCGAAAACTCGACAAAGGCATTGAATGACCAAGCAAATGACAAATTGTGGCTAGTGATCAAGTGATGTGAGATAAATCTTAAAATTGAATAAATAACAAAAAACAAGTTTTTTTTCGAATAAAAGTAAGGAAAAGATTATAATTTAAGAGCAGAAATTATCCCGTATATTACTGTTAATACCCCCTCCTCAATCCCTCATTCTTCATGCTAAACTTTTTAATTATTCAAAAAAGCTTCTTGCATTTCTTAAAAAAATTCAAACTGTATTGCAGAGAGCAAAGTATTGATTAGAAGACAGTCTCCCTGATATTCGGAAAAATTTTGTTCGTTCCAAGTTTTAATGTTGCTTCTTACTTTCAGTTGAAAACAAAAAAACTAATTTAATTTCTCATCGTTCTTCAAATAATGCAGGGAGATTCGCCTTCCTCTTGATGAAATCCTCCCTCCACGAAAAATTTCTCCGAGGATAGATCCTCCCGCGTAGAATCCTGCTGGGAAATTCCTTCGAAAAATTCCATCCTTGCTGAAAATTACCCCAAGAAACTTAATCGGACGATTCTACCGGGAAAATTTTCCCTATGGTACTTTCATTGGAAAAAAGACTTATTATTTATTTAATTTAAGATGATTTTTTAAATCATGCTAGATATTTTTTCCCCACATACCAGTGGATTTTTTTCCTGGAAATGAATTTCATATAGGAATCGTGGCAAATTCCCCCAAGCAAAATTTCCCCTGGAAGTTCATCCCTGGATACTGCCATTCCCAAGTAAAACACTCTCCTTAGAAAATCCTCCCTATGTAGAAAATAATCTCGGAAGATGTGTACGTACATCCCATCAACATTTACTATATGTGAACAATAAAAAAATTCCATAGCTTACAGCCGTTTTCCCAGAGACTGTGTGTCGTGTCATCCCCAGAGACATATTGTTGGATCTTACAACTATGCTGAACAAAATAAATATTTCAAAATTATAATTGGATTACTTTGGGAAAATAGTGGCGTGTTAGGAGGTCTGGTTACCATCCTTTCCTTTTAGTCACTTAAAAGGGCACTAAAACTTTCAATATTTGTTCTAGTGAGGCCCCTCTGAATCTTTAAGGACTATTGGTTTTATAAGATCACCCCTTGAAAATAAAAACAACAGCGAACAGACACGCCTCCGTGATCATTCGTCTAAAAAACAAACTACTACAAAATTCCAGATTTTTGCAGATGGGAACTTGAAACCTTTACAGTAGAGCTCAATGATACGCTACACTTGATGGTGCGATTTTCATTCTAGTACCTGGATATTTCGGGGATGTTACCTCACTCTTTCGAAAATCACAAAAAATTTCTCAGGCTGGTAGCTTTTGATGGTGAACATTGAACTTATTGAATTTCATATTTTTGAAATCAAGACAAAAAGCCACTTTTTTGGTTGTATCTATTGTAATCAATGCTCTATCTTTTAGAGTTTCGGTTACTATTTGGTCGAGTCACTCCTTTCTTACATTACATTACCACGAATTGTTTGGTAATCTTAACAGATATATAAAAGCAAAATAAGATAGATAAAGACAAATTTTTTATTGGAGCGAGCCTCTTCAAACATAAGAATAAACTATACTGCAAAAAAGCAAGAGAACTGCTGCCAGTTGGAAAAAAAGCTCTTTATAAAATCTTGAGAAATTTCTGAGGGGCCCAGATTCCCCTCCTCCCCTTAGATAAACCACTGCCTACTATGTTTGCAAGCTCTTACTCCCATTTTCTTGTTATAAATCAATATGGATACACTTTTACCAAGTTACTTAGCACGTTAGCGTGCTTATCACATCGAACTTGACAAATCATTGTAAAACATATGGCTTAATATAGACAAATCGGTGGCACCTGGCGTGCCACCGAAAATGTTCTTCACACTGGGGCGTGTATCATTGGTGGCGCGCCACCGAAAAATCGGCGTCTGGGTCCGCTGTGTGTATTATTAATTTTGCAAACTTTTCCACGAAAGAAGGCTTTCAATGAAAATTAATGGGTTATATTGAACCAAAGACGAGCAGAAATAGTCAAATAATTATTCAAGTTTAAAACGACGATAAAATGTCGTGCGGCCCCGCACGAAATTTTCAGGGGGGAGGAAGACAAACGAATAGCTGTGGTGGATGGGGACAGGGGTAGATATTTTAGAATACATTTTTAGGAATAAGATTGATCAATAGTGGTTTATCGTCGTTTTATGTTTGAATTATTTGACTATTTCTGCTCGTCTTTAGTTCAATGCTGCCCATTAATTTTCTTTGAAAGGCTTGTTTTTTGGAAAAGTTTAAAAAAGAATCAATAATACGTAGAGTAGATCCAGACGCCTCAACGATTTATTTGCTGAGCGCCGCACATGAAAAACGTGCCAGCGTGGAGAAAAATTGCGTTGGCACGCCTGGTGCCACCAATCTGTCTATATTTGGCCTTAATGTTTTGCAGCGATTTGCCAATTTTGTTATGAAAAGCAAGCTAACGTGCTCAGTTACTGAGTTGTAACGAGAAAAATTGGAATAAGAGCTAGCAGGTAGAGTAGGCAGTGGTTTATTTAATTGGAAAACGGGGGCCTGGGTCCCCCAGAAATTCCTCAGATTTATTTTTAAAGAGCTAATTCTCTTTCCGGCAGCAGTCCTCTTGATTTTTCGCAGCATAGTTAGATAATTTATTTGAAGAGGATGACAGCAATAAAAGTTTTCCCCCTTAAGGGCTCGGGACACGTGGCTAATTATGGGAACCGATTTCAGCATGAGTGGACAAATGATAGCGGTAAGAAAAACTTGTTGAAAGAAAAATTTATTGCGCGACATATTTAAAACAAAAATCATGGACACAAATAGTCAACTGGAGTTTAATAGTAGTTGCAGGATTGATCTCAGCTTATTTCTCAGTTTATTTCTAAGCACAGTAGCGCGGTCTTTCACCACTGACATCTCTAGCTGGCTATTTATTTGTATCCCTATTTTTGTGATGATGATGATGAAAATCGGTGCTGATTTTGTAAATTGGCGCCGAAAACTAGAAAATTTTTCAAGCTCAAATTGACGCCGATTTCTTTTAAAACCGGTGCTTATTTGGAAATCAGTTCCCGAAATCAGCTACGTGTGCCAAGTCCTTTATAGATCTTATTTTGCTTTTATACACCAATTAAGATTGGCAAACATTTTATGGTAACGGACTGTAAGTAAGGAGTATGGTAACTGTAAATCTAAAAGACCAAATTTTCATAAGATTTGTCCTAAGAACTGGCTTTTGTCCTGATTCCAGATACATAAATTCTATTAAGTTAATCCATCATGTTCCCCGTTAAAAACTACACCCCGGAGTAAATGTCGGTGATTTTAGAAAAAGGGGGGAAACATCCCCAAAAGTAAAGACATCTCAATGGAAAGCGCACTATCAAGTTAAGCTATTATTCAACTCTACTATGGAGGTTTTAAGTTCTGATCTGATAAAATCCTGGAATTTGTATTTTTCTTTTGCCAGAAGAATGAACACAGATGCGGGTTTATTTGTTGTTGTTTCTTTTTTAAGTGGTGTTCTTATTGAACCAAAAGGCCTAAGAAATTGGGAGAAGCCTCATTAGAACGGGTATTAAAAGTTCTAGTGTCCTTTTTAAGTGACCAAAGTGAAAGGAGGGCAAACAGCTCCCCTCACACACCTTTTTTTCCCAAAGTCATCCGATCAAAATTTTGAGATATCCATTTTGTTCAGCATATTTGAAAGGTCCAATAACTGTGCCTCTGGGGATGACATGACCCACTAGCCTCTGATAAAATGGCTGTAAGTGATGGAAGCTGTCCATTGTTTACATCTAGTGTTTTAATTTTGACGTATATAGACGTTTTTCGGGAAGAAGTGGTATCTTTTTCGTGGGGAAAATTTTCCAAGGGGAGAGTTTTACTTGGAGAGAGTAGTTTTCGGGGATGAACTATCCAGAAAATTTTTTACAGGGCGGGGGGGGGGAAATTTGCCACAACACCTAAAGGAAATATTTTTTCTGGGAAAAATTTCCACGGAGGGGGATTTCCGGCATGATTGAAGAAACGATATGAAATTAAAAAAAAAGTCTTTTTTTCAGATGAAAGTAGGCTAGGGAGAATTTTTGACACAGAATTGTCTGATAAAATTTTTCTGGGCTATTTTTCAAGGAGGAAGGGATTGTTGAAAGGAATTTTCTAGGGGAGTTTTACGCGAGAGGAGCTATCCTTGGAGAATTTTTATGACGGGGAAGGTGGATTTCCCAGAATTATTTGAAAAACAATCAGAAATTAGATAATTTTTTTGCAACTGAAAGTAAGAAGCAACATTAAAACTTGAAATAAACAGAAATTATTCCATATATGAGGGGGGCTGCCTTCGCTTCAATACTTCGCTCTTTAGCTAAAGTTTGACATTATGTTTAATTAGATGTAAGATGCTTTTTTAAGTTATTAAAAACTTTAGCGTCAGGAGCGAGATATTGAGGAGAAGATAGCCCACCCTATATATGAAACAATTTCTGTTCGTTTTAAGTTATAATGTTGCTCCTTACTTTTTGAAGAAAAAAACTAGTTTTATTTCTTTTTATTTATAATTAACCTAACCTTGTATATATTATCCTTAGCAATGTTAGATGATTTTCAGGTAGGCATACTTAGCTGGCGTCCCCCAGGCCACTCAGCGTGTCCCGAGGTGGCGATAGGGGAACGCCCTACAAACATGTAGGGTACCTCCATAGGAGGTACAGACCAAGTGGGGACCTTGTCCCTGGGGGTCCCTAATAGAAACTGGGGCACCTTCACCCGGGGTTATAAGTGCAGGTGAAGGAGGAAGAATGCCTCCCGAATGTACACTCAATAGGGCCCACTGGTGTGTCTACAAGTCCCATGAGTTACAACTCGTCTCCCAGTAATGGGTTAAATTGCATGGTGATGCAGAAAACCAGCGCGGGACTATCCTCTATAGGAGGACAACTGCGGCAGGGCGCAATATCCATATATTTGGACAACGTCCTCTGCAAAGAGCTGCCTCGACCCTCTCGGGGCACCTGCAAGACTAGGGACCTTGCGGTCAATTCTAATCCCACTGGAGGAGTTGCGCCCCTTGAGGAAATTATAGCCTAGTAAACGACACAGCATTCGCATGGGATTCTGATCAATGGATAATTCTTCTGGACTTTGTATGTTTTGAAGGGCGTCTTCGGGCTGAAAAACCTCTTCCTAGCTA
Organism: Artemia sinica; assembly: GCA_027921565.1. Taxonomy (NCBI): domain Eukaryota; kingdom Metazoa; phylum Arthropoda; class Branchiopoda; order Anostraca; family Artemiidae; genus Artemia; species Artemia sinica. The sequence goes on along the minus strand of CM051256.1, from coordinate 57,103,825 downwards.
ATTTATCTATTGTCTGTGCTTGCGTTTGAGATTGTCTGTGCAGGATTTGGACTCTTGTTGATAGAATAGCATCGCCAAGTGCTGAAAACCATGCTGTGACGAAGATGAGCCCAGGATTGCACAAAACCTCCATTCATTGAGGTCCCAGGGACTTCTTGCTGTCCGGTTCTAAGCCGGCTTAAGCACTTCGGTGTAGAGTTGAGAAGATATGTGATCCTCGTCCTACACTGGTATCATTGCTTTTCCTGAGGCCAAAATAATTTCAATGATTTAAAGAACAGGAAAATTGGAACTCGGAATGTTACGACGTTAGAAAATGACCATCGTATCAACATTTTGACTGACAAATTGAGACGATTCGAACTGGACTTATTAGGAATTTCAGAAACTCATATCCCAGGCGTAGGAAGGCTTAAATTAGGTGATATAAAATTTGTTTACTCAGGCAGGAAGGATGGGTTACATAGACAGGGAGTAAGGCTCATGATGAATAAGGAAGCTGCTAGGTCTTGTTTACGCTAGGAATGTATTAATAATAGAATGCTAATTAGTCATTTTATGACTAAAAAGTTCAAGGTGTCAGTTATAGCAGTATATGCCCCTGTAGAACCGACTGACGGAGATACCGGTGACTCAGATGAATCTTACTTACTATATTTACAGGAGCAAATAGACAGGGTCCCAGGCAGACACATGATGTTTTTACTAGAAGATTTTAACGCCCAGGTCGGTAGAAATGGGGATAGAAGGTATCCTAGCCTAGGTAAATTTGGTGTGGGAAAAGAAAACAGTAGTGGATACAGACTTTTGCAATTTTGTAGGTATAACAATCTAGCTATAACCAACGCAGTGTTTGGTCATAAATTGGCTCATAAGTTAACATGGTATTCACGTGGTGGTAAGACAACAAACCTTATTCATTATGTTATAGTAAACCGAAGACTGGCAGGATCAATACAGGATACTAGGGTATATAGGAGTGCTATTATTGATTTAAAAGTAAAGATCCCCATCCGGTTGTGTCAAGGGTTAATTTCAAGTCCAAATTTCGGAAGGGTAACTACCTCTCGGCCAGTTATGATGTTGGTAGGCTCCAGGATGAGAATTTGAGAGAAACTTTCCGGGAACAGTTGAATACTAAACTTAAGAGTTTAAAATCTGATAATGAGGAAGATGGTTGGAATAATTCTAGAAAAATAATTTGTGAAGTTGCTGAAGGTGTCCTAGAGAAGAAATCTAGGACCGCAGCTAAGAATATTAGTGAAAAAGCTTTATGTTTAATAGAAAGGAGAAAGGACTTGTACAAGAATTATCTGAGTGATAGATCAGATGAAAACAAAAGGAATGTAGCGAAAGTGGAGAAAGCATTAAAATATGAACTAAGGAAGGTGTGAAGTGGAGGCCATGGATAAGATTGCCGAGGATCTGGAAGATGCAGCTAGACGGCATAATAGTAAAATATTGTACTGGCATGTCAATAAATTGAGAGGGAATAGTCAATCCGGACTTGTCGTAGTTAAAGATAGGAATGGGGCCACAATCAGTGATAAGGAAAGAATTAAAGAGAGATGGGCAGAACATTTTGAGAATTTGCTAAACCGAGATAGAGTTGCAGGAAAAGATATAGAGGAAAATAAAAAAAGTTTTTGACACCTTGGATGTGAAGGAAGATTTGTTTAGCAAGGACGAATTAACGACAGTACTAAAAGCATTAAAAAATAATAAGGCTCAAGGTGCTGATAGTTTGGTAAATGAGTTTCTTAAATATGGTGGTTCTGAGGTTATAAATAAGTTAAAGAAGATTACGAATATGATTTTTGAAAAAGGGGAAGTACCTAACGATTTTAGCAAAACCTTAATTAAGCCACTTTATAAGATTAATTAAAAAAAAACTTTCTGAAAAATAAGTTTTCCAAATAAAAGTATAGGCCATTTTAAACTTAAGCTCAGCAGAAACAAATATCTTGTAAAATTCAAACTCAAAACGACCAGAAATTACTATTAAAGAATAAATGTAACCCAAAACGAACAGAAATTAAATAAACAATCATAGCAAAAAACATACAACAAGTAATAATATAAATGAATAAATAGATCTTAAAGCAAGTAATGCTTAGGTTGAACATGAAAATCAAGCTTAAGACGAAAAAAATATTTTCCTATTGAAGTACAAATGAAACTTAAAACGACCAGAAATTAACTAAACAATCAACGCAAACAAACATACAATAGATATTAATGTAAATTAATAAATAAATCTTAAAACGAGTGAAATTTAAATTGAACATGCAAATCAAGCTTGAAACGAACAAAAATCACCACAAACAAGAGTATAGCTATGACCTCCTTCTCCTGACGAGCTTTCAGCAATTAATATCATTATACATCAAATATTCAGTTTGATTTATTAGCTCTTTTTAAAGTTGTTAAAGACGAATATAGTTTCACTACAAACAAGTGTTTGGATACTGCCTTCTTTCCTTACTGTAAATAAAAACCAAAAGCCCACTGCGTCATTGGCGCTTAACTGAAAACGGATTATATAACAAATATTTTCTTTTTCAGTTCTTACAGTATTGAAAATAAAAGTACAATTACAGTGAAATAAATTCTTGAACTGATTGATCTTTCAACAATTAATATCAGTATACATCAAATATTAAATTTGATGTTTTTTATACTTTCCAGAACTGTTCAAGACAAATATAGTTTTCAGTAAAGCGCCAATGACGCAGTAAGTTTTAGACTTTTACAGTGAGAGAAGGAGGTCATACCCAAACTCTTGTTTGTGGTGATTTTTGTTCGTTTCAAGCTTGATTTGCATGTTCAATTTGAGTTTCACTCGGTTTATGATTTATTTATTAATTTACATTAATATCTATTGTATGTTCGTTTGCGTTGATTGTTTATTTAATTTCTGGTCGTTTTAAGTTTCATTTGTACTTCAATAGGAAAATATTTTTTCCGTATTAAGCTTGATTTTCATATTCAATCTAAGCATTACTCGCTTTAAGATCTATTTATTCATTTATATTATTGCTTGTTGTATGTTTTTTGCTATGATTCTTTATTTAATTTCTGTTCGTTTTGAGTTTCATTTATTCTTTAATAGTAATTTCTGGTCATTTTGAGTTTCAATTTTAAAAGATATTTGTTTCTACTGAGCTTAAGTTTAAAATGGCCTTTATTTTTCTTTGAAAAACTTATTTTTCGGAAAGTTTTTTTTTAAATTAATTATTGTTCGTTTTTTATTGCAAAAAATTTCAAGTTTTTAAAAATTCCTTATTTTAAAATCAAACTTTTAAAAAAATCAAATATTCATCAAAGTGTCAAAACTGATATCAAAGTAACAATATCAAAATGAAAAAATGGGTTTGTGTCAACCTCGGAGTTTTTATTATCTGATGTTTGAACTATTTTTAACAAAATTGCTATCCCAATATTTTTATCGGATGGGTTTGGGGAAAAGAGCGTGGGGGACTAGATTAGGCTTCGATCTCTTTTGACTCTTTAAAAGTGAATTAAAACTTTCTATTTCAATCCAATGAGCCCTTTCTGAAGTTTATACGTGTATCCCTTCTATAAGAGCCATATATATCCCTAGAGTATAACTTACAACGCCTGTCCCTGGGCCCTGGGGGGGTTGTGTCGACCCTGGAGTTTTAATATATGATGGTTGAACTATTTTTGACAAAATAGTCACCTGATATTTTTATCGGATGGGTTTATCCATCCGATACACCCAAAGGAGTGGAGGGCGGGAGGGGCTAGTTGCCCTCCGATCTTTCTTCACTCTGAGAAAATGAACTACGACTTTTAATTTCCATTCAAATGAACCCTCTCTGAAGTTTATAGGAGCATACCTTCCATAAGAACCATATATGCCCCCAGAGCAATACTTACAACGCCTGCCCCGACGCTGGGGGGGGGGGTTGTCGACAAAGGAGTTTTTCTTATCTGACCTTTGAACTATTTTAACGAAATGACCATACGTAAAGGAGTTTTTGTTATATGATCTTTGAACTATTTTTTAAAAAAATGGCTACCTCAAATTTTTTATCCGATATATTTGGGGAAAAGGGCTTGGGGGGTCAATTGCCCTCTGATCACTTTTGACTCTTAAAAAGGGCACTAGAACTCTCGATTTCCAATCGAATGAGCCGCTTTGAAGTTTGTACGACGACCTCTCCTATATGAAGTGCCTCTGGGAAAAAAATAAATGGAGTGTTGGGAGAGGCTAGCTGCCCTCCAATCACCTTTGACTCTTAAAAAATGAATTACAATTTTCAATTTCCGATCGAATGAGCCTTCTAGGAAGTTTATACGAGCATCCATTCTATACGAGCATCCCAAACTGTCTATCTCAAAATTTTTATTCGATGCATTTAGGGGGTGGAGGAGGGGTGGGGGGGACTAGTTGCCCTGCAATCTCTCTTGACTCTAAAAAACTGAACTAGAACTTTCAATTTCCAATAAAATGGGCCATCTCTGAATTTTTTACGAGCATCCCTTCAATAAGAACCATATATTCCCCCAGGGCATGACTTACAACACCTGCCCTAAATAGTTCAAAGACCATATCAGGGGTCAACACAGCTACAAGGACCCGAGGGCAGGTGTTGTAAGTCATGCCCTGGGGGAATATATGGTTCTTACTGAAGAACCATATATTCCCCCCCCCCCCCCTCTCCACGCCCTTTTTACCTCAAACCCATCCGATAAGAACCATGAGATAGCTTTTTTTAAATAGTTCGAAGACCATATCGGGGGTCAACACAGCCCTCAGGGCCCGAAGGCAGGTGTTGTAAGTTATGCCCTTGGGGAATATATGGTTCTTAATGAAGGGATGCTCGTAAAAATTCAGAGATGGCTCATTTGATTGGAAATTGAAAGTTCTAGTTCAGTTTTTTAGAGTCTATTTGAGGGGGTCTAGCTGCCCTCCGATCTCTTTTGACTAATAAAAAGTGAGCTCGAAATTTCAATATCCAATCCGACGAGCCCTCTCTGAAATTTATACGACCATCCCTTTCATACGAACAATATATACCCCAGGGTATAACTTACAACGCCTGCCCCCGGGCCCTGGGAGTTTGTGATGACACCTGAGTTTTTGTTATCTGACTTTTGAGCAATTTTTAACTTAATGGCTATCTCAAATATTTATTGGATACATTTGGGGAAAAGGGGGCGTGGGGGGGGGCTAGGTGCCCTCCAGTTTCTTTTGACTCTTAAAAAGTGAACTAGAACTTTAAATTTCCAATCAAATGAGCCCTCTCTGAAGTTTATACGAGCATCCCTTCTATAAGCACCATATATATCCCCAGAGCATAACTTACAACGCCTGCCCCAAGGCCCTGGGGGGTTGTGTCGACACCGGAATTTTTTTATCTGACCTTTGAACTATTTTAACGAAATGACCATACGTAAAGCAGTTTTTGTTATATGATCTTTGAACTATTTCTAACAAAATGGCTACCTCAAATTTTTTACCAGATGTATTTGGGGAAAAAGGGCTTGGGGGGCCTATTGACATCTGATCACTTTTGACTGTTAAAAAGGGCACTAGAACTCTCGATTTCCAATCGAATGAGTCCCCTTTGAAGTTTTTACGACGACCTCTTCTATATGAAGTGCCTCTGGGAAAAAAAATAAATGGAGTGTTGGGAGAGGCTAGCTGCCCTCCAATCACCTTTGACTCTTAAAAAATGAATTACAATTTTCAATTTCCGATCGAATGAGCCTTCTAGGAAGTTTATACGAGCATCCATTCTATACGAGCATCCCAAACTGTCTATCTCAAAATTTTTATTCGATGCATTTAGGGCGTGGAGGAGGGGTGGGGGGACTAGTTGCCCTGCAATCTCTCTTGACTCTAAAAAACTGAACTAGAACTTTCAATTTCCAATAAAATGGGCCATCTCTGAATTTTTTACGAGCATCCCTTCAATAAGAACCATATATTCCCCCAGGGCATGACTTACAACACCTGCCCTAAATAGTTCAAAGACCATATCAGGGGTCAACACAGCTACAAGGACCCGAGGGCAGGTGTTGTAAGTCATGCCCTGGGGGAATATATGGTTCTTACTGAAGAACCATATATTCCCCCCCCCCCCCTCTCCACGCCCTTTTTACCTCAAACCCATCCGATAAGAACCATGAGATAGCTTTTTTTAAATAGTTCGAAGACCATATCGGGGGTCAACACAGCCCTCAGGGCCCGAAGGCAGGTGTTGTAAGTTATGCCCTTGGGGAATATATGGTTCTTAATGAAGGGATGCTCGTAAAAATTCAGAGATGGCTCATTTGATTGGAAATTGAAAGTTCTAGTTCAGTTTTTTAGAGTCTATTTGAGGGGGTCTAGCTGCCCTCCGATCTCTTTTGACTAATAAAAAGTGAGCTCGAAATTTCAATATCCAATCCGACGAGCCCTCTCTGAAATTTATACGACCATCCCTTTCATACGAACAATATATACCCCAGGGTATAACTTACAACGCCTGCCCCCGGGCCCTGGGAGTTTGTGATGACACCTGAGTTTTTGTTATCTGACTTTTGAGCAATTTTTAACTTAATGGCTATCTCAAATATTTATTGGATACATTTGGGGAAAAGGGGGCGTGGGGGGGGGGGCTAGGTGCCCTCCAGTTTCTTTTGACTCTTAAAAAGTGAACTAGAACTTTCAATTTCCAATCAAATGAGCCCTCTTTGAAGTTAATACGAGCATCCCTTCTATAAGACCCATATATGCCCCCAGAGCATAACTTACAACGCCTGCCCCCAGGCCCTGGGGGGTTGTGTCGACACCGGAATTTTTTTTATCTGACCTTTGAACTATTTTAACGAAATGACCATGCGTAAAGCAGTTTTTGTTATATGATCTTTGAACTATTTCTAACAAAATGGCTACCTCAAATTTTTTACCAGATGTATTTGGGGAAAAAGGGCTTGGGGGGCCAATTGACATCTGATCACTTTTGACTCTTAAAAAGGGCACTAGAACTCTCGATTTCCAATCGAATGAGTCCCCTTTGAAGTTTTTACGACGACCTCTTCTATATGAAGTGCCTCTGGGAAAAAAAATAAATGGAGTGTGGGGGGAGGCTAGCTGCCCTCCAATCACTTTTGACTCTTAAAAAATGAATTACACCTTTCAATTTCCAATCAAATGAGCCCTCTAGGAAGTCTATACGAGCATCCCTTCCATTACAACCATATATTCCCCCAGGGGATAACCTACCACGCCTACCCCCGGGACCTGGGGGCTGTGTCGACACCGGAGTTTTTGTTATCAGAACTTTGAACTATTTTTAACAAAATGTCTATCTCAAAATTTTTATCTGATGCATTTAGGGCTTGGAGGAGGAGGTTTTGCTAGTTGCCATCCAATCTCTTTTGACTCTAGAAAACTGAACGAGAACTTTCAATTTCTAATCAAATGAGCCATCTCTGAATTTTTTACGAGCATCCCTTCAATAAGAACCATAAATTCTCCCAGGAAATAACTTAAAACACCTGCCCTTGGGCCCTGGGGGCTGTGTTGACCCCTGATATGGTCTTTGAACTATTTAAAATAAACTGTCTCAAGGTTCTTGTGGGATGGGTTTGAGGAAAAAAGGGCGTGGAGGGGGGGATGGCTGCCCTCGGATCTCTTTTGACTATTAAAAAATGAGCTCGAACTTTCAATATCCAATCGAATGAGCCCTCTCTGAAGTTAATACGACCATCCCTTTCATACGAACAATATATGCCCCAGGGTATAACTTACAACGCTTGCCCACGGGCCCTGGGGGGGTTGTGATGACATCTGAGCTTTTGTTATCTGACTTGAGCAATTTTTAACTTAATGGCTATCTCAAAATTTTTATTGGATGCATTTGGGGAAAAAGGGGCGTGGGGGGGGGGCTAGGTGCCTTCCAATCTCTTTTGACTCTTAAAAAGTGAACTAGAACTTTCAATTTCCAATGAAATAAGCCCTCTTTGAAGTTAATACGAGCATCCCTTTCTTAAGACCCATATATGCCCCCAGGGCATAACAAACAACGCCTGCCCCCGGGCCCTGTAGGGTTGTGTCGACACCGGAATTTTTCTTATCTGACCTTTGAATTATTTTAACGAAATGACCATACGTAAAGGAGTTTTGTTATATGATGTTTAAACTATTTTTAACAAAATGGCTACCTCAAATTTTTTATCAGATGTATTTGGGGAAAAAGGGCTTGGGGGGCAGTTGCCTTCTGATCACTTTTGACTCTTAAAAAGGGCACTAGAACTCTTGATTTCCAATCGAATGAGCCCCCTTTGAAGCTTGTACGACGACCTCTTCCATATGAAGTGCCTCTGGAAAAAAATAAATGTAGTATGGGGGGAGGCTAGCTGCCCTCCAATCACTTTTGACTCTTAAAAAATGAATTACAACTTTCAATTTCAATCAAATGAGCCCTCTAGGAAGTTTATACGAGCATCCCTTCCTTAACAACCATATATGCCCCCAGGGCATAACTTACAACGCCTACCCCCGGGCCCTGGGGGCTGTGTCGTCACCGGAGTTTTGTCATAACTATTTTTAACAAAATGTCTATCTCAAAATTTTTATCTGATGTATTTAGGGCGCGGAGGAGTGGGGGGCTGGTTGCCCTCCCATCTCTTTTGACTCTAAAACACTGAACTAGAACTTTCAATTTCCAATTAAATGAGCCATCTCTGAATTTTGTTACGAGCATCCCTTCAATACGAACCATATATTCTCCCAGGGCATAACTTACAACACCTGCCCTCGGGCCCTGGGGGCTGTTTTGACCCCTGATATGGTCTTTGAATTATTAAAAACAAATCTATCTCAAGGTTCTTATCGGATGGGTTTGAGGAAAAAAGGGCGTGGAGGGGGGGGGGGCTAGTTGCCCTCCGATCTCTTTTAATTCTTAAAAAGTCAACAAGAACTTTCCATTTCCAATCAAATGAGCCCTCTCCTAAGTTTATACGAGCATCCCTTCCATGAGAACTATATATGCCCCTAGAGCATTACTCATAACGCCTGCCTCCGGGCCCTGGCGGGTTCCGTCGACACAGGAATTTTTCTTATCTGACCTTTGAACTATTTTTAATGAAATAGCTATTACAAAATTTTTTTGGATGGGCTTGGGGAAAAAAGTGTGTGTGTGGGAGAGGAGGGGGGCTAGTTGCCCTTGGATATCTTTTGACTCTTAAAAATTGAACTAGAACTCTTAAAAAGTGAACTAGAACTTTAAATTTCCAATTAAATGAGCCCTCTATGAAGTTTATACGAGCCTCTCTTTCATAAGAACCATACATGCCATTAGGGCATAACTTAGAACGCCTTCCCCTGTGCCCTGGGGGGTTCTATTGACACCGGATTTTTTCTTATCCGACCTTTGAACTATTTTTAACAAAATGTCTATCTAAAAATTTTCATCAGATGGGTTTTGAAAAAGAAGGCGTAGGGGGGGGGGGGAACTTCCCTCGTATCTCTTTTGACTATTAAAAAGTGAGCTCGAACTTTAAATATCCAATCAAATGAGCCCTCTCTGAAGTTTATACGAGCATCCCTTTCATACGAACAATATATGCCCCAGGGCATAACTTACAACGCCTGCAACCGGGCCCTGGGGGGTTGTGACAACAACTGAGTTTTTGTTATCTGAATTTTGAGCAATTTTTAACTTAATGGCTATCTCAAAATTTTTATTGGATGCATTTGGGGAAAAGGGGGCATGGGGGGCTAGTTGCCCTCCAAACTCTTTTGACTCTAGAAAAGTGAACTAGAACTTTCAATTTCCAATCAAATAAGCCCTCTTTGAAGTTAATACGAGCATCCCTTCAATAAGAACCATATATTCCCCCGTGCATAACTTACAACACCTGCCCTCCCTCGGGCCCTGGGGGCTTTGTTGACCCCTGATATTGTGTTTGAACTCTTTAAAAAAAAAGCTATATCAAGATTCTGATCGGATGGGTTTGAGGAAAAAAGGGCGTGGAGGGGGGGGGGGGCTAGTTGCCCTCGGATCTCTTTTGACTATTAAAAAGTGAGCTCGAACTTTCAATATCCAATCAAATGAGCCCTCTCTGAACTTTATACGACCATCCCTTTCATCTGAACAATGTATGCTCCAGGGCATAACTTAGAACGCCTGACCCCGGGCCCTGGGGGAAGGGGGTGTGTGACGACACCTGAGTTTTTGTTATCTGACTTTTGAGTAATTTTTAACTTAATGGCTATTTCGAAATTTTTATTGGATGAATTTGGGGAAAAAGAGGCGTGGGGGGCTAGGTGCCCTCCAATCTCTTTTGACTCTTAAAAAGTGAACTAGAACTTTCAATTTCCAATCAAATGAGCCCTCTTTGAAGTTAATGTGAGCATCCCATATATGCCCCCAGGGCATAACATACAACAAAAAACCAACAAAGAGAAAAATCTCTAAAAAAAAACAAAACAAACGAGACTGTGGCCAGTGGAGAGAAAAGAAAACAACAGAAACAAAACAACGCGTTTGCGCCGATTGTACATTTTTGTTTTTTTTTTGGTGGTGGTTTTATTGGTTTTTAGTTTTATCTTGTTTTTTTTTTTTTTTATCTTGTTCTTCTTGTGTGTCTTTCGTGCTGAAGACGCCTTGTTTGTATACAGGCGAAATATCCGCGTTGTTTTGTTTTTGTTGTTTTCTTTTCTCTCCACTGGCCACAGTCTCGTTTGTTTTGTTTTTTTTAGAGATTTTTCTCTTTGTTGGTTTTTTTGTCATGGCTGGCCAGTTCGGCTTAAGATCTTTCATAACTTACAACGCCTGCCCCCGTGCCCTGGGGGGTTGTGTCGACACCGGAATTTTTGTTATATAATCTTTGAACTATTTTTAACAAAATAGCTATCTTAAAATTTTTATTGGATGCATTTGTGAAAAAAGGTTGTTTTTTTTTTTGGGGGGGGGGGGGCTGGTTACTCTCAAATATCTTTTGACGCTTAAAAAATGAACTAGAACTTTTAATTTCCAATCAAATGAGCCCTCTCTGACGTTTATATGAGCATTCCTTCCATAAGAACCATATATGCCCCCAGGACAAAACTTATAATCCCTGCCCCTGAAGACTGTGGGAGTGTCCTGCTCAAACATATAATTTCCGGAACTTTTAACTACGTTGAACAAAATTGCTATGTCAAAATTTTGATTGGATGTGTTTGGGGAAATGGTGGGCGTGGAAGGGGTGTCAGTTGCCTTAGAATCGCTGTCGACTATTAAAAAGGGAATAAGCCATTTAAATTTCCAATCGAATGAGCCCTTTCTGAAGTTTCTACGACAACGTTGTCTATACAAAATCTTATATGCCCCCAGGGCATAACTTACAACCCTTGCCCTTAGGGCTGTGAGGGAGTTGTCATCCTCAAAGACCTAATTTCCAGAACTTAAAAATACGTTTAATAGAATTTTAATGGAAAATTTTATTATTTGACCTTACATATAACTGTACTAGCCTATACTATAGTTAAGTGGTCTATTAAATTTAGTATAGGCAAGAGGTCGTTCTTTATTATATTAAATAAAAAAAAAAACAAGTTTTTTAAACTGAAAGTAAGGAGCGACATTAAAACTTAAAACGAACAGAAATTATTCCGTATATGAAAGGGACTGTCCCCTCCTCAACGCCTCGCTCTTTACGCTAAAGTTTTTTATTGTTTTAAAAAATAAAGTTGTGAGACAGAGTCAAACTTTAGCGTAAAGAGCTAGGCGTTGAGGAGGGGACAGTCCCTTTCATATACGGAATAATTTCTGTTCGTTTTAAGTTTTAATGTCGCTCCTTACTTTCAGTTTAAAAAACTTGTTTTTTTTATTTAATTTTTGAACGTTTTTGAATAAATGCAGGTTTTGATCTTGGCTCACCGTACATGAATAATTAAAAAAAAAATTTCATATTAATTTACTTTTATTTAGTTAAATGGCTTTCTCAAAACTTGTTTAATTTTATTTACGAACGTTTTTATTAGTAATAAATATACGTATATGAAAGGGACTGTCCCCTCCTCAACGCCTCGCTCTTTACGCTAAAGTTTTTTATTGTTTTAAAAAATAAAGTTTTGAGACAGAGTCAAACTTTAGCGTAAAGAGTGAGGCGTTGAGGAGGGGACAGTCCCTTTCATATACGGAATAATTTCTGTTCGTTTTAAGTTTTAATGTCGCTCCTTACTTTCAGTTTAAAAAACTTGTTTTTTTTATTTAATTTTTGAACGTTTTTGAATAAATGCAGGTTTTGATCTTGGCTCACCGTACATGAATAATTAAAACAAAATTTTCATATTAATTTACTTTTATTTAGTTAAATGGCTTTCTCGAAACTTGTTTAACTTTATTTACGAACGTTTTTATTAGTAATAAATATACGTAACTTACGAATTAACTTACGTAACGAACTTCTATATTCATATATTTTTAATTTGTTTATTAGGGGGTTCGCCCTCTAGTCAATACCTTGCTCTTTAAGCGAAAGTTCGAATTTTGTTCCAATTCTTTAAAAATGACCGCTTAATCACAAAGGCCGTTAATTAGAATAAATAGCTCTTATGAAAGTACTAAAAAATCTTTGGCTTAAAGAGCGAGGTATTGACTACGGGGTGAACCCAATCATATATGTAATATTTTCTGTTCGTTTGAAGTTTCGATGTTGCTGCTATTGCAGTTGAAATACTTGTTTTTTTATATTAAATTTCTGATCTTTTTTTAAATAATGCTGGGAAGTCCGGCGTCCCCTTCATAGCAATGTCCCTTCCCCTATGAAAACTTCCTTCATGGAAAGATCCTCCCACATAACCCCCGACCCACCCACCCCCCCCCCCTCCACCACTACCAGGAAAAATCTTCCCTGAAAACTTCTGTATACTTCCAAATAACCAATACTATATGTTAACATTGGGTAAAGTTCATAACTTTCAGCCCTCCCCCCGGGAATTTCGGGGATTAAGTCATCCTAAAAGACATATTTATTATATTTTCGAACATGCTGAACAAAATGGCTATCTCAAAATTTTGATCAGGTGACTTTGGGAAAAAAATGAGCGTGGGAGGGGGCCTAGTTGCCCTCCATTTTTTTGGTCACTTAAAAAGGGCACTAGAACTTTTAATTTCCATTCCAATGAGCCCTCCCACGATATTCTAGGACAACTGGGTCGATACGATCACCCCTGGGAAAAAAAAAAAAAAAACAAATAAACACGCACCCGTGATCTTTCTTCTGGCAAAAAATGCAAAATTCCACATTTTTATAGATGGGAGCTTGAAACCTCTACAGTAGGGTTCTCTGATACGCTGAATATGATGGTGTGATTTTCATTAAGGTTCTATAGCTTTTAGGGGGTCTTTCCTCCTTTTTTCGAGAATCAGCCAAATTTTCTCAGGCGCCTAACTTTTGATGGGTAGAATTAAACTTGATGAAACTTATATATTTGAAATCAGCATTAAAATCTGATTCTTTTGATGTATCTATTTGTATCAAAATACCGTTTTCTAGAGTTTCGGTTACCATTGAGCCGGGTCGCTCCTTACTTACAGTTCGTTACCACGAACTGTTTGATATAGTTTTTTCTATTCACTTCATAGCTCTAATATAAAACTATGATGACATTCATTATTTATCTAGTAGGGTTTCAGACAAGGTAGTTCTAATGATGTACTTTTGTTTTGATCTGACTCTATTTTTAGGAGTTTTGGGTTTTTATATTTCTTAGCATTGGACTGATCGTCTCTTACTAGGTTGCTAGCTACTGCTGCAACCAAAATTCACATATATATTCATTTATGAGAGGCAGCCTGGCCGAGTGGTCCAAGGCACTGGTGTTAGCCACCAGTCTCTTCGGAGGCGTGGGTTCAAATCTTACCGCTGGTATACGATTATGTTTGAAAGACTGCAGTGTGAAAAGACATCAAAAATGCAGTTTTTGGTGGAAAAATTTATTCTCTTTTAGAAATAATTTATTTTAGTTACTATAAATTTTTAACCCAATTAATTTTCTTTAAAATGAGCCATTGAACAACTATCTACGATGTTCCAGTGCCAAGCTATCTCTGGATACAAAAAAAAAAAAAAAAAAAAAAAAAAAAAAAAAAAAAAAAAAAATATCCCGCTTAGGCAGAATGTTGTAGTAGCTGCCACTTTTCTTGATTTTCAAGCCAATATATATCCCTTGCTGTTCAAGCCATGGGACAGAAAGTTTACTATACAGGGGTTTCGGACAAGGCGGTTCTAATGGTGTACTTTTTGTTTTGATCTGACTCCTTTGTTAGGAACTATGGGTTTTTATATTTCTTAACATTGGACGTGATCGTCTCTTACTAGGTTGCTAGCTACCGCTGCAACCCGGATTAAAATTAGCATGAAAATTCAATTCTTTTTATGTATCTATTGGTAAAATTATTTCGTTTTTAGATTTTCGGTTACTATTGAGACGAGTCGCTCTTTACTATACAGTTCGTTACTACAAACTGTTCGATTTTATGTCAAAAATGATTCTACTTTTAAAAATATTATGTTTTTAATTGCATAATGTACTAGATGTAGCAATTTTCTTTAAAATGACCCATTAAACATAACCTGAACCATTAACCATTAGTAATAACCTGATTACAAACAGGAAAAAGCCTAAGGCTTCTTCGTCTTTGAAATAGTAAGAAACGAACCTCAAACAATCAAGTAACTAACTAATACCGATGTATGCAATGCTTTGTTATTCCAATGATCGTCTTTTAATGTAACTACCGCTGCAACCCGGATAATTGATTACAAACAGGAAAAAGCCTACGGCTTTTGCTTCTTTGAAATAGTAAGAGACTAGCCTCAAACAATCAAGTAGCTAACTAAATCAAATGTATGTAATTGGATTTTATTCCAATGATGGTCTTTTAATGGAAAGTTTTAATATATTGGCCTTAAATATAACTGTACTATAGTTAAGTGGTAAAATTTAGTATAGGCAAGAGGTAGTTCTTTATTATAATTACTATGGGCTACAGTTCGTTCCTTAATGTAAATATCGCATTCACTTTTACGCCATATATGGTTACAAACAGGAAAAAGCCTACGGCTTTTTCTTTTTTTAAATAGTAAGGGACGAACCTAGGACAATCTAGTGGCTAACTAAGTCCAATGTATGCAATGGTTTGTTATTCCAATGATCGTCTTTATAAAAAAGAAAACTCATTTAAACATTCTTAGGAATGTATCTAGTTTGTTTTCATAAAGTGAAGTTCTTACTAAGATATCCTAATATTTTTACTGTTTACAAGGTTTTGCAGTTTTTTCTCATACCTGTTGCCTTATCATAATATAAATACTTTAATCTTAACTATAGTTAAGTTGCCTATGCAAGTTAGTATAAGCAAGAGTTAGTTCATCATTGCAAGGACGTCATATATAACATAGACCTCTTTTTCTTTTCCCTGTTGCGTCAGTTACTATGACATAGACTTCCGTCCTTATTGTGTTACCGGGATTACGAAAAATATTCAAAATTACAGACTAAAATTCTATTTGAAAGAGCGGATTTTGTTGAAAAGTCGACTAGAAATGCTTTGGCAAAACTTCATAGTAATATCCAAAAGAAATTATGTATGTTTAATGAAAAGCTTCAAACGTATGAACCGGCAACTGTGGAACAGTTTACAGATGTAATGGGAAATATTAGACATCACTGTGAATATATGGAGGCATAATTGTCCTTTACTTAGTTTCAGCTTTATTCGATGATCTAGCCTTTATGTACTAACTGCATCCAACGACTATGACGTCATTGATCAATATTGTTCATATTAATTAAGTGTTTTGCAAAAAATTGATTCTATTTAAAAAAAAAATGAAGTATAAATGGCACTAGATCTAGAGATTTCTTGTATAATGAGCCATTGAACAACTCTCTACGATGTTCCAGTGCCAAGCTATCTGTGGAAAAGAAAGAAAGAAAAAAGATGCCGTTTAGGCAGAATGCTGTAGTAGCTGCCACGGCAGCTACTTCGAAGCTGTAGTAGTTTCAGACACGGCGGTTCTAATGGTGTACTTTTTGTTTTGATCTGACTTTTTTTAGGAGTTATGGGTTTTTATATTTCTTAACATTGGACGCGATCGTCTCTTACTAGGTTGCTAGCTACCGCTGCAACCCGGATGGCTATCTCAAAATTTTGATTGGATGTGTTTGGGGAAAAGTTGGGCATGAGAGGGGGGTTAGTTGCCATCCAATCACTTTCGAATATTAAAAGGGCACTAGCCCTTTGAATTTCCAATCGAATGAGCCTTTTTCAAAGTTTCTAAAACAACACCTTCTATAAAAACCTTATATGCCCCCAGGGTATAACTTAAAACCATTGCCCTGAGAGTTGTGGGGGAGTGTCATCCTCAAAAACATATTTTCTATCTGGAAATCAACTACGCTTAACAAAATGGCTATCTCAAAATTTTGATCAGATGTGTTTGGGGAATGATGGGCGTAGGGAGGGGGGGCTAGTTGCCCTCCAATCACATTTGACTATTAAAAAGGTCACTAGCCCTTTGAATTTCCAGTCGAATGAGCCTTTTCTGAAGTTTTACGACAACGCCTTCTATAAAAA
The DNA here is from genome assembly GCA_027921565.1 of Artemia sinica. Classification (NCBI taxonomy): domain Eukaryota; kingdom Metazoa; phylum Arthropoda; class Branchiopoda; order Anostraca; family Artemiidae; genus Artemia; species Artemia sinica. The sequence goes on along the minus strand of CM051256.1, from coordinate 57,087,233 downwards.
CCTTATATATCCCCAGGGCATAACTTAAAACCTTTGCCCTTAGGGTTGTAGGGGAGTGTCCTCCTCAAAAACATATTTTCTATCTGGAAATCAACTACGCTTAACAAAATGGCTATCTCAAAATTTTGATTGGATGTGTTTGGGGGAATAATGGGCGTGGGGGGGGGGCGGCTAGTTGCCCTCCAATCACTTTCGAATATTAAAAAGGGCACTAGAACTCTCGATTTCCAAATGAATGAGTCTCCTTTGAAGTTTCTACGACGACCCCTTCCATATGAAGTGCCTCTGGGAAAAAAAATATAATAAAACATTGGAGCTGTATGGCCTTTACTATAGGCAACGCTATTGCATTGCCTCTGAAAGGTGATAAAAATGAGTGTGGTAATTATCGAGGCATTAGTCTGGTCTCTGTAGGTAGCAAATTACTTAGTAATATGATACTTTTTAGACTGAGAGATGCCGTAGACAAAGTTTTAAGAGAAGAACAGTGCGGTTTTAGAAAAGGTAGAAGATGCGTCGACCAAATTTTTGCTCTTAGGTTAATAATTGAGAAGTGCCTGAGTTCTCAAATACCTTTGATCCTTAGTTTTATAAATTATCAGTAAGCGTTCAATTCTGTTGACAGAAGACCTTTAACAAAGGTGTTATCCTTGTATGGTATACCAGACAAATACATTAAAGTGATTAGTGCTATGTACGAGAATAACACTGCTGCAGTTAAGGTAGGTAATGAGGTTAGCAGCTGGTTTTGTATTAAATCAGGAGTTAAGCAGGGTTGTGTTCTATCCCCCTTTATATGGATTATTTTGATGGACTTTGTATTACGGAGCACAGGAAAGGCAATGGGAGACCACGGAATCAAATGGGGAGGAAAAAGTCTCCTTGACTTAGATTACGCTGATGATTTAAGCATCCTAGAGGAAAGTGTGAGCAAAATGAATGAACTTTTAGAGGTTTTGCGAGTTCAGAGTGCAAGAACTGGTTTGAAATTTAATGTTAAGAAGACTTAGTCATAAAGGCTAGGAATAAGTGAAGATGAAAAGGAGACGTTGGGTAATGAAAAGATTGATTAAGTGGGCAGCTTCATTTGCCTTGGTAGTATTATTAGTAAAGATGGTGAGAGCAGTGAAGATGTTAAAAGTAGAATAGCCAAGGCTCAGGGTGTTTTTTTCACAATCCAAAAAAGTTTGGAAGAATAGGAAGATAAGTCTGCAAACCAAGATTAGAATATTAGAAGCTACAGTGATGACAGCAATCAAATATGGCTCTGAAGCGTGGGCGCTTCGAAACGCGGATGAAGATTTGCTAGATGTTTTCCAGAGAAATTGCTTAAGGATTGTTCTGGGTACCCGGATGACTGACCGTATTTCAAACAATAGGCTGTGCGAAAAATGTGGTTCAGTACCGCTCTCTAGGGCTATAATGAAAGAAAGGTTGAGATGGCAAGGGCACGTTGTGCGGATGACAGATTGCCGAAGATTGTTCTTTTCGGCCAACTGTCTAGGGCTAAACGGAAAGCAGGTCGTCCTCGTCTAGGGTGGGAGGACGTCATAAAGAAAGATTGAAAGGAAATGGGAACTTCGTGGGAGGGTGTAAAAAGGGAGGCTTTGAATAGATTGGGATGGAGGAGGAGCGTTGGCCTCAGGTGGCTTGGTGTTGCGGTGAGTTGTTAGTAGTAGTAGTAGTAGTAGTAGTCGTAGTAGTAGTAGTAGTAGTAGTAGTAGTAGTAGTATCTCTTAAGATCCATCTCACGTCACTAGCAGTAATACGTCATTCTCTTGGCCGTTCTTTCGCTGTGGTATAGTTTACAGCCTATTTCACTGCAATTGTTTTTTTCTTTAAATTTTAATCTTCAGTTAAGGATTGCCACTTTTCATTTTTCAAGTTACACAGTCTGTAACAAGGTGGCAAATTATTTGGAATTTAAAGGATTAAAAAGTGCTCTTTTCCGTAAACTTTTTCTTACTCCATAAAACCATCTGACAAAGTTATGTATTAACAAAAGATTTGAACTGCTTTACTCTATGATCGTACTGAAAAAGCCACAACACTTTTAATTTGTCTTTTATTTTGTACGCTAGAAACTTTGGGAAAAAAGCTCAGATCATCGATTCTAAGTAAGAATATTTCTAAAAAGCCGATAGTTGATATTATATTCTTTAATTATTGCAACCCAGGACATCTGTCGCCTATTTTATTAATTTTTCCCCAGTTCAACATTAGCGAAAAAAGATAAAAAAAACCAAACCAATGGAAAAGCAGTAAATTCAACAAGCGAATAATTTACCTAAGGTCAGAAACATAATTTGCTTTCTAGTTCAAATTGGATTCATTTAGTGAGACTACACAAATGGAAAGTTAATGAATCTGGTGTTTTACCATAATCGTTCCAAAAAATTTACTTAGATTTCAGAAAGACTAGAGGAATAAGATTAAAATTTCTTGCAAAATTCTACCAAAGCCTTAACTTTTTTTTAGTTCGAGGGACGATTTTAGATTTTGAGTTGGTTTTAACTATATCTAATAACCATACATATTATTAATAGCATGACGGAGAAGGTCAATTTTGACCATCACTGCCGGAATTTATTTTGAAATCGGATTGAAACTTTGGACTCTCTGCGTTTCCAAAGAAGCTAATTTGTTTTTCTCTTGAGTTCAGTGTAATTTTCTACTTTAGGTTTAACTTTCACCGAACTTCAAAGAGTTTAGGCTGCTATCCTCCTTTGTCTTGACACCCTTGACCGTTGCGATGGAAATAAAACCGAATCAATTTCCATTTACATGCATTCCGGATTAATTTGTTTAAATCTTGTCCTAGTTAAGCCCTCCAAGCCGAGTCTAGTTTCAATGCTATAAGGTATTTGCAAGAAGTAGTTTTCTATTGTTTTTCTTCCTCTCTCCTCAAACAAACTGAGTCCAAACTTCTTCTGTGTTCTTCTGTACACAAAAAACAAAAGCTGCGTCGCTATTGTGAGACACACCGGATTCAAAGGCTGCCAAAGGCACGATACTATGATTACTAAGTTATATTGAATACATCACATCAACAGGTATCGCGAAAACAAAAACGCGAGGGAAGTGACCGCTACCGTTTATAGAAAATCAAGAGATTAAAAAGTCTAAAAAAAACTCTTGTTCCTATAGACTTTTGAATGCTGTTTCCTGGGTCACATTTTCCTAGAATTTTCGTTAAGGTTTTTAAAAAACTTGTCGATTTATTTGAATTTGTATGATACACTTAGGGCGTTATGAACAGATTTGAAACTCCTCCCTAATAAGAAAAATCACGGTCAGCTGGTGATGTGCCACCAGAGAAAAATCGACGGTGTGCCGCCGTTTTCCCTAAAAACCACTTATTGACCGCCGAAAAGAAAACCAGCGCGGCGTTGGAGTCTTCCAAAATACATTTTTCCAAAATACATTTTTTCTCCAAACACATTTTTCTCCAAATACAAGATCCAAAATACATTTTTCTGCTCAATTGGAATCCCAGATTACCTTAGAAATCCGTGTTTTCGTCAACTAGCGTTTGAGCAACCCTGAATCATTTGTAAATATTTAAACAGCCTTGGCATGGGTGTAACACTGGAATTTTTGAAACTCATGCAGATGAAATCTTCTAATTCAAAGTAGATTTTACAGCCCCTGTTATGACCAATACTTTTCTCAAATATGCATTCTTTGTCATTGCTTTGATAGGAAGTTACGGTGAGTCAATCTTAGCTCACAGCCTACTTTTCTACAGTGTTGCTTCACTTAAAGATACTCCCAGCAGATCAATGGATGGAAATAGCTTTAGTAAATCCGGAAGTATTTGAAGGAAGCCCCCAAAATTTTAGAAACTACTTAAAAACAAAAATAACTATTTAGTTCTTTTGCCTAGGCCTATCTCATTTTTAAAGGTTTATTGCTAGGCTACGCTTTACTCCCACCTAATGGGTAAAAATGGGTAATTGTTTTCAGTTCCTATTATTGACTTATGAATAAAGTAAACATACCACTTGATGCCTTTTTTATGCTCTTTCCAAATATATTTCTGGAAAGCAAAAAAAATGAACTGCAAGAAATTTTTTGCAGTTCATATTATTAACTTACAAATAAAGTAAACATACTAGGGTAAGAGGTAAAATTCTACTTTAGTTACTTTTACCTATCTTGGAAAGGGGTGAGGTTAGGAAAATGAAACTTTCAGGGATGGGTCTACAGGCTAAAGTATGTCCTGGGAAGGTATTTTGAAGTACTTATCTCCTCTTCTTCTCCCTCTAGAGGATCCTGAAATTTGCCTACATGACAGGTCTATACCTATTGAAATTTTGACAAAACAACATTTTACCTTAATTTTCAGTTATAAGATTCTTTTTCTCTTGTTTTAGTTCTGAAAATGCAATTCCTGTTATTTGAGTAGTATTTTAAGCCATATCAATGTTAATTTTCAAAATTTAGGAAATGTTTTTGCATATCTTTAAAACTCTATAAATCAGGATTGAGCAAAGTTTTGAAGCTGAAAACAATTTTGTTGGAATTCATTTTAAGCAGAAGATCTATATTACAAGGTTTCACTTTTATAACACACAGATTTTTAAAGGTCATCAAAGGTCAGGACCCTCTAGAGGGAGAAGGAGTGGAGGTAGGTACTTCAAAATACCTTCCCGGGACATACTTTAGCCTGTAGATCCATCCCTGAAAGTTTCATTTTCCTAACCAAACTCCTTTCCAAGATAGCCAAAAGTAGCTAAAGTAGAATTTTACCGGGTAAGACACCCAGTAGTCAGACACTTTAATCACTTTGAAAACTTTTTGACATTTAAACTACTCTAATTACTGTATTATACCACCTAGAAACTTAATTTTTGTATCAAAAAATTTCTGAAGAATTTCTGAACAAGAAGGTTACTAATTTAAATAGTTTCACTTGTACAGTGCCTCCTATTTTTGAATTTACTAACAAGTGACAATTCTGCCTAAACTCGGACATACAAATGGGTCATTTTAAATTGGTCATTAAAATAGTATAAAAGATTCTGTCCAAGAATAGGCAGGTGGCCGACTACTGGGTGTCTTACCCTACTTTATGCCTTTTTTATGCTCTTTCCAAATATAATAATTATTTTTTCCAGAAATGAATTTTACCCCCCCCCCCCCCTAATGTGCAAATATATAGGGCCTACCCTGAAGTGGTGTATATAGGGGTGGGGGTAAAATTCAGTTCTGGAAAAAATGATTATTATATTTGGAAAGAGGATAAAAAAGGCATCAAGTAGTATGTTTACTTGATTTGTAAGTTAACAATATGAACTACAAAAAATTTAGCCTACCTAAAAATGTACCCCTTGATGCCTTTTTAATGCTCTTTCTGACTATAGTAGCCTAATTGATTTTGTTGTAAATTCAGTTTTAAGCCCTTTACAGACCCTCAAAGAGGGCATGCTACCTTATCCTCTTCTTTTAGATACAGATTATGATCCTGTGTTAGTGTCAATCATGTTAAACCAGTTTATCAGTAAATTGAATTGATCATGACAAAATCAAGAATCAATGAACATACAGGGAATTTATAATAGCCTACTGGCTATATATTTGGGTAAGGTTGAAAGGATAGGTTAAAATTGAATTTACAACAAAGGCAATTATTATATTCAAAAAGAGCTAAAAAAAGCCAGTCCCAAATATAATAATGGCTTCTAGGGGAAATTTCATTCTGAGCCCTTAAGGGGGCCTAAAATGTAACTTATTATCTTGTCAATGGTTTTCAGACTATGATGTTTAGTCCAAAACTCACAATTCAATTATTAATTCAATGAAAACCCTAATTAAACTCCTGAAGACCTATAAGAAAGGTGATGAGAGTGAGTTTGGTAATTATAGAGGTATTAACCTAATTTCCTTAGGTAGCAAATTACTTAGTGTGATGATACTTTTTAGACTTAAAGATGCTGTATACAAAGTTTGAAGAGAAGAACAGTACAGTTTTAGGAGCAATAGAGGATGTGTTAAACCAAATTTTCATTCTTAAGGTAATAATTAAGAAGTGCCTGAGTCATCAAACACCTTTAGTCCTCAGTTTTGTAGATTATGAGCCAGCATTCAATTCAGCTAATAGAAGAGCTTTAGCAAAGGTCTTATCCTTGTATGGTATACCTGACAAATACATTAAAGTGAGTAGTGCTTTGTACAGTAATAACAATGCTGTGGTTAAGGTAGGAAATGAGGTTTGCTGTTGGTTTTGTATTAAATCAGGTTTATGCAGGGTTGTCTTCTATCTCCATTTATATGGATCATTTGGTAAACTTTGTCTTAAGGAGCTGAGGAAAGGCAATGGGAGAACACAGAATCAAATAAGGATGAACAACTTCCCTAAGATTATGTTGATGATGTTTTGGAAGTTCTGGGTGCTAAAATAGGTTTAAGAATTAATGTTTAGAAGATTAAGTCTAAGGTTAGGAATAATCCAGTTTAAAGATGAAAAAGTGATGTTAGGTAACAAAAAGATTAATCAAGTAAACAGTTTACTTTCCTTTGCAGGATTATTACTAAAGACAGTGGGAGCAGTAAAGACATTAAAAGTAGAATAGCCAAGGCCCAGGGTGTTTTTCTACAGTTGTAAAAAGCATAGAAGAATAGGAAGATAAATCTATGTACCAAGATTAGAATGTTGGAAGCTACAGTGATGACAGTGGTCAAGAATGGTTCTGAAGCACGGGCACTTTAGAAAATGAAGAAAGATTTGCTAGATGATTTCTAAAGAAATTGTCTACAGATTGTTTTGTGTACCCAACTGACTAACTATATTTCAAACACTAGGCTGTATGAAAAGTGTGGTTCAATCCTGCCTCTCTAGGGGTATAATGAGAGAAAGGTTAGGATGGTTAGGGTGTATTCTGCAGATGAGGGATGACATATTGTCATAGATTGTCATTTTTGGCCAACAGTCTAGGGCTAAAGAGAATGCAGGCTATCCTCAGTTGGGATGGGGAAATTTCATAAAAAAGATTTAAAGGAAATGGGAACTTCCCAGGAGAGTGTAAAGAGTTTGGAATTGGAAGAGGAGCATGCATGACTTTGTTGGTCTCAGGCAGCTTTGAGCTGTGGTGAGTCTTAGTAGCAGTAGTAGTATTTTTCTAAGGTAACATATTCCAAAGTAATCATGGACTCTGTTCATTTTTTATGAAGGAACAGAAAAAAAGCATGGTTTGAATGAAATAGAACAGGTTAACAAACAACAAAAGGCCTGTTTCTGTTCTTTTTTTTATGTAAAGACAGAAAACAGTTGTTTCCTTTAAAACAGTTATTTAAACAAAGAGTAGGTCTCTGGGGAAGGGAGACTGCCCTTTCCACCCAAGCAACTAGATTGTTTTTAAAAAAATTTGTGGGTGATCATTTTTGGTTTGTTATTATAAAGTCAATAATACCATCATTTGTCCAAGCCTTAAAATTTATCACTTAAAAACATGCACTTTTCCAGTATTTTCGACATTTTTGGGCATACTGCTTTTGGTTGAAAGGAATTGTGATAAAAAATGCTGGTTTTCTTTTGTTTGTTTTAAGCTTCATTTGTGTATTCAGTTTAAGATTTATTCAGTCTAAGTATAAGCTTTACTGCCTTATGCTTTTACTGTTAGGGAAACAGGCAGTAGCCAAACTCTTTTCTGTAGTGAAGACTATAGGTGTCTTGAACAGTTTTGGAAAGAGCTAGGAAAATTAAACTGAATTCCCATGATTTTTGGAATAAAATATTGTTAATTTTTTTTTGGGTGGGTGAGGGGATTTGGGCCATGGAGGGAGGGCCAGAGGCAGCTCCCATGATTTTTGGAATAAAATATCTTTAATTATTATTTTTCTTTGGGGGGGGGGGGGGGTCAGGCCATGGGTCAGCTCCCATGATTTTTGGAATAAATAATGCTAATTAGTTTTGTGTGTGTGTGTGTGTTGGGGGGATCGGGCCATGGAGGGAGGGCCATGGGTCAGCTCTTATGATTTTTGGATTAAAATTATTGATAATTTATTTTTTTTGGGGGGGGGGGAAGGGTCGGCACATGGAGGAAGGGCTGGGGGTCAGCTCCCATGATTTGGAAATGAAATATCATTAATACGTTTTTTAGGGGGTGGGGGCTTGGGCTGTGGAGGGAGGGAAAGAGGTCAGCTCCCTTAATTTTTGGAATAAAATATTGTTAACAAGTTTTTTTTGTGTGTGTGTGTGGGGGGGGGGGTTCAGACCATGGAGGGGGCAGGGATCAGCTCCCTTGATTTTTGGAATAAAATATTCTCAATAAGTTTGTTTTCTGGGGAGGTTTCAGGCCATGGAGGGAGGGCCAGGGGTCAGTTCCCATGATTTATCATTGATAATCTTTTTTTGGGGGGGGGGGGATTGGGAACTGCAGGACCAGGGGCCAACTCCCATAATTTTTGGAATAAAATATCATTAATCAGTTGTTTTTTTGCAGGAGGGGGGGGGGAGAGGGGTAGGGCCAGGGGTTAGTTAACACAGTTTTTGGAACAAAATATCATTAATATTTGTTTTTGTTTTGTTGGGGGGATCAGGCCATGCAGGGAGGTCCACTCCCTTGGATAAAATAAAATATTGTTAATAAGTTTTTTGAGTGGGGGTTGGCCTTATTGGATCTTTTACTTATTTTAAAAACCCTTGCATAATAACCTTGTATGCCCCCAGGGTATATCATACAACACTTGCCCCCATGATCTAGGGGGGGGCGTTGTTTTGAACCTGGAGTTTTTGTTATCTGATGTTTGAACTTATTTTAACAAAACGGATATCTAAAAAATTTGATCAGATGGATTTGCAGTAAAGAGGGCAGGGGGGGGGGGAATAGTTGCCCTCCAGCCCCTTTTGACTCTTAAAAAGGGAACTAGAACTTCCAATTTCCAATAGAATGAGTCCCCTCCAAAGTTTATACAACCATCCCTTCCATAAAAACTTTATAGGGTAAAGACAGCAATGATTCAACAGTGCAATTTTTGAACCACTGTTGAAATTTTCCTTCTAAACAGGATAACTCTGCTTAGTCGTGATGTGGAACACCATCTCTTGAAGCCTTTGCTATATTTTGACAATGCAAAATTTGGAGAGTATATCTGATACATTTAGATACAGAAATCAGTTTTCTGTTTAAAATAGATAGCCAATTTGTTAAAAATAGCTCAAATATCAGATAAGAAAAACTCTGGGGTCCCCACAATTCCCCAGGGCCTGGGGGAAGGTGTTGTAAGTTACGCCCTGCAGTTGTATATGGTTCTTATGGAAGGGGTGGTTATATAAACACCAGAGGGGGCTAATTTGATTTGAAATTGAAAGTTGTAGTTCACTTTTAAGAGTCAAAAGAGATTGGAGGGCACCTAACACCCCACCCCTCCCCACACACACACACACCTGTTTTCCCCAAAGCCATCCAATAAAAATTCTGAGATAGCCATTTTGTTAAAAATAGTTAAAGCATCAGATAACAAAAACTCCAGGGCCAACACAACCCCCCAGAGCCTGCTGCAAGTGTTTTAAGTTATGTCCTGGGGGCATTTAAGGTTTTTATGTAAGGTGTGGTCATATAAGCTTCAGAGGTGGCTCACTTGATTGGAAATTGAAAGTTCTAGTTACCTTTTTAAGAGTCAAAAGCGATCAGAGGGCATTTACTCCCTCCACTCCCTCTTTTCCCCAAATGCATCCAAATTTTAGGATAGCCATTGTGTTTGAAATAGTTGAATGACCAGATAACAAAAGTTTTGGGGTCAAAATACCCCCCCTCCCCCCCAAGAGCTCGGGGATGGGTGATAACTTATGGCCTGGGGGCATATAAGGTTTTCTATGGAAGAGTTGGTTGGATAAACTTTGGAGAGGACTCAAATGATTAGAAATTGAAAGATATAATTCTCTTTCTCAGTGTCAGAAATGATCTGATGACAACTAGCCCCCTCCCCCACCAACCCTCATTTCCCAAAATGGGTCCAATAAAATTATTGATATAGCAATTTGGTCCAAAATAGACAAAAGGTCATACAACAAAGACTCCAAGCATAACACAGCCCCCCAGAACCCAGGGGCAAGTATTGTAAATTATGCTCCAGGGGCATATAAGGTTTTTATGGAAGGGATGGTTGTATAAGTTTTATTTACCTTTTTATCAATCAATCAATCAATCATCAATCATTTTATTAATACTAAACTCTATTACAAACATAAAGAAAAATTATTTGGCCCAAGAAGCTTGGCTTGTTGTGGGCCTTACAACATAATAAAGCACTAAAACAACCATAAATATTACTCTAAATTAAACAATATATATGAAATAAAGATTAAAGAGAATAAACACTACCATACAGTAAAAAAAAAAAAAAAAAAAAAAAAAAAAAAAAAAAAAAAAAAAAAAAAAAAAAAAAAAAAAAAAATATAAGGGAAAAACACAAAAAGGAGAAACACTAGGAAAAGAGAAAACAGGGAAAATAAACGAAGGAGAGAGAAATTACTAAACTGGAAAGACACGACAAATAACTGCCTTTGCAGACAGAAATAATGGGACATCTGGTGGGATTGAATTCCATAACTGAATTGATTGATAAACAGCAGACCTCTGGGCTGCTTTAGATGAACGTTTGGGCAAAATAAGTCTACAAGAAGAACTACGTAAAAAATTAGAGTACCTACCTGAGCCTGTCCATGAAAAAAATTTCTGCAGAGGCCGTGGAAGTGTACCTAGAAAAGCAGAATGCGCTAAATAAAGATTACTTTTACCCACAATACAATCCGGTGGAGCTATTCGAGTATCATTATAAAGATCAGAGGAAGGATAAAGCCGAGGGAGAAGAAAAGTAGCCTTCACTGCCCTATTTTGGGCTCTTTGAAGTGAGCAGAGAAGAGATTTATTAGTATTACCCCAGACAGAGCAGCAATAAGAAAGGTAAGGAAAAATAAAAGCATAATAAAGAGAAAGCATAACATCTGGGGGAAGAAATGAGTTAACCCGGTGCAACATTGAAGACTGGCGGAAGATGAGGGAATGGGTGTGAGTTATATGAGGCTTAAAAGAGAGAAAACAGTCAAGATACACACCAAGAAATTTCACCATAGCAGCTTGCGGTATAACATCATTCCCATAAGTCAGGATGATTGGCTCCCTTACGTCTCTCATACGATAAGGGGTCCTGAAGTGTACAATGACACTTTTTTGGCTGTTGAGAGTCATACCATTTGACCAGCACCAATCTTTTACTTTATCAAGAAGACCTTGAGCTAGGGAAGTGGCAGATGGCAAGTCCACTGCAGCAATGAAAAAGTTACTGTCATCAGCAAAAAGAATAGGGTGCACAAGGGGATGAAGACCATCAACGAGATCATTAATGTAAATTAAAAACAAAAGTGGTCCAAGCACAGAGCCCTGTGGGACACCCTTCAATATAGGCAAAGTAGTGGAAGAATTACCATTAACTGAAACATACTGAGACCTTCCCGACAGATAAGACCTTAACCATTCTAGTGGGACTCCATGTACTCCAAATGAAGATAGTTTAGACAAAAGAACAGAGTGGTCAACCATATCAAAGGCCTTTGAAAAGTCAAGAAATAGACCCAAAACACACAAGCCCTTGTCCAGATTGACATGCACAAACTCTGTTGCATCTGAAACTGCATACGAGGTAGAGAAAGTGGGACGAAAACCATACTGATGGTTAGTTATGAGAGAATTTCCTGCAGTCGTATTAGTACTAAAAACAAATGAAGAGAGTCTACGATACACTACTCTTTCAACAACCTTAGAGATGACAGGAAGAAGAGAAATGGGTCTATAATTTGAAATTACAGATGAATCACCTTTTTTATGTAAAGGTAAAACATTAGCAACTTTAAATAAATGAGGGAAAACACCAGAAGAAAGAGAGAGGTTAGTTATGTGTGAGATGGGGTTAGAAACAAACTGACCAATTTTTTTAAGAACATTATTACTCAAACCAAAACCATCAACTGAACGGCTACTTGGAAGCTGGGAAATAATACAATAAATTTCAATATTACTGCATGGGGAAAGGAAAAATGACTTTTCTTCTATGGGAAAACTACTTACTCTACTCTTGGGTTGAATGGGAACTGAAGGAAGAGTGGTGAAATACGAATTGAAGGCGTTTGCTGAAGAATTTTTATCCACAATAGATCCATCAGCATTCCTGTAATGACATGAGGGGGACTGTTTGAGTTTCTTGCGAGAAATAGCTTCATTAACTATATTCCAAACCTTTCGCAAGTTCCCCTTACACTCATCAATTCGACGCGAAAAATAGAGCTTTTTGGCTGTACGTACTGAAGTCGTAAGTACATTTTTATAATGTTTATACTTCAAAAGATCATCCTGTGTTTTACTTTTACATGCAACCTTGAACAGAGACGCCTTCATATGTGTAGCATTGATCAGACCTATGGACATCCATGGGCATTTGGGTATAGAATTCCTTGGTCTCTTCCTAAGAGGAAAATGCTTATCCAACAGAGCTCCTATACGACACACAAATAAACTTGTTGCACAATCAACATCATTAGCTTCAAGAACACTAGACCAATCATTACTCTGAAGACTAATAGTTAAATTAGAAATTTCTTTATCGGTAAAAGTTCTAAAAGAAGATTCACCTTGCTCATTCACAGCAATCTCAGTTTTAGGCACAAAAAGTGATAGATAAATACGGAAGTGATCAGACAGATCAGTGAAAACAAGACCAGAAGTAAACTTCAATTTTGGAGAATGAGAAATGAAAATATTATCTATCAAAGTGGCAGAATTTCTTGTAGGATCAACACGAGAAGGAAAAAAAATTGAAGGAAGTAGCCCAGAAGAAGAAAGCACATCAAAGAGATGGTCACATTCATCACTTGATCCAACATTTAACATATTACAATTAAAATCTCCCAAAACACAAATACGTTTTTTAGAGAAAGTCCCCACACCAGAAAGCTGATCAAGCAAATCACAGAACAGATGTGTTGGAAAAGGAGGGGGCTTATAAAACAAACAAACAGTATCACATGCAGACTGGCTTTTCAGATCAATGACAAGAGAATAAACAGTCCTACTATTAGACACTACTGAAGTAAACAAGGATTCAAGGTCATACCGTCTACTAAATTTAATATCAGAATTTATAAATAAAGAAATGCCCCCTGAGCACTTTGTTACCATATGAGTCAAAAGTTGGCGCAAAACCCCTTTGCCTTCCCAAGGCCAGAACAAAATTTGCACTTAACTGAAAAAAATATAAATGTTTTTACTTTTATAACTTTAATAAATCAAATAATTTGAACATTTTGATTACTAAATATCAGTATATGTATATTAAACTGACAACGCACATTCATTTGTATTTTTACAGTAAAGTGTAAATTTTGTTCTGGCCTTGGGAAGGCATAGGGGTTTTGAGCCCAACTTATGTTAATTTCTGCTCGTTTTGAGTTTGACTCAGTTATTTATTGTAATTTCTGTTCGTTTTGGATTTCATTTATTTATCGATGCTGATTTGAAGTAGTTTCGAGCTTGGTAGATTATTTGATTTTATTTTTGCTCATTTTTTGTTTAATGGAGTTCTTTACTTTTCTTTGAAAAACTTATTCTGTGGAAAAAGTTTTTTTGAATAATTTCTGTTCGTTTTATTTTGACATAGTCTTTTCAGGGAAAAAGAAAATAACATTTTAAATTATTTCGTTTTTTAAGACTTTATAGTTTGACCTGCTATTTGTATGCTGGAGAAAAATTTTCAGCAATTTTTAACAACATACACTATTTTAAAAATCTGGACGCAAATAGTACTGTTTAACTTAGTTTCATACCTCCTCTAGTTGACCTGAAATGGAAAACTTGATACCATTTGCAAAAAAATTATGTTTACTTTCTTTGATAGCTTGGATACACTTACACTATTTTGATTTGGTTAAATTTTAAGAGCAGAAGTAGCTTTGAAAGTTTGAACATAATACCCTCAGTCGTTCTTGGGATACTGCTGAGATGCCTTATTGGGAATTAGAATTATCACAGTGTATTTTGATTTAATCTTAAGGCAACATTTAGCTTTTAAACGTAATGGGCCAATGGGAGGGTGGGAGTGAAAGGGGGATTAGTTGACCTCCAAATACTTTCGACTATTAAAAAGGGCATCAACCCTTTCTATTTTCAATCGAATGAGCCCCTTTCGAAGTTCCCACGACAACTCCGTCGATGCGAAGTGCCCTGGTCTAAACAACAACAACAACAAAAAATATTACTAATCACTTTCAACTATTAAAAAAGGCACTAGCCTTTGAATTTCCAATCGAATTAGCCTTTTTTGAAGTTTCTATGTCAACGCCTCCTATAAAAACCTTATATGCGCCCAGGGCATAACTTAAAACCCTTGCCCTGAGAGTTGTGGGGGAGTGTCCTTCTCAAAAACATATTTTCTATCTGGAAATCAACTAGCCTACGCTAAAGAAATGGCTATCTCAAAATTTTGATTGGATGTGTTTGGGTGAATGATGGACGTGGGGGGGGGGCTAGTTGCCCTCCAATATCAAAAAGGGCACTAGCCCTTTGGATTTCCAATCAAATGAGCCCCTTTTGAAGTTTCTACGACAACGCCTTCTTTAAAAACCTTATATACCCCAGGACATAACTTAAAACCCTTGCCCTGAGGGTTGTTGGGGAGTGTCCTCCTCAAAAACATATTTTCTATCGGAAAATCAACTACGCTGAACAAAATGGCTATATCAAAATTTTGATTGGATGTGTTTGGGGGAATGATGGGCGTGGGGGAGGGACTAGTTCCCCTCCAATCACGTTCGACTATTAAGAAGGGAACTAGCCCTTTGAATTTCCAATCGAATGAGCCTCTTTTGAAGTTTCTACGACAACGCCTTCTTATAAATCCTTATATGCCCCCAGGGCATAAATTAAAACCCTTGCCCTGAGGGTTGTGGGGGAGTTTCATTTGGGGAAGTCTCCTCCTAAAAAACATATTGCCTATGTAGAAATCAATTAGTCTACGCTGAACAAAATTGCTGTCTCGAAATTCTGATTGGATGTGTTTGGGGGAATGATGGGCATGGGGGGCTAGTTGCCCTCCAATCACTTTCAACTATTACTAAGGGCACTAGCCCTTTGAATTCCCAATCGAATGAGTCTGTTTTGAAGTTTCTACGACAACGCCTTCTTTAAAAACCTTATATGCCCCCAGGGCATAACTTAAAACCTTTGCCCTGAGGGTTGTGGGGGAGTGTCCTCCTCAAAAACATATTTATATCCAGAAATCAACTACGCTGAACAAAATGGCTATCTCAAAATTTTGATTGGATGTGTTTGGGGCAATGATGGGCGTGGGGGGGGGGCTAGTTGCCCTCCTATCACTTTCGACTATTAAAAAGGGCACTAGCCCTTTGCATTTTCAATTGAATGAGCCTGTTTTGAAGTCTCTACGACAACGCCTTCTATAAAAGCCTTATATGCCCACAGGGCATAACTTAAAACCCTTGCCCTGAGGGTTGTGGGGGAGTGTCCTTCTTAAAAACCTATTTTCCATCCGGAAATCAACTACGTTGAACAAAATGGCCACCTCAAAATTTTTATTGGATGTGTTTTGGGGAAAGATGGGCGTGGGGGGGGGGGCTAGTTGCCTTCGAATCCCTTTGGACTATTAAAAAGGGCACTAGCCCTTTGAATTTCCAATCGAATGAGCCTTTTTGAAGTTTCTACGACAACGCCTTCTATAAAAACCTTATATGCCCCCAGGGCATAACTTAAAACCCTTGCCCTGAGGGTTGTGGGGGAGTGTCCTCCTCAAAAACATATTTTCTATCTTGAAATCAACTACGCTGAACAAAATGCTATCTCAAAATTTTGATTGGATGTGTTTGGTAGAATGATGGGCGTGGGGGAGGGGGCTAATTACCCCCCAATCACTTTCGACTATTAAAAAGGACACTAGCCCTTTGAATTTCCAATTGAATGAGCCTGTTTTGAAGTTCTACAACAACGCCTTCAATAAAAACCTTATATGCCCCAGGACATAACTTAAAACCCTTGCCCTGAGGGTTGTGGGGGGCTGTCCTCCTCAAAAACACATTTTCTATCTGGAAATCAACTACGCTGAACAAAATGGCTATGTCACAATTTTTATTGGATGTGTTTGGGGGAAAGATGGGCGTGGGGGGGGGGGCTAGTTGCCCTCCAATCACTTTCGACTATTAAAAAGGGCACTAGCCCTTTGTGTTTCCAATCGAATGAGCCTGTTTTGAAGTGTCTATGACAACGCCTTCTATAAAAACCTTATATGCCCCCAGGGCATAACTTAAAACCCTTGCCCTGAGGGTTGTGGGGGGCTGTCCTCCTCAAAAACACATTTTCTATCTGGAAATCAACTACGCTGAACAATATGGCTATCTCAAAATTTCAATTGGATGTGTTTGGGAAATGATTTGCGTGAGGGGGGGGGGGCTAGTTGCCCTCCAATCACTTTCGACTATTAAAAAGGGCACTAGAACTCTCGATTTCTAATCGAATGAGCCCCTTTTTAAGTCTCTACGACGACCCCTTCTATATGCAGTGCCCTGCTTTAAAGAAAAAAAAAATTAATAAACCTTACATTGTCAAGATTGATCTTATATGCCCTCAGGGCATAACTTAAAGCCCTTGCCCTGAGGGTTGTGGGGGAGTGTCCTCCTCAAAAATATATTTTCTATCTGGAAATCAACTACGTTGAACAAAGTGGCTATCTCAAAATTTTGATTGGATGTGTTTGGGGGAATGACGGGCGTGGGGGGGGGAGTTAGTTAGCCTCCAATCACGTTCGACTATTAAGAAGGGAACTAGCCCTTTGAATTTCCAATTGAATGAGCCTGTTTTGAAGTTTCTACGACAACGCCTTCTATAAAAGCCTTATATGCCCCCAGGGCATAACTTAAAACCTTTGCCCTGAGGGTTGTGGGGGAGTGTCCTCCTTAAAAACCTATTTTCCATCTGGAAATCAACTACGTTGAACAAAATGGCCATCTCAAAATTTTATTGGATGTGTTTTGGGGAAAGATGGGCGTGGGGGAGGGACTAGTTCCCCTCCAATCACGTTCGACTATTAAGAAGGGAACTAGCCCTTTGAATTTCCAATCGAATGAGCCTCTTTTGAAGTTTCTACGACAACGCCTTCTTATAAATCCTTATCACTTTCGACTATTAAAAAGGGCACTAGCCACTCCAATTTCCAATTGAATGAGCCCTTTTCGAAGTTTCTACGACATTTCCTTCGATACGAAGTGCCCGGGTATGGAGAAAAAAAAACCCAAAAAACAACACATTGTGCCCACATCGTTCTTTACTTAGGCAGCGCTAGCGAGCTGCCTATGAAAAGAAAAGAAACAGGGGTGGAACCCCAGTAAGATAAATGACCATCCATCTGCTGCGGTGGCCCACCCTTACAAACATAAACACTGAACTTCAACTTTATAACATCCATTTGCCTTCTTTCTTTCACCAGCATCTGTGCTACTGGTTCTACCGCTTGGCTCTGGATCTGTCGCCATCCACACGTCTCTACTGCAGAACCACCATGATCTAAATCGTATAGGCATCTGCCTTGAGGTTTTGAAAATTGAAATCAACAAGACTAGGGTAAAGGCACCGATGATTCGACAGTTTTTGTAAAAAACCAGTTTTTCTACTCTAGAAGTCATAATTTAAAGACTGTCGGTTTGAAAAGGGTTTCAGTATGTAGGAAAAACATCTAGGAATCTAACTGTTTGATGAGAAGTTTGAAGTTTTGTCTGGAAAAAGTACAAAACTCCAATTTTCCGAAATTAGAGCATTTTCACCTACAAATTCGACACAACAAAAAAGTTACCTGTTTTCGACGCAAGTCGGAACCCAATTCGACACCCGTATTGGGTGTCAAACCGATGATTCAACAGTTTTTGTAAAAAAACAGTTTTTCTACTCTAGAAGTCTTAATTTAAACACTTTCGGTTTAAAAAGGGTTTCAGTATGTAGGAAAAACATCTAGGAATCTAACTGTTTGATGAGAAGTTTGAAGTTTTGCCTGGAAAGGGTACAAAACTCCAATTTTCCGAAATTAGAGCATTTTCACCTACAAATTCGACACAACAAAAAAGTTACCTGTTTTCGACGCAAGTCGGAACCCAATTCGACACTCGTCTAAATACTTGGGGAATACTTGTGGGTGGAACCTGGTGTATTTGACACGTATATTCTTGTTTCTTTGTTTTTCTTCAACTTCATTTAATGTATAAAAGACTATGCAAAAAGTAGAAGTAATAAAACTAACAAAATTGTTTCAAGTATGTAGTATTTGGTATAACAAAATCGTTACAAAAAATTTTAATATACATTATTAAATACAAATAGTATTTAGTATAACAAATTTAGTATAACAAAATTGTTTCACTAGCATTTCGGAAGGGATAGGGTCTAGGAAAACGGGAGTGGATTTTAAGAAATTTAAGAAGTTTATTTGATTTAGTGGATTTTATTTTCATGTGCAGATTCTTAGTTTCGTCCAAAACATAGGCCTACGCATCATGTTGTATAGGATTTTGTATTCAATAAAATTTGTATTTTTTATTCGGATGAAGGATAAATAAGGGTATAATCTAAAAAAATCTGGGGGGGGGGGGCAAAATCAGGTCAGGGGGGGGGGGGGGCAAAACGAGGTCTGGGGGGCAACTGCCCCCCCCCCCCCCCTGTCCCATAGCAATTTACGCCCGTGCAGGGTATGAGGCCAAGGGGCAGTTCCTCAGATGATGGAAAAATCCAGTGTCTGTAAGTAAAACTTCAAATTAAAAAAAAACCTTTTGTTTAAATGTTCTTTCATCTGAAATATTACTAGAAATAATAATCATCAAAATCTCTCGTTGCGCAGAAAGCACCCGTAAATCCGACAGCTATGGTGCCTATGGTTTCGTCAGTGGATCCTGGAATTTCGACACCTATTATTTCTCATCTGTTTTACATGTTCAGTGAAGTTTCGACAAAGTCACCTATGTTTCGACAGGAGCTGTTGCTCTCTGTCCAAAATTTCGACAAGGTTACTACAAGATATTCGCCAAAGAAATAAATCCCTTGATAGAAGCCGATATTTACGCTTGAATGCGGCTGAAGGACTATTTTTAGTCCGCCCGGTATTCCACTACATCGAACAAGAATTTTCGACACTTGGAACCTAGTTTCGACAATACAATTTCCGTCGCTATTTTCATTTAATTTTATCAAGAAAAAGCTAATGTGGCTACATTTCAGGGAAGATCAGATGTATCTCGACACATTGGCGCTTATCCCAACTTTTTCTTGCAATAAATAACCAAGTAATGACAGTTTGAACATTACATACCTGAAAAATTGTCGGGAGCTCCTTTCGTGTCAAAAACAGGAAACTGACCGAATTGAATGTTCTTTTCTTATCTGGGTGTACCGGATATAGTGTCCACGTTTTGCACCGTCGAAATATAACGACGGCTCCAAGAGATGGCCTCTAAGTCACGGTTAAGCAGAGCTATCCCGTTTTTAAGGAAAATTTCAACAGTGGTTCCGAAATTGCACTGTCGAATCATCGGTGCCTTTACCCTAGTAGAAAATAATCGTTCTTGGCATGATTAAATAAAAGATTTTTCGCTTTCACGAATTTATATTTGAGAGAAGCGTAGAATCAGGTTCTGGCACATTTGATGATGCCAGTCATCATGAAAAATTGGCTGAACTAGCCTCTTAATCTCCATCGGTGGAATAAACTCCGCATCTCAATTAAAACGCGTATTACCCCTTGGTATAATTTGAAATAATCCATAGCCGAAAAACAAAGGCCTTTGAAAACGATAGGGGCACAGGGAAATCAGGTAGGAATCTCAACAAACCATGCATCAATTTCTTCTGGGCCCCCTCCCCTGGGATAGTTGAGTGGAGAACACTCTTCGATGCCAACTGAAGATGAAATTTGAATATGTAACTCGAGGAATAAGTTTGCAGGAAAAAATTGTCAATTCCCATGAACAGTTAAATCCGCAAATAGGGTTACTGGACAAAAGTTTGGGTGAAATATGAAGTGACTGGAGAGAGTATCCCCCAAGGACTCCAGATCAAAGAGACAAAATCTCGGTAACAGGGTCACAACTGGCCAACCAGTTGTCCGTTGAGCAAACCGTCCATTATTCATGGCTCCCAAAAGGGGCTCCCCCCCAAAGAGACCAAGCCTCCCTTAAAGTTGATAGGACTAATCTCTGATTCCTTCCCAAGCTATTCTTAATAGGTCGTGGACCTTCTCCTCCTTCATAAGCTTCTTCGTCTTACTGTAGTTTCGTAATTTTCCTACTGCTTCTTGAACTTCTTTGCCCCCCCTGAGCTCTTTTTTCTCTCGTTATTTTGTAATTCTCTTAATTTTTATTTTCCAGCACTGTAGGCTGAATCTGCAATTTTTATCTCTTTTTTGCATTTCTTTTCTCCTTTTCTCTTTTCTCAACCTTTCCAATCATGCAAAATAATAAATCATCATTAAATTTCAATTGGACTCCAGTGTCCACCATCTTTGACTGTATCTTTTTATTGTATTTACGTTTAATATTTCTTTTCTCCCTTTTTGTTTTCTTTAATTTTGTTGTAGTATTAAATAATTCTTCCTCAATTGGGAATCAGGTTCCCACATTTGGTTTTTTATATTGTACTAAAATTTCTCGTACTTTGCGAGCAAAAGTACGTATGATGAACTAATCCTCTTTTTCTGGGGTACAATTAGTGCTTCATTTTCGAATATATTTGTTAGCATCTCGTTTTCGGTACATGTGTTTTGAAGATTTTTCCGGACTATGAACATTTCGAACTGGAATATCAAGCAGTTCGTTTTTTCGACAAGTTGGCTTATCGTCCCATTTTGTTATATGGGCCGGTCCACCTTCCCCCCTTGTCAACGAAGTTACATATTTTCCCGTCTTAGCATTTAATGTCTGATAATCTCTTACTCATTCACATTCACTTATGGGCTTTGAAAGCTTTAGTAAAGGTTTCGTTGCAAGCCTGATGATATATTTCATTAGCTGGCCTATTTTTTTCAATTTTATCCATACGCGCCGGATGATATATTTCATAGGCTTGACTACCTTTTTAATTTGATGTATCTCTTCCTGTATTTATTCCATATACTCTTGGTGCTTTCTTTCGACTACCTCTTCTCTTTGTTCTCTTTCTTTCTTTCTTCCTCCTCTTTTCGTTCTCTAGCTATTCTTTCAGCATCTTCCTTTTTTCTGGCTATTCTATCATTCCCCTCTTTCTGCTCTCTAGCTATTCTATCATTCTCCTCCTTCTTTTTCTTTTGCTATTCTATCTCTCTGTCCCTTTCTTTTCTATCTTCCTGCTCCTTTCGTTCCCTGGCTATTCTTTCTTCCTTATGAAATTTAATGTCTCATATCTACATGACTACTTTTTCATGACCCCTGCTGGACATTGAGCTCCTACTACTCCTGTTGCTCGGCCTACTTTGATTCCTTCTGTTGGTGTATTCTCTCAATTCTTTTTCTGAATCTGTTCGTTCCCTATTTCTTCTTTCCGTATCTGTATTATTTCTTACCGGCAACTCTCCCTCATTTTGCATGGCATGTGAGGGGTGAATATCCAAACTTAATGAACAAATAAAAACTTAATTCGCAGCAAACAAATTTTACACGAGTGAAATATATCTCCAAAATTGAAATACAGGGGTTGAACGAGAAAGTAAACTGAATAACCTCGCAAAAATTTCATTAGTGGATTAGCTGGACTAAAACTCAAACAGGGAAACTACCCTGCAAAACAAATCACGTAAGTAGAGATGACCCTATTGACCCTACTGGCACACCATATATGGGCATAGAGTCATTAGGGAGAATGATTGCGTAATCGGTCAATGACCTCTTTCTCCAGGTGTGTTTTTGGCACGCCCTCAGCGAAGGTCAATGTTGTTATTGTTTCCGAGGCAAAATGCCAAGGTCAATGTTGTTATTGTTTTGAACAGAGTCATTAGAGAGAACACGTGGTTAATGGGATCAATGTTGTTGTCGTTTCCGAGCCAACTTTCTTTTCTGGTCAGTCTAGAGTTGGCAGTCATTAATCAAATTGTTTCCAGGGAGTGTCTGACAGATGACGTCAAGTTAATTAATGTCTTTGGAGTTCGACCAGAATTGTCTCCGAGACAAAGACATTAATGACTTGGATCTATTCCTGGAGAATCGTTTCTAGGCGGAAATTTTTAAAGTCTGACAGATGATGTCATGATTGATTGATTGACACGAAAGGGGAATTAATTTGTTGTTCTAAAGAGAATTGATTCACGAAAGGGAAATTAATTTGTTGTTTCAAACAAGAGAATCGTTTCCGAGCAGACGTTTTGATCTTAGCGCGCGAAAAGGTTTCCAAATAATTTGAAATGCATTGGCGCAGAGATGCCAAACAAAAGGAACATGCCGAAATTCCGTTTAGGGATAATTTTGGCGAAACCGTTTTAGCTATTTTATGGAACTATTTCGGCGAAACAGCTAGAGACATTTTAAAAGGCGATTTTTGAAAAGATTTTGGAAAAGAATTTGAGTGTGGTCGTTATAATACACAAGTTTCAATTGAACAGTGTTGTGAGGTCCTCTACCCCAACCCCAAAGGTTCCGATCCCCCTACCACAACCCCGAGGGAAGCCCCCGGTCCTCAAAGGTTCTCTGGGCTTCCAAAGGGCCCCCGGCGCCCCCAAAGGCCCTCTCCGGACCCCCAAAGACCCTCACCCAGTCCCCAAAGGTCCCCAGGCACCCAAAGGGCCTCAGACCCTAAGAAGGCCATACCCGAGCCCCAAAGGTCCTCCCCGGTCCCCAAAGGTCCACCAGACCCCCAAAAGCCCTCCCCGGTCCCCAAAGGACCACCAGAACCCCAAAAGCCCTCCCCCGGTCCCCAAAGGCCCTCCCCGGTCCCCAAAGGCCCTCCCCGGGCTCCCAGGGCTCCCAAAGGGCCCCGATTACTCTACCCCTACCCCGAAGGAAGCCTCCGGTCCTCAAAGGTCCCCCAGGCTCCCAAAGGCCCTCACCCGGTCCCCAAATGTCCACCGGGCTCCCAAAGGGACCCCAGACCCCCAACGGACCCACCGGGCCCCAAAGGGCCCAATCCGTGCTCAAGGCCCCCCCCCGGACCCCCAAAGGTCCTCCACCAGTCCCCAAAGGCCCTCTCCCGGTCCCAAAGGTCCACCAGGCACCCAAAGGGCCCCAGACCCTAAAAAGGCCATACCCGAGCCACCAAAGGTCCTCCACCAGTCCCCAAAGGCCCTCTCCCGGTCCCAAAGGTCCACCAGGCACCCAAAGGGCCCCAGACCCTAAAAAGACCATACCCCAGCCCCCCCCCCCCAAAGGCCCTCACCAGTCCCCAAAGGTCCACCAGACCCCCAAAAGCCCTCCACCGGTCCCCAAAGGCCCTCCCCGGGCTCCCAGGGCTCCCAAAGGGCCCCGATTACTCTACCCCAACCCCGAAGGAAGCCTCCGGTCCTCAAAGGTCCCCCAGGCTCCCAAAGGACCCACTGGACCCCCAAAGGCCCTCACCTGGTCCCCAAAGGTCCACCGGGCTCCCAAAGGGACCACCGGACCCCCAAAGGGTCCCCCGGACCCCAAAGGTCCTCCCCAGGTCCTCAAGGGTCGCCCAGACCCCCAACGGACCCACCGGACCCCAAAGGGCCCAATCAGTGCTCAAGGGCTCCCCGGACCCCCAAAGGCCCTCACCCGGTCCTCAAAGGTCCACCGGGCTCCCAAAGGACAAGTCGGTCCTCAAGGACCCTCTCAGACGTGCAAAGACCCTCCCCAGACCCCCAAAGGCTCATCCCGGTCCCCAAAGGTCCCTTCAGGCTCCCATATGACCACTCCACCCCTCAAGGGCCCCTGGATCCCCAAACGCCCTCCCCGGACCCCTCCAAAGAACCCCCTCTCCATTTTTAACACTTTTTATGGCTTTATTATATCCTTTTAGAACAAGTTCCTTTCATAATGTCCCTCCTAAACCCATTTTCCAACTTGAAGTACTTATCTTTTTCACCCACTTTCTCAATGAAAAAGAAATTAGTTTTTAATCAATTCTAATTTTCCAAATAATATAAAAATTTTCCACTTTAGTTCAGATCTGTCTCGAAGAGATGAAAAATTTAAAATACTGTTCCAAATTTTTCGCAGAAGATAAAAAAAGTTCAAGTTTTCTTCTGAATTTTACCAAAGAACGTGCTCCAATTCTAATTTCTCCAGAGAAAACAAAATCTTCCACTTCAGTTCTATATTTCACAAAGATATAAAGAAATTTAAAGTTCAAGTCTAAATTTTTCGGTGGAAGATAGAAAAAGTAATACCATACTTGTGAATATTTTCACGGAAAATAAAAAGTTCTAGTTCAATTTACAATTTCCTCAACGAAGTGAAGAAAGGTTCAAGTTCTCTTCTGAATTTTACTAAAGAACACGCTTCAATTCTAATTTTTTCAGAGAAAACAAAAATCTTCCACTTCAGTTCTTTATTTCACAAAGACATAAAGAAATTTAAAGTTCAATTCTAAATTTTTCGGTGGAAGATAGAAAAAGCAATACCATACTTGTGAATATTTTCCCGGAAGATAAAAAGTTCTAGTTCAATTTACAGTTTCCTCAATGAAGTCAAGGAAAGTTCAAGTTCTCTTCTGAATTTTACTAAAGAACACGCTTCAATTCTAATTTTTTCAGAGAAAACAAAAATCTTCCACTTCAGTTCTTTATTTCACAAAGACATAAAGAAATTTAAAGTTTAATTCTAAATTTTTCGGTGGAAGATAGAAAAAGCAATACCATACTTGTGAATATTTTCCCGGAAGATAAAAAGTTCTAGTTCAATTTACAATTTCCTCAATGAAGTCAAGGAAAGTTCAAGCTCTCTTCTGAATTTTACCAAAGAACAAAATTCAATTCTAATTTCACCAGAGAAAATAAAAATCTTCCACTTCAGTTCTTTATTTCACAAAGACATAAAGAAATTTAAAGTTCAATTCTAAATTTTTCGGTGGAAGATAGAAAAAGCAATACCATACTTGTGAATATTTTCCCGGAAGATAAAAAGTTCTAGTTCAATTTACAATTTCCTCAATGAAGTCAAGGAAAGTTCAAGTTCTCTTCTGAATTTTACCAAAGAACACGCTTCAATTCTAATTTTTTCAGAGAAAATAAAAATCTTCCACTTCAGTTCTTTATTTCACAAAGACATAAAGAAATTTAAAGTTCAATTCTAAATTTTTCGGAGGAAGATAGAAAAAGTAATACCATACTTGTGAATATTTTCCCGGAAGATAAAAAGTTATAGTTCAATTTACAATTTCCTCAACGAAGTGAAGAAAAATTCAAGTTCTCTTCTGAATTTTACTAAAGAACACGCTTCAATTCTAATTTTTTCAGAGAAAATAAAAATCTTCCACTTCAGTTCTTTATTTCACAAAGACATAAAGAAATTTAAAGTTCAATTCTAAATTTTTCGGTGGAAGATAGAAAAAGTAATACCATACTTGTGAATATTTTCCCGGAAAATAAAAAGTTCTAGTTCAATTTACAATTTCCTCAACGAAGTGAAGAAAGGTTCAAGTTCTCTTCTGAATTTTACTAAAGAACAAAATTCAATTCTAATTTCACCAGAGAAAATAAAAATCTTCCACTTCAGTTCTTTATTTCACAAAGACATAAAGAAATTTAAAGTTCAATTCTAAATTTTTCGGTGGAAGATAGAAAAAGTAATACCATACCTGTGAATATTTTCCCGGAAGATAAAAAGTTCTAGTTCAATTTACAGTTTCCTCAATGAAGTCAAGGAAAGTTCAAGTTCTCTTCTGAATTTTACCAAAGAACACGCTTCAATTCTAATTTTTTCAGAGAAAACAAAAATCTTCCACTTCAGTTCTTTATTTCACAAAGACATAAAGAAATTTAAAGTACAATTCTAAATTTTTCGGTGGCAGATAGAAAAAGTAATACCATACTTGTGAATATTTTCCCGGAAGATAAAAAGTTCTAGTTCAATGTAAATTTTCTCAACGAAGTGAAGAAAAATTCAAGTTCTCTTCTGAATTTTACCAAAGAATAAAATTCAATTCTAATTTCACCAGAGAAAATAAAAATCTTCCACTTCAGTTCTTTATTTCACAAAGACATAAAGAAATTTAAAGTTCAATTCTAAATTTTTCGGTGGAAGATAGAAAAAGTAATACCATACTTGTGAATACTTTCCCGGAAGATAAAAAGTTCTAGTTCAATTTACAGTTTCCTCAATGAAGTCAAGGAAAGTTCAAGTTCTCTTCTGAATTTTACTAAAGAACAAAATTCAATTCTAATTTTTTCAGAGAAAACAAAAATCTTCCACTTCAGTTCTTTATTTCACAAAGACATAAAGAAATTTAAAGTACAATTCTAATTTTTCGGTGGAAGATAGAAAAAGCAATACCATACTTGTGAATATTTTCCCGGAAAATAAAAAGTTCTAGTTCAATTTACAATTTCCTCAACGAAGTGAAGAAAGGTTCAAGTTCTCTTCTGAATTTTACTAAAGAACAAAATTCAATTCTAATTTCACCAGAGAAAATAAAAATCTTCCACTTCAGTTCTCTATTTCACAAAGACATAAAGAAATTTAAAGTTCAATTCAAAATTTTTCGGTGGAAGATAGAAAAAGTAATACCATACCTGTGAATATTTTCACGGAAGATAAAAGTTCTAGTTCAATTTAAAATTTTCTCAACGAAGTCAAGGAAAGTTCAAGTTCTCTTCTGAATTTTCTCAATGAACACACTTCAATTCTAATTTCTCCAGAGAAATAAAAATCTTCCACTTCAGTTCCTTATTTCGCAAAGACATAAAGAAATTCAAAGTTCAATTCTAAATTTTTCGATGGAAGATAGAAAAAGTAATACCATACTTGTGAATATTTTCACGGAAGATAAAAAGTTCTAGTTCAATTTAAAATTTCCTCAATGAAGTCAAGGAAAGTTCAAGTTCTCTTCTGAATTTTACCACAGAACATGCTTCAATTCTAATTTTTTCAGAGAAAACAAAAATCTTCCACTTCAGTTCTTTATTTCACAAAGACATAAAGAAATTTAAAGTACAATTCTAAATTTTTCGGAGAAAGATAGAAAAAGCAATACCATACTTGTGAATATTTTCCCGGAAGATAAAAAGTTCTAGTTCAATTTAAAATTTTCTCAACGAAGTGAAGAAAAATTCAAGTTCTCTTCTGAATTTTACCAAAGAATAAAATTCAATTCTAATTTCACCAGAGAAAATAAAAATCTTCCACTTCAGTTCTTTCTTTCACAAAGACATAAAGAAATTTAAAGTTCAATTCTAAATTTTTCAGTGGAAGATAGAAAAAGTAATACCATACTTGTGAATATTTTCCCGGAAGATAAAAAGTTCTAGTTCAATTTACAGTTTCCTCAATGAAGTCAAGGAAAGTTCAAGTTCTCTTCTGAATTTTAACCAAAGAACAAAATTAAATTCTAATTTCACCAGAGAAAATAAAAATCTTCCACTTCAGTTCTCTATTTCACAAAGACATAAAGAAATTTAAAGTTCAATTCTAAATTTTTCGGTGGAAGATAGAAAAAGTAATACCATACTTGTGAATATTTTCCCGGAAGATAAAAAGTTCTAGTTCAATTTACAGTTTCCTCAATGAAGTCAAGGAAAGTTCAAGTTCTCTTCTGAATTTTACCAAAGAACACGCTTCAATTCTAATTTTTTCAGAGAAAACAAAAATCTTCCACTTCAGTTCTTTATTTCACAAAGACATAAAGAAATTTAAAGTACAATTCTAATTTTTCGGTGGAAGATAGAAAAAGCAATACCATACTTGTGAATATTTTCCCGGAAAATAAAAAGTTCTAGTTCAATTTACAATTTCCTCAACGAAGTGAAGAAAGGTTCAAGTTCTCTTCTGAATTTTACTAAAGAACAAAATTCAATTCTAATTTCACCAGAGAAAATAAAAATCTTCCACTTCAGTTCTCTATTTCACAAAGACATAAAGAAATTTAAAGTTCAATTCTAAATTTTTCGATGGAAGATAGAAAAAGTAATACCATACCTGTGAATATTTTCACGGAAGATAAAAAGTTCTAGTTCAATTTAAAATTTCCTCAACGAAGTGAAGAAAGGTTCAAGTTCTCTTCTGAATTTTACTAAAGAACAAAATTCAATTCTAATTTCACCAGAGAAAATAAAAATCTTCCACTTCAGTTCTTTATTTCACAAAGACATAAAGAAATTTAAAGTTCAATTCTAAATTTTTCGGTGGAAGATAGAAAAAGTAATACCATACCTGTGAATATTTTCCCGGAAGATAAAAAGTTCTAGTTCAATTTAAAATTTTCTCAACGAAGTCAAGGAAAGTTCAAGTTCTCTTCTGAACTTTACCAAAGAACACGCTTCAATTCTAATTTTTTCAGAGAAAACAAAAATCTTCCACTTCAGTTCTTTATTTCACAAAGACATAAAGAAATTTAAAGTTCAATTCTAATTTTTCGGTGGGTGATAGAAAAATTAATGCCGTACTTGTGATTATTTTCACGGAAGATAAAAAGTTCCACTTCAATTTTAAATTTCCCCGGAAGATAAAAAGTTCTAGTTCAACTTGCTATTATCTTTGTGAAAACACACAAACTCAGAAAAAATGTTCAATGTTCCTTTAGTACCTATGCAATTAGACTAAAAATGAAGATATTTATGCAGAGTTTCAACTCGCTATGGCTAAGTTTGCTAAAAACAAGCTATTTTCTTGCGAAAACACACAAAATCAGAAAAAATGTTCAATGTTCCTTAAGCACCTACGCAATTAGGCTTAAATGAAGATATTTATGCAGAGTTTCAACTCGATATGGCTAAGTTTGCTAAAAACAAGCTATTTTCTTGCGAAAACACACGAAATCAGAAAAAATATTGTTAGGTTAGGTTAAGTTAGATTAGGTTAGGTTAGCCTACGTACGCGCGCATATAGGTTAAGTTAGGTTAGATTAAGTTAGATTAGGTTAAGTTAGGTTAGGTTAGGTTAGATTAAGTTAGGTTAGGCTAGGTTAGCCTACGTACGCGCGCGTACGTAGGCTAACCTAGCCTAACCTAACTTAATCTAACCTAACCTAACTTAACCTAATCTAACTTAATCTAACCTAACTTAACCTATATGCGCGCGTACGTAGGCTAACCTAACCTAATCTAACTTAACCTAACCTAACAATATTTTTTCTGATTTCGTGTGTTTTCGCAAGAAAATAGCTTGTTTTTAGCAAACTTAGCCATATCGAGTTGAAACTCTGCATAAATATCTTCATTTAAGCCTAATTGCGTAGGTGCTTAAGGAACATTGAACATTTTTCTGATTTTGTGTGTTTTCGCACGAAAATAGCTTGTTTTTAGCAAACTTAGCCATAGCGAGTTGAAACTCTGCATAAATATCTTCATTTTTAGTCTAATTGCATAGGTACTAAAGGAACATTGAACATTTTTTCTGAGTTTGTGTGTTTTCACAAAAATAATAGCAAGTTGAACTAGAACTTTTTATCTTCCGGGGAAATTTAAAATTGAAGTGGAACTTTTTATCTTCCGTGAAAATAATCACAAGTACGGCATTAATTTTTCTATCACCCACCGAAAAATTAGAATTGAACTTTAAATTTCTTTATGTCTTTGTGAAATAAAGAACTGAAGTGGAAGATTTTTGTTTTCTCTGAAAAAATTAGAATTGAAGCGTGTTCTTTGGTAAAGTTCAGAAGAGAACTTGAACTTTCCTTGACTTCGTTGAGAAAATTTTAAATTGAACTAGAACTTTTATCTTCCGTGAAAATATTCACAGGTATGGTATTACTTTTTCTATCTTCCACCGAAAAATTTAGAATTGAACTTTAAATTTCTTTATGTCTTTGTGAAATAAAGAACTGAAGTGGAAGATTTTTATTTTCTCTGGTGAAATTAGAATTGAATTTTGTTCTTTAGTAAAATTCAGAAGAGAACTTGAACCTTTCTTCACTTCGTTGAGGAAATTTTAAATTGAACTAGAACTTTTTATCTTCCGTGAAAATATTCACAGGTATGGTATTACTTTTTCTATCTTCCATCGAAAAATTTAGAATTGAACTTTAAATTTCTTTATGTCTTTGTGAAATAGAGAACTGAAGTGGAAGATTTTTATTTTCTCTGGTGAAATTAGAATTGAATTTTGTTCTTTAGTAAAATTCAGAAGAGAACTTGAACCTTTCTTCACTTCGTTGAGGAAATTGTAAATTGAACTAGAACTTTTTATTTTCCGGGAAAATATTCACAAGTATGGTATTGCTTTTTCTATCTTCCACCGAAAAATTAGAATTGTACTTTAAATTTCTTTATGTCTTTGTGAAATAAAGAACTGAAGTGGAAGATTTTTGTTTTCTCTGAAAAAATTAGAATTGAAGCGTGTTCTTTGGTAAAATTCAGAAGAGAACTTGAACTTTCCTTGACTTCATTGAGGAAACTGTAAATTGAACTAGAACTTTTTATCTTCCGGGAAAATATTCACAAGTATGGTATTACTTTTTCTATCTTCCACCGAAAAATTTAGAATTGAACTTTAAATTTCTTTATGTCTTTGTGAAATAGAGAACTGAAGTGGAAGATTTTTATTTTCTCTGGTGAAATTAGAATTTAATTTGTTCTTTGGTTAAAATTCAGAAGAGAACTTGAACTTTCCTTGACTTCATTGAGGAAACTGTAAATTGAACTAGAACTTTTTATCTTCCGGGAAAATATTCACAAGTATGGTATTACTTTTTCTATCTTCCACTGAAAAATTTAGAATTGAACTTTAAATTTCTTTATGTCTTTGTGAAATAAAGAACTGAAGTGGAAGATTTTTATTTTCTCTGGTGAAATTAGAATTGAATTTTATTCTTTGGTAAAATTCAGAAGAGAACTTGAATTTTTCTTCACTTCGTTGAGAAAATTTTAAATTGAACTAGAACTTTTTATCTTCCGGGAAAATATTCACAAGTATGGTATTGCTTTTTCTATCTTTCTCCGAAAAATTTAGAATTGTACTTTAAATTTCTTTATGTCTTTGTGAAATAAAGAACTGAAGTGGAAGATTTTTGTTTTCTCTGAAAAAATTAGAATTGAAGCATGTTCTGTGGTAAAATTCAGAAGAGAACTTGAACTTTCCTTGACTTCATTGAGGAAATTTTAAATTGAACTAGAACTTTTTATCTTCCGTGAAAATATTCACAAGTATGGTATTACTTTTTCTATCTTCCATCGAAAAATTTAGAATTGAACTTTGAATTTCTTTATGTCTTTGCGAAATAAGGAACTGAAGTGGAAGATTTTTATTTCTCTGGAGAAATTAGAATTGAAGTGTGTTCATTGAGAAAATTCAGAAGAGAACTTGAACTTTCCTTGACTTCGTTGAGAAAATTTTAAATTGAACTAGAACTTTTATCTTCCGTGAAAATATTCACAGGTATGGTATTACTTTTCTATCTTCCACCGAAAAATTTTGAATTGAACTTTAAATTTCTTTATGTCTTTGTGAAATAGAGAACTGAAGTGGAAGATTTTTATTTTCTCTGGTGAAATTAGAATTGAATTTTGTTCTTTAGTAAAATTCAGAAGAGAACTTGAACCTTTCTTCACTTCGTTGAGGAAATTGTAAATTGAACTAGAACTTTTTATTTTCCGGGAAAATATTCACAAGTATGGTATTGCTTTTTCTATCTTCCACCGAAAAATTAGAATTGTACTTTAAATTTCTTTATGTCTTTGTGAAATAAAGAACTGAAGTGGAAGATTTTTGTTTTCTCTGAAAAAATTAGAATTGAATTTTGTTCTTTAGTAAAATTCAGAAGAGAACTTGAACTTTCCTTGACTTCATTGAGGAAACTGTAAATTGAACTAGAACTTTTTATCTTCCGGGAAAGTATTCACAAGTATGGTATTACTTTTTCTATCTTCCACCGAAAAATTTAGAATTGAACTTTAAATTTCTTTATGTCTTTGTGAAATAAAGAACTGAAGTGGAAGATTTTTATTTTCTCTGGTGAAATTAGAATTGAATTTTATTCTTTGGTAAAATTCAGAAGAGAACTTGAATTTTTCTTCACTTCGTTGAGAAAATTTACATTGAACTAGAACTTTTTATCTTCCGGGAAAATATTCACAAGTATGGTATTACTTTTTCTATCTGCCACCGAAAAATTTAGAATTGTACTTTAAATTTCTTTATGTCTTTGTGAAATAAAGAACTGAAGTGGAAGATTTTTGTTTTCTCTGAAAAAATTAGAATTGAAGCGTGTTCTTTGGTAAAATTCAGAAGAGAACTTGAACTTTCCTTGACTTCATTGAGGAAACTGTAAATTGAACTAGAACTTTTTATCTTCCGGGAAAATATTCACAGGTATGGTATTACTTTTTCTATCTTCCACCGAAAAATTTAGAATTGAACTTTAAATTTCTTTATGTCTTTGTGAAATAAAGAACTGAAGTGGAAGATTTTTATTTTCTCTGGTGAAATTAGAATTGAATTTTGTTCTTTAGTAAAATTCAGAAGAGAACTTGAACCTTTCTTCACTTCGTTGAGGAAATTGTAAATTGAACTAGAACTTTTTATTTTCCGGGAAAATATTCACAAGTATGGTATTACTTTTTCTATCTTCCACCGAAAAATTTAGAATTGAACTTTAAATTTCTTTATGTCTTTGTGAAATAAAGAACTGAAGTGGAAGATTTTTATTTTCTCTGAAAAAATTAGAATTGAAGCGTGTTCTTTAGTAAAATTCAGAAGAGAACTTGAATTTTTCTTCACTTCGTTGAGGAAATTGTAAATTGAACTATAACTTTTTATCTTCCGGGAAAATATTCACAAGTATGGTATTACTTTTTCTATCTTCCTCCGAAAAATTTAGAATTGAACTTTAAATTTCTTTATGTCTTTGTGAAATAAAGAACTGAAGTGGAAGATTTTTGTTTTCTCTGAAAAAATTAGAATTGAAGCGTGTTCTTTGGTAAAATTCAGAAGAGAACTTGAACTTTCCTTGACTTCATTGAGGAAATTGTAAATTGAACTAGAACTTTTTATCTTCCTGGAAAATATTCACAAGTATGGTATTGCTTTTTCTATCTTCCACCGAAAAATTTAGAATTGAACTTTAAATTTCTTTATGTCTTTGTGAAATAAAGAACTGAAGTGGAAGATTTTTATTTTCTCTGGTGAAATTAGAATTGAATTTTGTTCTTTGGTAAAATTCAGAAGAGAGCTTGAACTTTCCTTGACTTCATTGAGGAAATTGTAAATTGAACTAGAACTTTTTATCTTCCGGGAAAATATTCACAAGTATGGTATTGCTTTTTCTATCTTCCACCGAAAAATTTAGAATTAAACTTTAAATTTCTTTATGTCTTTGTGAAATAAAGAACTGAAGTGGAAGATTTTTGTTTTCTCTGAAAAAATTAGAATTGAAGCGTGTTCTTTAGTAAAATTCAGAAGAGAACTTGAACTTTCCTTGACTTCATTGAGGAAACTGTAAATTGAACTAGAAACTTTTTATCTTCCGGGAAAATATTCACAAGTATGGTATTGCTTTTTCTATCTTCCACCGAAAAATTTAGAATTGAACTTTAAATTTCTTTATGTCTTTGTGAAATAAAGAACTGAAGTGGAAGATTTTTGTTTTCTCTGAAAAAATTAGAATTGAAGCGTGTTCTTTAGTAAAATTCAGAAGAGAACTTGAACCTTTCTTCACTTCGTTGAGGAAATTGTAAATTGAACTAGAACTTTTTATTTTCCGTGAAAATATTCACAAGTATGGTATTACTTTTTCTATCTTCCACCGAAAAATTTAGACTTGAACTTTAAATTTCTTTATATCTTTGTGAAATATAGAACTGAAGTGGAAGATTTTGTTTTCTCTGGAGAAATTAGAATTGGAGCACGTTCTTTGGTAAAATTCAGAAGAAAACTTGAACTTTTTTTATCTTCTGCGAAAAATTTGGAACAGTATTTTAAATTTTTCATCTCTTCGAGACAGATCTGAACTAAAGTGGAAAATTTTTATATTATTTGGAAAATTAGAATTGATTAAAAACTAATTTCTTTTTCATTGAGAAAGTGGGTGAAAAAGATAAGTACTTCAAGTTGGAAAATGGGTTTAGGAGGGACATTATGAAAGGAACTTGTTCTAAAAGGATATAATAAAGCCATAAAAAGTGTTAAAAATGGAGAGGGGGTTCTTTGGAGGGGTCCGGGGAGGGCGTTTGGGGATCCAGGGGCCCTTGAGGGGTGGAGTGGTCATATGGGAGCCTGAGGGGACCTTTGGGGACCGGGATGAGCCTTTGGGGGTCTGGGGAGGGTCTTTGCACGTCTGAGAGGGTCCTTGAGGACCGACTTGTCCTTTGGGAGCCCGGTGGACCTTTGAGGACCGGGTGAGGGCCTTTGGGGGTCCGGGGAGCCCTTGAGCACTGATTGGGCCCTTTGGGGTCCGGTGGGTCCGTTGGGGGTCTGGGCGACCCTTGAGGACCTGGGGAGGACCTTTGGGGTCCGGGGGACCCTTTGGGGGTCCGGTGGTCCCTTTGGGAGCCCGGTGGACCTTTGGGGACCAGGTGAGGGCCTTTGGGGGTCCAGTGGGTCCTTTGGGAGCCTGGGGGACCTTTGAGGACCGGAGGCTTCCTTCGGGGTTGGGGTAGAGTAATCGGGGCCCTTTGGGAGCCCTGGGAGCCCGGGGAGGGCCTTTGGGGACGGTGGAGGGCTTTTGGGGGTCTGGTGGACCTTTGGGGACTGGTGAGGGCCTTTGGGGGGGGGGCTGGGGTATGGTCTTTTTAGGGTCTGGGGCCCTTTGGGTGCCTGGTGGACCTTTGGGACCGGGAGAGGGCCTTTGGGGACTGGTGGAGGACCTTTGGTGGCTCGGGTATGGCCTTTTTAGGGTCTGTGGCCCTTTGGGTGCCTGGTGGACCTTTGGGACCGGGAGAGGGCCTTTGGGGACTGGTGGAGGACCTTTGGGGGTCCGGGGGGGGGCCTTGAGCACGGATTGGGCCCTTTGGGGCCCGGTGGGTCCGTTGGGGGTCTGGGGTCCCTTTGGGAGCCCGGTGGACCTTTGGGGACCGGGTGAGGGCCTTTGGGAGCCTGGGGGACCTTTGAGGACCGGAGGCTTCCTTCGGGGTAGGGGTAGAGTAATCGGGGCCCTTTGGGAGCCCTGGGAGCCCGGGGAGGGCCTTTGGGGACCGGGGGAGGGCCTTTGGGGACCGGGGGAGGGCTTTTGGGGTTCTGGTGGTCCTTTGGGGACCGGGGAGGGCTTTAGGGGTCTGGTGGACCTTTGGGGACCGGGGAGGACCTTTGGGGCTCGGGTATGGCCTTCTTAGGGTCTGGGGCCCTTTGGGTGCCTGGGGACCTTTGGGGACTGGGTGAGGGTCTTTGGGGGTCCGGGGAGGGCCTTTGGGGGCGCCGGGGGCCCTTTGGAAGCCCAGAGAACCTTTGAGGACCGGGGGCTTCCCTCGGGGTTGTGGTAGGGGGATCGGAACCTTTGGGGTTGGGGTAGAGGACCTCACAACACTGTTCAATTGAAACTTGTGTATTATAACGACCACACTCAAATTCTTTTCCAAAATCTCTTCAAAAATCACCTTTTAAAATGTCTCTAGCTGTTTCGCCGAAATAGTTCCATAAAATAGCTAAAACGGTTTCGCCAAAATTATCCCTAAACGGAATTTCGGCATGTTCCTTTTGTTTGGCATCTCTGCGCCAATGCATTTCAAATTATTTGGAAACCTTTTCGCGCGCTAAGATCAAAACGTCTGCTCGGAAACGATTCTCTTGTTTGAAACAACAAATTAATTTCCCTTTCGTGAATCAATTCTCTTTAGAACAACAAATTAATTCCCCTTTCGTGTCAATCAATCAATCATGACATCATCTGTCAGACTTTAAAAATTTCCGCCTAGAAACGATTCTCCAGGAATAGATCCAAGTCATTAATGTCTTTGTCTCGGAGACAATTCTGGTCGAACTCCAAAGACATTAATTAACTTGACGTCATCTGTCAGACACTCCCTGGAAACAATTTGATTAATGACTGCCAACTCTAGACTGACCAGAAAAGAAAGTTGGCTCGGAAACGACAACAACATTGATCCCATTAACCACGTGTTCTCTCTAATGACTCTGTTCAAAACAATAACAACATTGACCTTGGCATTTTGCCTCGGAAACAATAACAACATTGACCTTCGCTAAGAGCGTGCCAAAAACACACTTGGAGAAAGGGGCCATTGACCGATTACGCAATCATTCTCCCTAATGACTCTATGCCCATATATGGTGTGCCAGTAGGGTCAATAGGGTCATCTCTACTCACGTATCCAGCCTGGATACTGGTACTCCAAATATAACCTTCTTAGCCGATTACTCAATATGACAAGGGCCTCTCACCTTCCTTATCAAATGTACGCGCAAAACTGATAAATTTTCCTATTTTGCCATCTTCAATAATCTTATAACCTTCGCCACTGAAGATTATATCCAATTTTGCCAATTCACTAATATCAAACTTTCACTTTCTATGATCCGTTCTTATACCCTGTAATGCACTCTAATACGGAGAGATTCCCCCACTGTAAACTCAAGACTCAATTACTCCGTTAATTTCACTTTATTCTCAAAATCTTGCAATTGTCTCATTATTCCGATGAAAAATGGTCGATTTGCGTATTTTTTTCGAACTTTTATGTGTAATTAGGCTGGGCCTAAACCCCCTTGTCAAAGGTACCCTCACTCATAACTTGCGTCGTTCTTAGGTGAAACTTGGCTTCACCTAAGAACGGTGAACGGTCATACTCATCAAATTTTTAAATTTGCAATACTTCAAATCTGTCTTTCCATGCAAATTTTTATAGCCTACTACTTCTAGGCTAAATCCACCCGTAGTTGCATGATATATTGATTCGTAAAATTTGATTATAGTCCAACTAGGCAACGCCCATTCAGATTTTCGTAATATTTTTAATTGACTCCGTCTTTCTTCCGCGATTTTTTGTATGAAATCACAATAGGCTACTGTGTAGGCCAAGTTAAATCATCTCTTCGGAAAGCGCGTTCCTTTTACTACCAGTGCTCTTGATAGGTCCTTTTGTCGCTGCCACTACTTATTGGAGCAGAATGCCTCGTGCCCACTACTATTGTAAATTATATATAGCATATGGTAATACCCCGTTACGGTATACCCTGTTCTAGGGTATGGTGGTGTGATCGAACGTTCAAAAGGGTCAAACTTCAGGCAAAGGGGGCCATTACCTGGGTCACTCCTAATATCTCTAGCTATCTCTTTGGAGGGTAAATGGACCCCTGGTCGATATACTAATGACGGTATTCCTCGTGAACTCTTTTCCTACCACGCCTAGGTTCACGGGAAGTAATCTTACACGGCTGTAGAAAATAACTCACTTGTATTCTTCCAATGGTCACTTAAACCAAACATACATGACTAAAATAATATCAACACTTATGTACAAGGAACTTTGTGTTGGGGTGGACACTGGATTGGCCTTGGTCAATCCAATAAACGAAAGATACAATGTCAAAGGCATTTTGAATATCATTAACTATAAATGGGTAAGTCCAGGAAGACAAAAATAGAATTTAGCTTGAAAGTTTACTTATTGCAGAACTATTAGCTTAGTAATGGGACTTTGACTTGTACTTGAACATTATGTTATAGGCAAATCTAAGCAAATGTATTTATGAAACAGAAAACAGGTCATTTATCTGAAAAGAGAAAAGATAGGGGTGGAACCCCAACAACGATATTTTATTCCAAAAATCATGGGAATTCAGTTTAGTTTTATTAGCTATTTTCAAAACTGTTCAAGCGTATATTCTTCACTGCAAACAAGACCTTGGCTACTGCCCATTAACAATAAAAACATTAGGCTTACTGTGTTTTTGGTGCTTTACTAAAAACGAATTATTTTACGTATTTTCTTTTGTACTTTGGAAATAAATTGGAACAACATTACAACATTGGAAATAAAATTTAAGTTGCAGTGAAATCAGACAAGGATTTACCAATAAGCATGCTAGGCCCTTGCGTCTTTCACTACCGTCGAAGTTATGAGGATTTCCCCAAAAATATTACAAAACGGACCTGCAAAAACACTTGGGCCTAGAAGCGTCAAAACTTTAAATCCGGCCCTGAGTGAAACAAAATCTTGAGCTGGTGAGCTTTCATTAATTAATATTATATATCAAATATTCGGTTTAATTTTATTAGTTCTTGCCAAAACTGTTAATTTATTTTGGAGTAAAAATTATCTTGAAATAGGGAATTTGACGAACTTGAAACTTTGGCAATCAGAAACAAACAGAAATTAATTAAAAAAAAACCTTCTGAAAAAGAAGGTTTTTTCTAAGTAAAGGCCACATTAAACTTGTGATAAGAAGAAATAGAAACCTACAATAACTAAAACTCAAAACGATCAGAAATTACTATTAAAGAATAAATGAAACCCAAAACGAAACGAAATTAAATAAACAATCATAGCCAAAAAAACATACAACATTTACTGATATAAATGAATAAATAGATCTTAAATCGAGTAAAGCTTCAATTGAATAATGTGAATCAAGCTTAAAACGAACAAAACTATTTTGCTTTTGAAGTATAAACGAAACCTAAAACGAACAGAAATTAAATAAACAATCATAGAAAACAAACACACAATAGGTACTAACATAAATGAATAACTAAATCTTAAAACGAGTGAAACTTAAATTGAATATGCAAATCAAGCTTGAAACGGACAAAAATCAGTACTAACAAGAGTTTGGGCTTTTCCTCCTTCTCTCACTGTAAAAGTATAAAACCTACTGCGTCATTGGCGCTTTACTGAAAACGAATTATAGTACAATTTTTTTTTTTTTGTATATATTACAATATTGAAAATAGACATAAAAATTAAATTCTGAACTGATGAGCTTTCAGCAATTAATATCATTATATATTAAATGTTAAGTTTAATTTTATTAGCTCTTTCCAAGACTGTTCAAGACAAATATAGTTTCACTACAAACAAGAGTTCGGATGCTGCCTCCTTCCCTAACTGTAAAAGTCTAAAGCCTATTGCGTCATTAGTGCTTCACTGAAAACGAATTGTATTACAAATATTTTCTTTTCCAGTTATCACAGAATTGAAAATGAAGATAAAAATTTAAGTGAAATAAAATCTTGAATTGTTGATCTTTCAACAATTCATATTGTTATATATTAAATACTCCGTTTGATTTTATTTGTACTTTCCAAGACTGTTCAAGACAAATATATTTTTCAGTAAAGTGCCAATGACGCAGTATGTTTTTCACTTTTACAGTTAGAGAAGGAAGCAAAACTCAAACTCTTGTTTGTGGTTATTATTGTTCGTTTCAAGCTTTATTTGTATATTCAATATAAGTTTCACTCGTTTTAAGATTTATTAATATTAGTACCTATTGTGTGTTTGTTTGCTATGATTGTTTATTTAATTTCTGTTGTCTTGGGTTTCATTTATACTTCTATAGCAAAATATTTTTGTTTGCTTTAAGCTTGATTTGCATATTCGAATTAAGCTTTACTCATTTTAAGATTTATTTATTCATTTATATTAGTACCTGTAGTATGTTTTTTGGCTATGATTGAGTAATTAATTTCTGTTTGTTTTGGGTTTCATTTATTCTGTAATAGTAAATTATGGTCATTTTGAGTTTGAGTTATTGCAGGTTTCTATTTCTTCTGCTCCTAAGTGTAATGTAGCTTTTACTTTTCTTTAAAAAACTTCTTTTTCGGAAAGTTTTTTTTTTTAAATTAATAATAGCAAACGAGTAGTGCTGCTTGATTCTCTGTTTGGTAAAGGTACAGTGTAGGATAGAAATCAGATTGGAGAAAAAAACGTTTCATTAGATTCTTTATTCAATACTCCTTCTAAGAATAGTAATTTCTCTCACCATAATTGCACCCCAGGCCCCCCTAATGGGGCCAGGTAAAGCTCTACACCGTATACAATGTTTGCTGATTTTCGTGGGTTTACCATTATCTTTTGTGCTTGTTTCTCATCAATAGTTGGATCCTAATAGTAAATAAAGACTGTATGAAAAAAATAAAACACAATCAATAAACCTTTATATAAAGTCTGGCCCTACAATGGGAAGCTGTGATGAAATGGTCATGGCGCAAACTAATATATTTACGAAGAACATTAAATGGAGTATTTAAAAGTGTATTTTCCCATCTAAAAAATTACAGTTCCTTTTTTTCCCATTTGCAAACAGCATTTCTTTTTTTCCATATGGTTTGTGTCCTATACCTATTTAACACATTTCCCAAATATAGGCCTAGGGGTTTCTAACATGACAATTGTGTCACCTTCTCTCCTGTCCCACTAATTTAGTCAGATATGCCTGTAGGCTGTATATAAAACTTTGCTGATTGTTTTTTTTTTCATTCAAATTGGCATCATTTTACATGATGAATCAACTACTGATGCGAAATAAGTGCAAAAAATAATGCAAACCAGCAGAATCAGCAATGTTCTGTATATAGTCTAGGATTATATCTTGCCCCAACAGGGGGGAGGGTGCTTGGGACTTAATTGTCCTAATAATAACCGTTAAATTCGGAAATAGTATTAGATAGAGAATTAAATTGAAGGCTTATCACACTTTTGTCGTTATAGTGTTCCTTCAGGGGAGTAAACCATAAGACTGATAATGAAAATTGAGAACTGTCTTACTGTTAAGTTACAGCTTGGAGTAAATGTAAGGATTTTCATTCTTGTGATGCTCTGTGATGACTTTAATGTCCCTGTCAAATATTCAGCTACCTCCCAGATGCACAAGAACTCTCAATTCTGAAGTTTGAGCCCGTGTTGAGGAAGGAGGAGTTGGGGGGGGGGGCTATGGGCTAACCACCCATTCTCTGGTTAAATTAATGGTTACAGGAACATTAGGGATAGATAACCCGGACTTCTCAGTGATGGCAAACACTGCATGTCCCAGCCCAAGGACTGATTTTATGACTGTAAAAAAACATCTACGCCCTGGATTCTGGAATGTAAAGACATTGCGAGAGGATAGTAGACTTGATGAACTTGTCGAGCAGGCATTGAAATTTAAGCTGGGTATCCTTGCTACGAGCGAGATTCGTCGGCTCAGCTTCGGGACAGAAATACTGAAAGGACATAAATTCCTATTTTTGGACGGGATGACCACCACCGTGAGGGAGTCGGTCTACTCTTGAACACAAAAGCTTCCAAAGCTTTACTAGAATGGAAACCAGTTAACAGCTGTATTCTCACAGCAAGGGTTGCTTCCCAACACGCTAAAATGACACTGCTTTCAGTCTATGCTCCGACAAATGACACAGACAGCGATATCAAAGATGAATTTTACCGTACCTTGAAAGATGTGGTAAGAGCTGCACCTCGGCATGACATAATGTGTGTTCTCGGGGAGGTCAATGCCAAAGTTGGCGACGATACTGAATACGCATCCAGCGTTATTGGGAGACATGGGGTCGATAACCTGAATAAAAACGGCTCCCTATTGATCGATCTTGCTATTGAATAAGGGTTGTTAGTCGGTGGAACGTTATTTCCACATAAGAACATTCACAAATACACTTGGACATCCCCCAACCACAGAACCAAAAATAAGATCGATCATATTCTTTGGAGTAAAGCTCGAAGAAGAAGTCTCTTAGATGTAAGAGCCATGAGAAGTGCTGACTTAGATTCAGACTATGAACTAGTTATCGCTAAAGTCCAGTTCAAACTTAAAGCTCAGAAACGAGGGGGACATACTCAGACGATATTTGATGTGGACAAGCTGAACGAAGCAGCAACAAAGAGAAAGTTTTGCTTACCTCTTAAAATCACTTTGAAGTACTGGGAAGTCAACACCGATTACGCAGCAAGCGTTGAATCGATATGGACTGCACTCTTATATGCCTATGAAGAATCTGTGAAAGAGATCCTAGGCGTCCGAAAGAGACATAAGGAGAGGTGGATTTCTGATGAAACATGGAAGACCATAGCTGAACGCACCGCCTTAAAGAGACAGAAGAATAGCGCACAAGGGGATCACCAAGCCTCTCAGTGCTGTACCTTCAGAAGCACAAGGAAGTCAAGAAGCAGACACGAATTGAAAAACGTAAATTCATGGAAGCCAAACCTGAACAAGCAGGGGAAGCTGCCAAGAAAGGTGACTCAAGGCTCGTCTACAAAATAACGAGTGACATTGTGAGGCATGCAAAAACTGCCGATGGTTCAGTGAAAGACAGTAAAGGAAACCTCCGAACTTCTGAAGAGTAGATTAAGGAACGTTGGGCAGAACATTTCGAGAACGTTCTTAATCGACCTAGGCCGCCTCAGACACCCTGTATCCCAGAAGTACCTTTATTCGATTTAGGCATTAACCTCAACCCAATCTCTCCTACTGAGATCTTAAGCGTCGCCAAGAGGTTAAAAAATGGCAAGTCACCTTGTGCTGATAGCATCGCTGCTGAAATTATAAAAAATTTAATGGGTATTTGTATGAAAGTTTAACTCTGCCATTTTCTGAACCGTCTGGGAAATGGAAAGAATTCCCAAAGATTGGAGCAAAGGTATTATAGTAAGACTATTTAAGAAAGGAGATGCCAAGTCCTGTGGAAACTGGAGTGGGATTGCCCTTTCATCTGTAGGTGCTAAGCTGTTCAGTCTGATACTACTAAATAGAATCATCAATCAGATCGACTGAAACCTGTGCGAGGAACAAAGTGGCTTTAGACCTAGTTGAGTGTTCGCTGACCTTATCTTCATTATGTGAATGCTGATTAAAGAGAGTAATGAACGGAGGAGGAAATTGCTGATCTTATTCAAAGACTTTGAAAAAGTATTCGATTCAATCGATCGAGAAACCCTGTGGAAGACTTTATCCCACTATGGATTGCCAGAGAAAATAGAAAATCTGATCATGGCCGTGTACGAGTACTGTTGCCGTACTCTAATCTTGGCCGTGCCAGTACTGTTGACACAAGATGGTTCAAAGATGGTCCCCTCCTGTTCATCATTGTCATCGACTTCACCTTCCGAAATGCCAACGGCAGAGGAGCAAGACTTAGTAGCTTAAAACAGCTGTCAGATGTAGAATTTGCTGACGACCTGACCCACATAGATGAAGACAAGACTAGCCTGCAAGAATTCATTAACCGTGTAGCAGACCGAGCCGAAAAAGTGGGACTACACGTTAACGTTAGACGAAATGTATGGCTGTTTGCAGCAATCAACCTCTTGAGATCTTCCATAAGGGCGAAAGATTCAAGCAAGTATCATGCTTTCGATACCATGGCAGCGTAGTTGAAGAGAGAGGCAACATAGCTAAAGAGGTCCAGACCAGAATTGGGATGGCACGGACTGCCTTGAGTTGGCTCTCATCAATATGGAAATCTCCAAAATTCTCATTAAGGCTCAAAATTAGACTCTTCAACAGCAACGTGATAAGCATACTGCTTTAGTCATGTGACACCTGGAAACTCGACCAAACTCTAGAGAAACGTCTGCTAGCTTTTAAAGAATTACTGTCTCCGACGATTCTTGTACGTCTGCTAGTACCACCAATTTACCAACGAACAAATACGAACCTGCACCATGCAACCACCCGTCACTGAAGTA
This sequence comes from Artemia sinica, assembly GCA_027921565.1. NCBI lineage: Eukaryota > Metazoa > Arthropoda > Branchiopoda > Anostraca > Artemiidae > Artemia > Artemia sinica. The sequence goes on along the minus strand of CM051256.1, from coordinate 57,043,541 downwards.
ATTAAGTATAGATGCTGGCGCTTTCTTGGTCACGTATTACGCATGCCGGACAGTAGACTACCGAAGATGACGTTCCAATGGAATTCAGGGGCACAAAACGCAGAGGCAGGCTGATGTATGCTCTACGCTGGACGTAAGAAAAAGACCGAGCAACAATAAACACTGCTATTTCGCCAGACTGGGCAGATGTATTAGCTGCTGCCTAGCTTCGAGAAGAATGGCGAAGTCTCACTGGTGCCCTATGCGCCCTGGATGGTGTTGGAGGAACTAAGGTCTAAGGTGTTCTTTTGAAGTATAATAAACAGAGCCATTGCAAACTGTGTCCTATGCCCCCCCCCCCAGTGGGACCAAATATAGATTGAGGCCATATATTGGATTTTGCTAAATAAATTTAATTGTCTGCATTTGGCATTATGAAGCAACTCAGAAAAAATATTAACAAACCCGCAAAATCACCAAACTTTTGTATATAGCCACGATCTATATTTGACCCCATCAGGTGTAGGTGGGGGGGGGGGGGCGTGAAATGTGATTGCAAAAACAGAAATTATTATATTTTGATGAACACTGAATAGGAAATCGAGTGATTATTTTTCTTTGTTCTATCGAATTTCTGTTTTATTAAGGAAAATTCACACTAATACCAAGGCTTTATTCAAAGTTGGTAAATTTATGCTGCAAGATGGAAAAAAAGAAATATACTATTCAATGCTTTTTCCAAGCATAATAATTGCTGCTATTACAATTGGTCTCAATTACATGATGAGACCAAGAGCCGTGCTCAAGTTAATGGAAAGCGGATCATGGTATTTACCGTCAAAGGTGGTGTGCAACTAGGTGTGCTGTTGCCCATGAATTGTTCAGCTCTGTAATAGATCATGTCATGACTTTAACAGCTGATTTTTTTTTTCCAGTTGAATTTGGAGTGCATGTTACCTACTCCAAATAACAGCTGATGGTCGCTCTAAATATCCTGCTGCAAGATGCTAAACTGGCGAAAACAAAGCTAATGGAGATAGAATTGCAATGCCTGGCTATGCTCCTAGACTTCTCAGTTTATGGAGCCCATGTTGAAGTTTTTGCTAAGTTCACAACTATCTTTTCTCAATGATTTTGCATGAAGGTCTATAGAAGCAGAACTGGTAATTGTATTGCAAAACCTTTTCTCATTGGAAGAGTCATTGCTATTTGAAGAACGCCCAATATTTCTAGTCGCACAAATGAAACACATAAAAAACACATCCATGACCTCAGTCTTGCTCTATGCAGCCAATATATGGACCCTCCATTCCGTCATCTTGAGAATGATAGATGTCTGTCAGACGAAGAAAAGTAACTTCAACAAATAAAGGGGATGTGTCTGATTTATGTTAGTGATCTGATTTCGACATTTAAAAACACCAGGCCTCTGGCAAGCTATGTCATCCTGATGTTCGTTCGTGTTCTAATCCTACTTCGAATGAAGATTTTCTTGCTGCTTTGCTGATGAAACCAATCTTGGGACCCTTGGGAAGACGGAATTTGATATCGAGTCTAACCTTGTGGCAATATTCGAGAGAGTTATTTCATGGTTTGATGCTAATTACTTGGGCTTGAATGTTGGTAAGTCACATTTTATTATTTTTTCTCGAATTGGTATAGCCTTTCCTCAGCTTACACAACTTCAGGTGTCACAAGGCTCCTTGTGTAGACCAGAGAATAGGGTGGTCCAGTTTTTTGGTATCCTGCTTGATGAGAACCTTTCATTTAGAAACCATATAGCCATGATGAGGGTTAAGGTCTCACGGAGTTTGGGTATCATTCGAAAACTTGGACACACATTTCCTGGATCTATTCTGAAGCTTCTTTTTTTCTGCCTTATACAGTAATATGTTTCGTATTGCCCCCTTGTACGGATGTCTACTTTTCCTTCTACGCTGCGGTCACTTTCTGTCATGCATAATAAAGCACGGCGTCTGGTTTTGGACACCAACCGTTCCTCACCAACACCGCTCTTAAATCTACAGTCTATTTACATTCTTTCTTGTGCTTCTTTTGTCTTTCATCAGCTTTATGGCAATCTTCCAAAATCTCTTCAAAAAACTCCTGTGTTTATTTCTGATTCAGATCCATATAGCATTCGTTCTTCATTTAATATCTTCATTCCTCCTTCCCTCCTACCCCTACTATGCGATCGGATTTCAATCCTCTCATTGTTTGTCAACACGTCTGGAATTACCTACCTTCTTCAGTACAGAGATGCTACTCGTTTGGGACTTTTAAAAGGATTCTTAAGGACCATTCAGTTAAGAATCAAACAGAATAGTATTTCGTTTTTGATTTATTTATTTTATTAAAAAAAAATGTTTTTTTTCCTTTTCTTCCAAGGAGTTGATATTCCCTGAGTGTTTATTTCATGGGGTAGGGTTGTCTTCTCTCTGCTTTGACTCCCAGGCATCAGGTATGTTCTATTTTTAATCTTGTATGTTATTTGGCTATTTTTCTCTTTTTTGGTTGTTGTGTATAATGTTCTTTTTTGTATCCCCCTTGCATCCCTGGTCATGGAGTCTTTCGAGGAGAATAAGGGTATTGTATTTCCATTTTGTATTTATTGGTGAATAAAACTCTGAAACTCTGACTGACAATACCGTTGATGAGGTCTACCTCATTGCAGCAGATTGGTGTGCGTGGAGGAGTAAAGTTGCAATACTCTCGGTGCCACTAACTATGCTGCAAAAGTCTGGGTTATATCCAAAAGCTTGCTTATTTTGTTAATTTATAATATTTTGCACTTACTTTTCATCAATTGTTTGTTTCTAATACCAAATGGTGTCGATTAGAAAGATTTTTTTGCAAATAATGTATGAGTATATCCAGGCCTTAAAGGGTTAGGGGACGTTATGCTGGAGGTTGCTTTGAAAATCCAATAAATAGGAAAAGTAAGAATTCTGTTTAGTATGCAGTGTGGAGGATTTAATTTAGGAATGGAGTTGTGTACCAAATCACTAATCTTTACATTTGTAGATACTTGTTCAAATCAATAACATGGTTTTAGGGATTATTTATATGCTATCTGAAGAAATGGATTCTCTCTTTGTTGGTATAGCGGTATTTCAAAGGCTTCTTTGAATATCTTGCAATGATGTGGCACTTACTTGGAGATAAGAAGACCAGGAAGGATAATTTGCATATAATCTTAGGGTTAAAATAATGTCTCCTTAGTTTCTTCTATAGGTAACTTCGGGGAATTTGAGTTGCCATGGATGTTTTTTTTGTAAACCACTATCGGCAGTCCACTGGTCATCTTGGTTGCCTAAGCTCTACCATTGACAGGGCATTTACATCCTTTTTAAAAATTGTGAATGCCAAGGACATAGCAATCGCAAGTCAAGGGTGTACCAGTACTTTTATATTTCTGTGAACAATCAATGGAAGCAGCTTGAAATTGTGTTATTTTTGATACCAAGAGATATAATGTAACAAAGAAGACGATGGAGTCTTGGCTTGTGTTCAGAATTTCAGTTTATGATCACTAACGAACCCCGCTCTTGTAAGTGGTAATTTCTGTTAATTTTTAGTTTCATTTGATTATTAATTTAATTCTGTTTGTTTTAGGTCTCATTTATTTATCTTTAGTACTGTCTATTATTTTATATTCGATTTTATTATTCATTTTAGCTTCTGTTTGTCATAGATTTGATCTATTCAGTTCACAGTAATTTCTAGTTTTATTAAGCTGAATATATGACCTTATTTTTGCTCATTCTATGTTTTAATTTACCACTTTGCTTTTCTTTGTAAAACTTTTTTCGCGAAAATTTTTATTCTTTGTTAACTAAAAGAAATGTTTAAATATGTATTTATTGATTGCAATTCTCATCATTGTGTAGGATTAAATAATATGCAAGATAATGTTCTTGTAACATTGTACTTTTTCACTCTTCTAGTATTATAACCTATTCTTACGTTTACAATTTTCATGTATATGCAATGAAAATAAAGTGATAAGATGTTAGCGGGTTCCTTTTCTACTAAAATTCTAACATTAAATGATTTTGATCTGGAGAATATTGATTAATTTTTAAGTGGATGCCAGAGAATATCAACTCAAAGAAAAGTCGTTATTTTTAACCTATAAAATCAGCTAAGCTGAAAGGATCATCCTTATCTTGATTTTAAATTTGTCCTTTGAAACACTGCTTGATTTCTTCTTCTAGCCGCTTACAAATTATTACAGATTACCGCTTACAAATTATTCTTTGAACACAAGAGAATAGAAGATATGACTTCTAATCCATCTGAGGCATTGGGTTGTAGCCTTTTTAGTGTCTTAAACCTGCAAGTGAAGTAGTTGCTGCATAATAGTTTTAGTGTATACAGATATCTATTTCAATTAAGTTTTGACAATCATCTTAAAGTGGTTTTGAAGAAGTATCATATTGTCCTTTCATATTTGTTTCTGTATGGCATGAATGCAGACAGTTGATGTTGCCAACAAAATAGTATGACTAAAAAGCTTCTACAAGTTATTCTCAAAAAATCAAAAATATTCTTGGCTCACCACCTGCATGCTTTAGGTTTTTGTCCAATTTTATCCCATTTTACTGCCGAATAAAAAAAGGAGTGTGACTGAGTTTTCCAGCAGACAATATTGTTCATTAGTCAGAACAACAGTTTGGGTTAAAACTCAATCTAACTTAACTAAAACCTAAGTTGAAATTTATTTATAAGAAATAGAAAATATGATCACTTTAATGGTTTTCTTTTTTTTATGTTGCCTGTACATTCTAATTCCAACCATGACTCAGGAAAACTTATGGTTAAACAGATTCCCAGGAAACATCCGAATTTAGGATGTGAGGCGGAAAACGCCCGGTCTTGCTGCAAGTATTCTAATTTCAACCGGTTAGGGGATATATCTTTTAAAGTAATATTTCTCCAATAAAGAGATGACACTGGTTTTTAGTTAATCCATTAAAACTATTCTTATTCTTTCTAGTATTGGTTGTCTTACAAATATCAGGTTCCATTGATGTTTATGCTCATAAAAGTGAATTCACAGCAGAGGCAGCAATCAACGAAAAAGCAAATGAAGCTGAATTTTGCTCAAGCACCAGGTTTCATATAGATGATTCTTCACCTTTTTCCTTTCATTGTGAACCGATAAAACCAGCAAGTAAGCTGTTCTGCGTGCTTTGATTATTTTTGGTTCATTTAGCACTAGTAGTATGACATGATAAAATCTCTTTTGTTTCAGATTGTGCAACAAATTTTTTCCTTCTGACTCTGATTTTTAGAAAATAGAGTTTGATATATTCTCAGCGTACTATCTAAAAAAATCTTTCATATAAAATAATTAGTACCTTTACGTCCTTACCTTAAAATTGCCTCCCATAGAAGTGAGGCAATAGAACTTTTATTTCAAACTCCTAAGCTTCAATAATACTATCATTTAAGATGTCCCTTCCAGACCCTTCCCACTGCCCATTTTCCCACAAGAATACCTTGTGATTTAACTAAGCCTCAAAAACAGTAGCAATGCTCTTGTCTATTGGCCCCTGAAGTATTTTCAGTATTACGACTTCAGGTTGAATGTGAAAATAGCCAGAATTTCCTTTTTTTTCCTATTACAATTTCCTTTGATATGACATACATTTGTTTGATATGACATAATTTGTAGTGAAGGGTTGGCTGTAAAAGCTTGGGAGAAGGCCATTATCCAATTTGAAAATAGAAATTCCTCTTTTCAAGAGTCGAACGCGGTTGGAGGGTCACTTGCAGTATGACTAGCTGTGTGAAGAGCACGCAGCTAAGAAACGACTAGCAAGTTATCATTGTTTGTTTGTTTCTCTCTCTTTCTCTCTGATATAAAAGACTGAATCCTAATAAGTAGGCTGGTTCTGACAGAATTCTCTCTTGGAATTTAAAAGACGCCCATGCAGAGCTTGCCCTCCTTTAGACAAAATTGTTCCAAAAGTCTTTGAACACCAGACAAATTCCTCAAGATTGGCAAAAGGTAAATAGTACGCCTGTTCACAAGGGTGGAAGTAGGAGCAATGTTGCAAATTATTGTCCCAATAGCATCACTTCAACAATCCTTGAAAAAATTGTAAATGCTGCAAGTATGAAACATTTTATTCACAGAAAACTGCAATGGAGCCGGGGAGCCAGTATGAATCTTAAACAATTCTATGTTTTAGTCTAACTTCCAGGGGCACTAGTTAGGGGGAGGGGGCTTGTATCCTAATTAAAAATAAAATCAAAAAATCTTCTCCTTATATTTTAATGAGCTGGCAACACTTAAAACTTCAATTTGAAACTGGTGCCTGTTTGCTTGTTTGAACAGAGTTTTCAACTCAAACAGCAGAAAATGGCTAGAAGAAGCTAAAGATTGACAAACTGCCGGCTGTGGCTCGAGGACAATCTAAGACTGTTCGTTTTGGTCTCGGTAGAAAATTATGCATAGCTTTTCAAAATGTGATTAGACCCTTATCTTTTTTCTCTTAACAAGCTGAAATCGGTGGCATAGAAGAGATAAAAGACTTGAGACAACCAAAGTGTTGTCCCCGCAAAACAAAAACAATCTTTTACATATTTGTCCATTTGGCCTCTCTGAATTACTAAACCATTCATGTGATCACCAAGGAAGACCGAGAAGTTTTTGATTATACTACCGCAAAATTTTCTGGCATAAAATTACCTTTAGTTGAGGTAGGGGTTGATGTCTAGTAAATGTTTTTTTTTCTCGTTGAGCTGAATTTCTAGCCTCTATCTAGGAGATGCCGATGTCTTCAAAGTTCCTAGGGGGGCGAAGGCGGATCTAAAGTAATTTGTTTTATTTGGGGAGGGGGCATTGGACCAATGGTGTCAATGTGCTCGAGCCCAATGCTAGGTGGGACTTTTGATATCACTTTCGTCAAACCAGTCTGTTTGTGTGAATCTGGGTTGTGCTAATATAAATGGTGCTAATAATAAGAAACTATTCTGACAGAACGTTTCAGTGAGTGGTCATGTCACCCAGCAAAGCGGGAACATGTCTATTAGATCTGTTCGAGTCATGTCTCTAACAACAACCTAGACCACACTTTAAATGTTGTTCATTATTAATTTCAAAAGACTCTAAATTAAAGTAAAAACAAAATTAAACAAAAAGAAAGAAAAGGTAGATTCTGTGTCTGAGCTTTTCTGATGGCAAACGAATCAGCGACATATTCTGTTTTCGGTAGTTCGTTCCTATATGTTTGCATAAACAATAGTGGCTCCATCCTTTCCTCCGATATTGTGCTTCTCACTGCAAAACACGTCCTGTTGACTTTAAAGAACATTCTTTCTGTCTCGCATGTTGACACCGGAAGCGTCGCAAGGATTGTGAGCAAAACAAAGATGTTTGGGAAATCCACTCCTGGTACCTGTTGAGAACCAAAAAGGCCGTCTTCGGCTTCTCTGTTGCAACGTTTAACCAGTGGGTCTTCCAGATCTGGAATTCCATTTTCAAGTATATGTACCTCTGAGAAGGTCATTGTACTTCTTGCAGCTTCCCTTGAGATCATCCCAGATCTTGTTATGGACAACTGTTGGGATTAATGATGACAGTTTTGCAGCATTAGCAAAATGGGAGCCAAATCTTTCCGTGAAATCAAGCAGCATAGAATCCCGGGCTGGGATGAACGCCACCATCCTGTAGTAACTTTCGGGATCTATATTCGGTACTCCTGTTTGGTGGACAGTGCGCGAGGCTATGTACGGTTGGAGGACTTTTTTGGCAGTATCAGTTTTTTTTCTGGCATGTTCTTTATTTCATTACAGATAGACCGAAACTCAGTTTCTGTATGGGGTTGCATTTCCTCTTGTGTTACTTTTACATTGCTTGAGAGTCGCAATGATCAACATGTCCGATTTCTCAATGCATGAACGCAGTAAATATGCTTTACTGCTAACCTCCCGGTCCTGCCAGTCTTCCATCTCCTGCAGAGCAGAAATAATCGAGGAGAAGGAATCCCAAAACTGAACAACTGACTCACGCCTCTACAAATCTTTTGGTACAAAGACCAATGAGGGTCTCAGCTCTAGCATTGTCAGACACCAGATGTTTCTTCAGAAGTCATGTTCGTTTGGCACTGGAGCTGAAATGAGAGATTGTATCTCGTACGAAATCTTACGCATTCCGTAGAATCGGGACGGAAACAATCTTCGAGCACGAAAGATTGGTGGCATGGCTCAGACAATGAAAAGAGTCATCTAGGTCACTTCAACGTTTATTTCACCAGCAGTGCCATTTGCTAAGCTTGACATGCTAGCAGCTTTGTCATTACCTTAGCCGAAGGACTTTGTCATGACTAAGCCGGATTTGGCGGCTTCACTTAAAAGTAGCTTGCCGAGGCGTTTGCCGTCTAGTATTTCTTCAAAATTTAGGCTGGTGTTGCCCTCCTCATCTTCAGTGAGCCCTGATAAGGCTTGAAAGGCGTTAACTACGGTAACGAGATCTTCTTGGATTACATGACCTTTTTCCGATTTTTCTACAAAACGGCAAAAACTACCTTGTCTATTTGTCGGTGGATTCGTCAGCAAGGAGCCACCAAACTCTTTCTGTGTTTGCTTCTCTGGCTACTTCAGAGTTTATAAGTTATCCATTCATCCCGATTAATTCATTTCGGATCTGCGTACTAGAATGTTTTATGTTTTGAGGTGCAGTAGCTAGAAGTGCTTCCAGCAGCGAATCGCACCTCCCCCTTCCGAAAACTATACCGAAGTAGGTGACGGAAATTTTTATCATTTTCTGCTGCTATCTAGTTTAGCCCTACCATCGTGTCGCCACGAAGGGGGATATTTTGCGCCTCGCAAAGTTTAATTGTCCCCACAATGCTTTTGATGAGTTTTCGGTTCTGGTGTATTTTTTTTTCAAACTTTCACAGTCAAAAGCATTTCTGGCATCTTGATTGCCCTGCTTGAACGTAGTTGAAAGTGCTGTAGCTATACTCTGGCAATGCATATGAAACTGGGACTTGGCATGGTGCATAAGTTCACCATGTTTTTCAGTTAGTTTTGAGTAGTTTTTCAGTGGCTTTAAGAGAAACCGACCCACTTTTCGGTCCCCCCCCCCCCCACTGTCACCAGACACAACCGACCACCCTGCGCCGCTATCAGAGGCTCTCGCCATGACACAAACACTACACCAGTGTCCCTCGGGTTCTTGGTGACGGCTCACCAGAATTCAGGGATACCGGGCAAGAAGCTCCATATTAAGTAGACAGGTAACTTAACTGCCCTTTCGCCCTTGTATTGAAGTTGGAAACTAGGCTTGGTTCTTTGGCTTCCGTCTTTCGTAGAGAAAAAAGCGATTTCTCCCGACGATAGTTGGTGTCTTTCTTTGATTATTACTCCGAAACCAAAGTCAGATGAGGGTACGATGCCGGTATCAAGCGTGGAGGTAGTACTGCTACTTGGCTGTGTCGTCTACGTCTACTGCACCATGGTTCTTGTCTCATCCCTCGATCCTTCTTTCAATTGATCAGTGTTGCACTTCAACAACGTCTGTATTGTAGCCATGGGAAAAAGTCGGTGGTGACAGCTCGTTATCCTTGGCGGAGGTTCTAGGTAGCGTCTCTGTAGTCAAACCTGAGTGAAAATTAGAGGCAACGGGTAACGGCAGACTTGAAGTCGTCATCAGAGTCGCTGAACTTGATTTCAGCGACATGAGTTCAGCGAATTTTACGATTGGTGTCCCAGTCTGGTATTGTGGATGTTAATATTTTGGGAAAGCCCAGTAGTAGCAGAACCCCCCCCCCTGTTGAAGTTGGATTTTAAAGCCCAACAGTTGCAAGAGAAGTATTGAAAAATCGGAGCAAGCTGAAAGGATCGCCATGTTTTGTAAGTGAAAGCCATACTCGTCGTAGACAGGAAGTTCTAAATGCTGCTAGCGATGTAGTGGGCATGAGAAATGCTTGGTCAGTGCAGGGCCGTATTCTTGCAAAGTCTGGCGATCAAGTAGTTAGAATTAAGGACCTATCAGAAGTTGTCTCGCTTAGCCGTCTTCAAGAAGCCAGGGTTCTGGCTAACAGACAAGATAGTGACTAGATTGCTATGGTGACAGTAAGGTGAACGTTTTGTTTCAAAATGTCTCTGCTGACTAATAGACTATCTGATCTTGCAGGAAACTAATTTAATTGAGCTAATCTATGTGAACGAGGCCTTTGTGAACGTGGTGGTGGGAATGAAAAAGTGAGTTCAGACCTGAATATTCCGGTTTCTAAGTATATTGATCCCTATGATCTGAGGCAAATTAAATCATCGAGTGATTTTGTCGTAGCCGCGTATAATTGTCAGGGGCTTGAAACTGCGTTTGATACACTACTTACCACAGTTAATGAAAGTAATTTTTGTTTTGATGTAATATCACTAACTGAGACTTCCTTGAGTGAAATTTCGCCTTTAAGTTTGTATTCACTAGGAGTTATTCTTTTTATTATAAAAATAGAACGCAGATGCGGAAAGGTGGATTAGGAACTTACGTGTGGGATGATATTTCTGTAACTGTAAGAGATACTTTAGGTGTCTAGGTTGAAGGTCGGTTTGAGTCTTGTTGTTAATGTAAAAAAAAAGTATGATGTTGAAATTTTGATTGCTATTATTTACAGGACACCTAATTCTAACCCCACGGAAACCTCTCAGCATTTTGAGAATCTTTGTCAGAATTTAGGGTCGTGTAAAAAGCCGTGTATGCTAATGGGAGATTTCAACCATAATTTATTGGAGCTAGGAAATAATATGAATGCGGAATTTTTAATAACTATGCTATCATTTAGTTTTTTCCCGTCGATTAACCCCGCACGAATTACAGAACGCACAGCCACACTTATTGATAACATATTAATTAGTGAAGATATTTTTGACCGGCAGAAATCATCAAATATGCTAATTGCACCAGGTTCGGATCATCTTGCATTTATAACAGTGTCGTTTAGCGATTTATCATCACATCCAAATGACCAGCATAAAATTAAAGAGGAAATGTTTGTTTTCAATGAACCAAATTTAAATAAACTAAAAGATCATTTAGAAAAACTAGAATGAAGGGGTGTTTTGGGTCAGAATGACTCTGAAGTAGGTTATGTTTTGTTTTCTGATAAGATCCGTGTAGCAATGCATAAGTGTTGTAAGATTGAAGGACCGCATGAGAATAGATCGAGAAAGAACAATAATTTTAAACCTCCGTGGTTAACAAAGGAATTACAAAACATGATAAAATTAAGAAACAAGCTTTATAGTAGAATTTTGAAGAAACCGTCGAATGAAAATTGAGATATTTATGTTAGTTATTGAAATGTTGTCAATAAGAAAAAACGAGATGCTAAGAAGAATTATTTTTTAATGCCTTTGAACTTGCGAAGAATGATGTATCATCAACGTGGAAAATTATTAATCGAATTTTGAGGCCAAATAAACATAAAGATAATGAGATCCCTAAGGAGATAGTTAACCCGAATGGGGAAAGAATAGAAAATTATCAATCTATAGCTGATAGTTTTTGTAAATTTTTTACTGAAATTAGTCAAAATATTTCATCACTATTTGATAATGATATTGACATAGAAGACGAAAGTCAAATTTCTTCAAATTTTGATAATGATGGAAGCATTTTTGTTTTTCAACCGGTTTCCACAAATGATTTGGAGAAGATAATGAATTCTTTGGGACCATCAGAGGCTTGATCACATGCCGAAACGAGTTTTAAAACACGTTTTGCCGATGATATCTCATATTTGGATTTTTTTTAATCAACTTGTCTTTTCAAAAAAGCTATAGTTTTCATGGCTATAGTTTGACTGTAGATTTTATTTCGTGGTTCATTATTTATTTAATATATTCTGTTTAGTTATGTGTAGATTTATATGATGATGGCTATGGCTGTAATTGTTATATGTTTAATGCATTATTTTTTTGTGACAATGATCGTTTCACAACCTTGTAAAGCATCTCAAAATAAAATCGATTGATTGATCGATAGTTCTTCAGGAATTGTAGTGTTATCTTTTGTTTTGCGCTTTTAATAAAAAGTTAGTCTTACAGGAACGTAAAAAACGGGAATCTAGCAGCAATCAAAGATTTTATGCCAATTTTACAGATAGATACTGAATGGGTTGAAGACAGTTGATTTTTGTTCGTTTTCAGTTTCAATTCGCTGTTTATGTTTATCGAAAAACATTGTTTTTTTTTGTTGTTAATTGGGTATGTAAGCTACGACTAATTGACCGAATTTACAAGATTATTTAAAAAAAGAGTAAAAAAACAAAGAAGAACGGAAAAGGGTGCCAGAAAAATCAGAAAAAACCACATGGTTAAAAATCAAATCTTGGGATTTGATTGTAATGTGGTGTTGTCTTAGTATTTTTGGTTAACTCTCTTTTTCGCTCTTGATATCAGTCTTGTGGATTTTACAGAAATTATTAACCTTCTTCGTTCCTGTAATTCATTTTTCGATCAATGCATTTGTATGTTCTTATTGGGTTTTGTATTTTGTAGGCTGTCCTGCTAAAAACAATGATTCATTCAATGGATTCAAGTTTATTGGAGCCTTGGTAGTGTTCCGTCATGGGGCCCGGGGACCTCTGAGTCCTTTACGAAATCTCAACCAGATAAATTGTAATCAGATGCAAAGCCAAGCTTTTAAGCAATATACGGCATTTTTGAAGGATTTTATAACGGCTAGTCATTTTGAGAAATTTGAGGGACCATTTCTCAATTATCCCGCTTTACCTAGCAGGTATTTATGTAGAATGTTTCCTCCTTATTGAAAGAGTATTTAATATTTTGATAGGTAGATTTTTGGTCAAGACCTCTCTGCCAGTCAGAATTTGCCTATTTAATTTGCTTGATGTGGAAAATGTGCTAAATTGAATCTAGAGCAAATGTGTAATTTAGATAGTATAAACTTAAAGAGGATAAGACAGTACATTATATCGAAGGTATGGAGCAGTGGTCCTCTTACTCTTTTTGCTGTTGTTACCCTTGTCGGGCTAAAAACAAAAGCAAAAAAAAGAAACATTATACATATTTCATTCAGTGGCAATCATTCAAAATAAGAAATTATTGGAAAACATGAAAAACAGTTCTAATTGAATATACGGTTGTCTTTACTTCGGTTAGTGAAATGTTAGGAGGATTTTTTTTTTATTATTTTATTTCAATATTTCATGTCATTATCATCCTCTTTGTTCCTGGAGATTTTTTAATCAATTTCAATCAGTATTGTTTTGTTTTTAATCAGTATTGTTTTATGAATACACCTAGATAGACCGAAACTATTCTTAGCTTCCATCCCGAAATCTTATTGTTAAATGCTGTCAAGCTGACCTCGAGCAGATTTTGTAAAGTTTCATTCACCATTCCAGTGGGGTTTTTGTTTTTCCTTGCTGTCACTCATCGACTAGTTGTTTATATAATCAGGGTCAATGCCAGGAAAATGATCGATCAGGCTTCTTTCTGAAACTTGCAAGTGGGCAAGAGCACTTTCAAGGATGTATGGTTCGTAGGTTAGACCCATTCTTCTTGACGAATCCTGTGACCAAGCAAAGTTAGAGAGGTCTCTGCTTTCAACACGCACTTCGAAAAATGCATGGATTTTTAGCTGACCTTCTTTTTTCTCATTTGTGGTCCTCCTTCTCTTGAAGAAACATGCTTGTTTGATTTGATTTTTAGAGATGTCAGAAAAGATAAGATCCTTTACTGGCTTATGACAAGTCATAATCTAAAGGAGAAGAAAGAGGTTTGAGAAAGAGATGTCCCAAATTAGGCTGAAATAAGAATCAGTTCGTCTTTGGATGATATCCAAACAATCTGGTTATAAAGATTCCAGTTAAAAGCCACTTGACTTCTGTGTGCAGCATCAGATGGAAATGGCCCAAAGCCAGATCTTCAGTGGCTAGCCTTATAAGTCAAACTTATAGTGAATGGTTCGTAGTATCATTTATATCTTTAATCTACTGTCCAATGGAAACATTATCTTTCAAAGAACCCATTTAGCTACCTTATAGTTCTGAAAGACGGCAAAATTGCAGAAAGGACGAAAAAACTTCCTCCCACACAATTCACCCGAGAAACCGCCCCCTTAACTCTTACAACCATTCTAGCCGCCCTATCAATCGAAATATCCACTTGCTTGCTATGTATCAAATCATTTATAATTCTAAAACATTTTTCTGTTCCAATACATTAGTTAATTGCTTGCAAAGTTTCACTAACAGCGGTGTAAGTTTTAAGCACTCTATTTATGAAAAGTTTGTCCTCTATTTGAATTTAAAACCTTACTAATACTGCCGCATTCGACTGCATATCTATGGAAGTACTGTGTATCCACTCTCTCGACATACAGTTATACTAATACGACTGTATGTCGAGCAGTGCCATTACTTCTCATCCGTCTTTACTCCAAATATTAAACAAAAATTAATCTTCTTATAAGCTTGTTCTCAGTGGACTCTGGAATTTTTTTATTTGGTTTGATCATAATGCTCCTTGAAAGTTGTTTAGTATTATTTTGCTTTTTTTTTTGCCAATCACAGTCATCAACAATCTTTGCGCAGTGTTCAATAAATTCTTGGGAATAGTATTGCTTTTTGAGCTTTTGCAACAAGAAGTTGACAATAAATAAAGTTTGAGACCCCAGCCTTATAGACTATGAACAGCCATTTTATATGGCTGATAGAAGAGCTATAATGAAGGTTCTATTCTTGTATGGTATGCCAGATAAGTACATTAAAGTGCTTAGTGCTATTTACTTGAACAATGCTTCTGTGGTTAAGGTAGAAAGTATAGTTAGTAGCTATTTTGGTGCAGTCAGGAGTTAAGAAGGGTTGTGTTCATATCCCAGTTTGAATGGATTATTGTGATGGACTTGTTCTAAGGAACACGTCAAAAGCTATGGGAGAGCATGGAATTAGATGAGAAATTTGGTATCTCTTAGACTTGTATTATGCAGATGATTTGAGTTTGCTGGATAAAGTGTTAGCAAAATGAAAGAATTTATGGAACCTTCGAGAGTTCAGGGTGCAGTGATAAGTTTGAAAATTAACTTTTAAGAATAATAAATCGCTTAGACAAGGAGTAAAAGAAGGGAAAAGGCGATTTTGATCAGCGAGAACACTGAACAAGTGGATAGCTTTACTCACCTGGGTAGTATTATTAGTAAATATTGTGGATGCGGTGAAGATGTAAAAAGTAGAGTAGCCAAGTTCCAGGGTGTTCTTTCACAGTTGAAACAAGTGTGGAAGAACAATAAGATATGCTTCCGATCCAAAATTATAATATTGGAGGCTACGGCAATGACAGTTTGCAGTATCTTTCTGAAACGTGGACGCTTCGAAAGGCAAAAGGAAGATTTGTTAAATGGTTTCCAGAGGATTGTTTACGTATAGAACTAGTTACCCTTTTGACTGACCAGAGGTCAAAGAGCAATTAAAATATAGTAAATATTTGGTCATCTTCCACTTTCTTGGGCTCTGGTGAAAGAAAGGTTGATATGGCTATGGTGATTATTTTACGGATGAAGGATGACTGATTGCCGAAGATTATTTATTATTATTATCCATTTATTGTCTGTCAAAAAAAGAAACAACAGGCTTATTAGTCACTGAAGATAAAAGGACACCAACACATAATTGAAAATTCAAATACATAACAAAAGAACTCCTCAAAAAACTTTTCATTACTTACTCTACATAATTACGAACAAACTATTGTGAACAAATTGACGACCATGGGTGTTGAGAATTCTTTTGAAAACGGGTTAAAGATTTGTTAAAGATACTGATATTTGGGGAAATATAAAAGGAGGCAAACGAGGTCAAGGAGGCAAATGTCCAAGGAGGCAAATGTAAAAGATACTTGGCAATTCTGAAGAATATTGAACGTAGTTGCTTTTTATCTGTAACTGTATAAAAATTTCCAAAATAGAGCAATGTATAGCGGATCTGGAAGGGCTATGGCGTTGAAGATGGATGCTAGAAGGTGACGGTAGAAGCACAGTTTGCTTTTTACAATTCCATCGTATGAAATGCTAATTTTACCCTCAACATGAGATATCAGCAAACGGCGCATGTGGCCGATAGATGAGCCGATTGGAAGGCCCAGGTATGCAATTCTGGTCTGCAAGGTTTGATAAGAGAACCGTCCAGATTTAGGAGAAAAGCATAGGGAGTTCGCCAATTGGCCAATCTCAAATATATTCATCTTTGAAAATTTTGAAATTCTGCTCCATGCGCTAGATCGTACGGCTTAGATTCAAGGTGTCATCAGCATAACAAATAAGAGACAAATCGATTGCCCCAAGAATGCATGAAAGAAGACATTTTGCCTGAGCTTCCAGGACACCATTATCGAACAGGGTTGGGGAAGTGATAGCTCCCTGTCTGGTCACTTTCTCAACAGGGATGGGGTTCTGAGGAATCAGAGATATATTGGAGAAATTCTAAGAGTTTGGCAGCACATGAGAATTTATGTAATTGTATTGGGGGTGATGAAGAGCCGACTGCAGGGTGAACGGAATGGGAGATTTAAGCAAACTCTAAGATTCCTATATAAATCCCTGAGAACACGGACAATTGATGGGAAAAAGCCTCGCTATGCCATATGAAGAAGCATGGACGAATGAATTAAGGAATCGAACGCACGTTTAAAGAGATGTCTGGTGAGGATCATACTTTTCCCCGATGATTCAGCGTCAGCAAGAGCAGTAAAAACTACATCCAGCTTTGGTCCCCAAATGAGTTGGGAAGAGGTCATATGAATGGATTTAAAGGAATTTGAATTCCATTGGAAGCTTTGAATAGACTGAGGCGGAGCGTGAGCTGTATTGACCTTAGGTTACATGGTGCTGCAATGACTCGTTAGTAGTATTCTGTTTCCTTTTCTCTTATAGAATTTTCAGCTCAAATGCTTTGAGCCGGAATTACCTAAAGGTAATCGGTATGTAAAACTTGCAATCATCCTCTAACTGTGGTTGTGACGACTAAAAATGCTGTCTGTAAAGCACCATAACTCATAACGTAAAGAGTTTCCCCGACCACTTTTTATGAAAGGGGTGGTCGAAGAAACTTTGGAAGGTGCTCATTTTATTGGAAGTCTGTGTTGAAAATTCTTTTCCACTTTTTAAGTCGGAACTAATTGGAGAGGAAGTAGCCCCCTCCCACATCCTTTTTTGCTACCCGTCTCCCATAACCCATATATGTCTTGATCTTAAGCTTGGGATGCAAAGAACTCTTTTTTGGATCAAACTCTGTTTCACATTGTGAGTAATTTCCCAGTGGACAGTTATCTAAAAAAAATTTATAATCGGCTTATCGATGGTTTGGTTATTTTGACTGCTGTGATTTCCCCTGGGAACAATAATTTTAGCTCTGTGTTGCTGATTGGAGGTTGCCAATAGAAGATGTTATTTGGCAAATCTTATAAACAAATTTAAGGTGCGTCGACAGTACCGCGTTGTTTTTGGGATGTCGACGGAAATGGAGGATGGATTATTCTTTAATACTGTGTTGAACTTCGTGAGCGGTAGCATGGAAAGAGGAGAAAAACAGGAGGGAATAGTTGATACAGGCGTCGGCTTTTTCACACCAGAAGAAATTCTGAAAGCCAAAGAATCGCTCCATCAACTAATGCAGTTTACAGCACGCTGTAAAATTCACGCAAAAGATGAAGTGAATTTTACGCATTTGCAGATGGATTCACCAAGCTCACGTCAAGAAGACCAAATTGCCGACCTTTGTTATTGATTCTCCCTGCTCAGTCCCAGCTACTAGTGAAGCTACTGCAGCAACCGTAGCTATTAAGGTGAATGAATTGTCTCGAGTTATGAAGAACCATTTTGCTATTAATGCCAACAAACCCATCGAATGGCCAAGCGCTTCAAATCAGCCTGATAAGCCTTCCTATGCAATCGCCCTGAAAAATCTGCCCTAGTCGCTTGATACCCTAAGTGCTAGGAAGAGATTTGTTGATTCGGTATGGGCGGATACTAGTGACATATCTGAATTACGGAAAGTCAAATCGGACTGGAAACTAGTGGTTCGTTCAAAAAACACAGCTGAAACCATTCTTGAGTCAATCAAGACCAACCAGCCGCAGATTTCTGCTGCCATAAAGAGCCCTAACTATATTGGTGTAGTGAAACGAGTCCCCTCTGACGTATCAGTGGATGAGCTAACTGCATTTATCGCCAGAGCTACGATGTCTGAACAGCTTTGCAGTTCCCGTACGTTCAAGGTATTTTTCAGCTGTCGATTGGATTTTGATAAATTTCTTAAGGACTCTGTGAAGATCTATTAAGAAAAATTGCCCACTGAAGAATTCCGTTTCTTACCCCGTCGCTGCTACTCGTGCCACAACCAAGGTCAACTAGCTGCTGAGTGCACCAATAGCCCTCTCTGCTCCAGATGTGGCGCGTCTGACCACGTCTCCAAAAAGAACGATGCAGAAAAGTGTACTCATGCTATGTTTTGCGTTTCGTGCAAGAAAGCGGGTCATACCTGCTGTAGCGTGGAGTGTCTGGAAAACCAGCAAAAGGCAACTCATTAACATGCTGAATAACGAAATCTCTAACATTTCACTACTCTCTTGGAATATAAACGGAAATTTTTCCGAGCGGTCTCTTGTGGTTGACCAGTTTGTGAATAAATGTAATGTGATATGCCTACAAGAACATTTCATCATAGAAGCTGGCCTAAACCTACTAAACTCTGGCCGTCCTACTCTGTGTTCTCCGTGCCTGCAAAACGTTTATCTCCTCGGGGCCGTCCGTCTGGCGATACTGCCGCGTTGGTTAGCAATCGTCTCGCGTGCGAAGTATACGATAACAGTGACAATTTTCTTGTAACTAGACTAGATAACCTGCTAGTTATAAATGTGTACCTTCCAACTGAATACAGTGACGACAAATCTGATAGTGCTTTTGCTATAAGTGCTGCCAAACTAGCCCGTTGCTAGTTTGAAAAAGAGGAAATTGGCTGGCTTTGACCGTGTATCCGCCCTTCACCTTAGCCATTGCAGCCCGACTTTCATGGGACACCTAACTCTTCTCTTTCAGATGATCTTCACCACTGGACTCGTACCATCGGCATTCAGTACTGGATCGCTTAGGCCAGTCCCGAAAAAAGGAAAAAGTACTTCGGAATATGCTTCGTTCAGACCTATCACAGTGGCACCAACGCTTTGCAAAGTCTTCGAACTTTTGGTGATGGATGAAATCCAGGAAAAATGCTGGACTACTCCTTCCCAGTTTAGGTTCCAGAAGGGTCTTGGTTGCGGCCACGCCATTTATGCTTTGGCTTCAGTCTTGATTGATGCTGATGGATCGAAGGAGTCTGTTGTTACAGGTCTACATGAAGTCCGCCGTGCCTACGACTCACTTCTCCATGACCAACTCATTCTGGATATGGGAAAGAGAGGTGTACAGAAGGACATCTTACTACCCATTAAAGACATGTATTACAACCTACAGGCTGAACTCCTACTTCCTGGCCATGGTCGAGCCCTCACTGAATATACATCAGACGTGATGCTGTCCTACCGAGGGAATCCTGTAGTCTCAGTAAAAAAGGGTGCTCTAGAAGGATCAGTCGCATCTCCTTGTGCCTTTAATAACTGTATTATTGAGCCACAGTCTACTATCGAGACAACATGCATAGCTCGTGGCATAGACGTTACAATGATAGCCTACGCCGATGATATTCTGAACCCCAGCCGCACAGTCGCAGGTACAGAGACCACCTTCTCCACACTACAATCAAATTACAGCCGCATTGGCCTTGAATTAACCCACAGAGGTTGGAGATTTTTCTGTTAAACGGGTGCCAGGAAGAGGTATCGTCTTTGAGGCTGGGAGAACTGTCTGTAGCCCCTGTCCCGAGAAGTATTTACCTTGGTTTACCAATTGGAAAGGATCTCAAAACTACCCGCTCCATTCTTATTGATCATCTCCGTAAACGCCTGGCTTTTGCTTACAATAGAGCAGTTGCATCTAAAATCCGTTTCAACCGTTTAATTCTGGCTCGACTTTGTAACGCAGTATCCTTCGCCATTTCCTGTATCTAAGCCCATTTTTGAGAATTTTTCTCGAGCCAGAGAAAATAAACCTCAGATCCGCGTTTTTTAAGTATGCGAAGTTTTTGTTGCAGCTCCCGCCGTGGACAAGAAATTCGCACCTTGTTAAAAATTTTAAAATTGCGTACCCGACGGCAGCTATAATTGAACAAATTAAACGGTAGAAAGAGAAAGTTTCTTCCCACTCATTTTACTGTTTGCTACGGCAGTGAATGGCTGTCCATTTAATTTTGCTCGCCCTAGTGCCTCGTCCTTTCTTTTTTCTTTCGTTGATACTCGGTCTGTTTTCCTTTTGTTGTAGACGGGTTACAAATAAATAAAGACTTAATTAAAATGGGAAAAGCCTTTCCTGCCTCAAATCTAGGAAGTAGGAGTTCATAATTTATCGTCGGTCTCTTATTTAATTAATTCAGCTGTAATTGCGTTAAAATTGTAATTGATGCAATTTTTAATTGAATGATGACTTAGTCTCTTTTCATTTGAGTCCAATTTATGTGACGCTGGTAATTCTCAATCGTGGTGTCAATTTTTCTCTGATAATATATTGCGTATATTACTAATAATTTAACTGTTTATTAAATATCCATTCTTTGAGGCATTTTGTTTTTTGTAATGATGTAAAAAAAAAAAAAATCCGTGATTGAATAATTCCTTGTTTCTGATTTTTATGCATATCGGAGTAAATGAACCATTTGTTGAGAGTGATATGAATTCAAGACCAGCGGACGAAAGTGTCGTTTAATTGTTTTACCGTCTCTTGTCATATTTAGACTAGTTGATGTGATTACCTACTGTATAATTTTAATTCACTGATGATTATTTAGTTTAATTTTTTACCAATTGCGTTTTGATGCAACGATGCTCATGTTGCTTATGTTCGTTTAATACTTGGTAGTTTAAAAAGTGAAATATATTAAGTACCTGCAGTGCAGTGTATAATTGAGTTTTTGTTTGTGTTTTTTTCTTTTTTAGTGATACTCCTTCTTTTGTACCTTTTTTTGGACGGGTAGTAAATAAATAATAATAATGAGATCAATTCAAAAATCTGAAAGAGAAAGCCATTTTGTCAAGAGAATTCGAAAGACCCAATTGAGATGCCTCTGGGGATTACATGACCCCCATCCACCCTTGGCAAGGGCCATAAATTATGTAAATTGAACTCTTTTCCCATAGTTCTTATACAGGAAAGGAGGGAGATCAAATTTCACTGTGAGTGTCCGATTGGATCAAATATTTTTGGGATCATTCCCTTGACCCAGTAGAGCAGGCGTTTTATTGAAAGGGGGAGTGTGTTAGGATGCTCGTAAATAGGCCAAGAATTTTACTGCCCTTGATGCGTTTCAAATTTACAGCCACTAGTCCTTGGGCCAAAAGAAACCTATTCCACAAAAATAATACTTTGTTTAGGGACACAGGCTCCAGAAATGGGTTCTGGAAAAGGACCAAAACTTTTACATCTGATCACCTCGAATTTATATTTTTTTTAAGTCCTTGGGCAAATAAGACCTCTATGAAGAAAGAAAAATAAAAACAAAATGTTGGTTCCCCTTGTAACGAGCGTCCGACTTGGGACAAAAATTACTAACTTTTCGCTTTTTGAACAGCTTGAATCTTTGGAAGTGTAAGATAATGGGATACAGAGACCCCAGTACACAGAAACAGTTCTAGTTTAGGGACATGCCCTCCCACCCTATCCAGATTCCCCCAAAAAGGAACATATTTTTTTTGAGCGATTTGAAAGTTATCCTTAAGTCCTTGCAACATGGTGACTCCGTTTTCAAGACAAAATTGAAAAGAAAATCTTTTCCTGAAAATAGGGCTTGAAAAGAGCCTAAAATATTTTTTAGTTTGGGCTTGAACCCTCCAAATAGGGCGCCGAAGATGTGTCCATAAAGCCGAATGGCTTGAAAGTTTCAAAAATCATTGCTTTGGCTAAGGGTATCAGATATTTTGTTTTATAGAAGGAGGAGGGTGTCAGGGAACCTGGAAATGGGTCAAAAGCTTGGATTACATTTTTAATTTAAACAAAAAATGGACTAAGCCATATGTTTGTTTTGAAAGATCAGTCCCAGTTTTAAACCTACCGTGCAAATGACACTGGTCTTTAGAGGACTTTGTGGGGTGGTAGTCTTACTCTTATTTTTATTTATTAATACCAAATGTGGTAACCATTATAAAGCTTGTCCCGTTAACATCACAATATCAGACACAACAATTGAAAAACAACACTGAAACATACTTTATAACAACCCGCACGCAACAAGAACTAGTGTACAGAAACAAGAACTAGTGTAACAAAAGTTTTTCTCAAAACGGATCACAATAAGACATAGTATGGAACTCTGCAGAAAATAATCAACTTTTGAAAGACTGTACTGTGATATTTGAAACTGTTTATGGTGGTAATGCCTTCAAGGGTTCCACACGGCCGGACCAAGAATTTTTTACCTTATATTTTCTTTAGGCTTAGTTGGTATATTTTGTACTGGGGCTGACGGGTACATCATATTCTGTGAATATGAAGAAGTGACTTGGATTTGTATTGCTAATGTCCCCAACTGTGCGGAGTGTATTTATTAGGTCAACTCTGTCACGTTAGAACTGAAGACTAGGTAACTGCAGTCTCCATTGTTATGGTAGACATGTCAGGTAAGGTGTGAGTTTGGTGGCCCTCTGTTGCCCTTTCTCGACTCTTGCCCGATCTCTCCTATTAAGAGGATACCATACTGATGAGCAATACTCAAGTATTGGACGTGTAGTTGACACATAAAGTGACGCCATTGAAACGAACGTCAAGCTTAGAGAACGCGCGTCTTAGACGTAGTAATTGGTACTTTGCCCGACGGGAACATCTGAAGCATGTTTAACAAACTTGAGATTCGTGTCGAACCAAACCCCAAGGTCTCGAAAATACTCCATACTTGAAATTGATTCACCATAACTGAAATAATGATAATATTAAAAGAGTTTGAGCAAACAATGCATACAATTGTGCTTAGTTTTGTTAATAAACATAGAGTTTGAATTACACAACCTACCCAGAGAGTTGAAGTCGTCCTGAAGTTCCGAAAAGTGCGCATTTATAACTGATCTGTAGTAGTCCAGGAGGTGTGTGAAAAAAAGGAACTAACCGGGAACAAATTGCAAGAGAATAGATTCATTGACTACCCGACTCAAAAAAAAAATGTGCTGATTCCAAATATGCAAATTTGGCTCATCTATCTGTTTCACAAATTCTGTTTTTTTAGGTTGATGCTGATTTTGAGGGGGTGAATTTCGTGTTTCACATATAGGCGTTTAACAACAAATTTGGTGTCTAGAATAGTGTAATAGGTCACGGTGATTATGAAAATCACTTTCATTTGAACGTAAAATTAAGACTTAGGTTTTTTTTTTAGGTTGAGGTGGATTTTAAGAAGGTTGAAATTCGTGCTTCCATTTAAAGGCGTACAACAAAAAAATTTGTGTCTAGAATAGGGTATTAGATCACGGTGATTATGAAAATCATTCGATATGAACGTAAAACTAAAAATTAGGTTTTTGAGGTTGAGGTTGATTATGAGGAGTTGAATTCATTTTTAAATATAAAGGCGTACATAGACAAAATCGATGTCTAGAATAGGGTACCAGAGCACGGTGGTTATCAAAATCACCTTTATTTGAACGTAGAATTAAAACTTCCATTTAAATATTCCATTAGTGTTAAACCACGCTTAATCTGACCTTGCTGATCACACACGCCCCCCTCTCTCTCTCTTTCTCTCTCTCTCTCTCTCTCTCTCTCTCTCTCGATCTTAGAAACTTTTAACCAGATTAAATTTAGATATATCTTTTTAGGTTGAACAATGGTAAACTACTCTTAAGCTTTAAGTTGTCGATATGAATTCTATCATTTGCAAAGAAGACATAGTGGAAGAATGGGGAAAGGTTGTTTTGGGAGAGAAAGGTGCAGACTCGGTGAATGAAGCTATTCGATCAAGGAAGCGGGAATATGT
Source organism: Artemia sinica (assembly GCA_027921565.1). Taxonomy (NCBI): domain Eukaryota; kingdom Metazoa; phylum Arthropoda; class Branchiopoda; order Anostraca; family Artemiidae; genus Artemia; species Artemia sinica. The sequence goes on along the minus strand of CM051256.1, from coordinate 57,019,476 downwards.
CACGGCAGTTATTGGGGATCCTGTCTATAGTCATGCAGGTTTAGCTTCACACACAATAAATCTACTGAGCAGTAATTGTCATCGTTAACGCAGATGAAACAAAGTCAGAGGCTAGTATCTTCCCGTTTATCTGGAAATTTCAACTTCAAATTTGATTGTGTCTTTTGCTCTACGTCAGTTGTCTTTGACAGAACGAAGAAGAAGGAAGACAGTTTCAAGGTTAGAACGAGAGACTTTGAAAATACACTAAGGGTGGTTTTTGGGAAGAGAAGTAATGACTGGTCAGGAGCAGTGACGACTAGAATACATGCTACCACTGCGGATCTACACGCTGCTGATGTGTTGTACCACAAGTCCTACCACTCAAACTTTATAACGGAACGTAACATCCTCAACAAGTATAGCTGAATTCCTTCGCAGTGCGGAAAACGAAAATCTGGTCGACCATAGAACTTGAATCAGTACCAGGCGTTCGAGAAAATTGTCGAGTTTTCCAGGCCAACGATGATGAAGAACTAGCACTAAATGATCTTGTTAGCAGGATGAACGATCTCATGGCCGATTCAGAGGATTCTGGATATGGTAAAAAATTCATGAAAAAGAAGATGCGAGAGACATTTGGTGTAAGCGTCGTATTTGCAGAAATAAACGGCAGACAGAACGTCATTACTCTAAGAGCCGCAGCTCATGCCATTCTCAGCGAGTATTAAAGCCACAAAATATCGATTTGGAACTGGGGAAGGAAGCTATCGTCCAAGCTGATGCAGCTATAATAAAAAATGATGCCAAAGGTATTAAATAACAAATGGATGTGTATCCTAATTCTGAAAATCTCGGGGAGATAACAGACAATCTCGAATACCTACCCTCATCTTTGCGGCTTTTTCTCAACACTGTTCGTAGGAGACAAAACAGAGAGGAAGGTTGCGGCAATAGGTCAGTGCATGCTACAGGCCTGTTGGCCAAAGGCAATCAGACCAACTCTTCAGATTGGATTAGCTGTCCAGTTGCATCATCAGTTTAGCAGCCGCTTTCGAATTAACATGTTCAGTGCTACGGGTTTTAGCTCATCATATTACGAGACGAAGCTCTTCGGGCGTAACGCTGCGGTTTCTGACAGCACAAACTTAGAAGGACTGGAAGGAACTTTTCGCATGCAGCACATAGCTGATAACGTCAACCACAACGTCTGAGCCCTTGATGGTAACTATAGTTTTCACGGCATGGGAATAAATGTTTCTGTGACGCCACTACTGAGGTTGTCGACAGCACTAGAGAGGAGAAAGTTTGTTATGTCTTGGCAGATAACTGAACCGAACCGAATTCCCATTAAGTATCTCAGACAGACACTAGGGCAACCTAACCTTATTCACGATCCGCTACAACGAGTTTCGATTCTGGATCCCTCAAAATATTATGACTTGCTGTGGAAGATGTCCAGACTTTTTCCTGCACCTTTGCCTAGCTGGCAATGCGATATGAGTGAGCTGTATGCTGATACGCAGTCAGACTCTTATACAGGGAAAGCCTCCATTCTCTTCATGCCCATGATAGATATGAGACCAAGTGATCCCAGTTGTATCTACTCTACACTCAGCTTTGTTTGCCTACAGTGTTCAAGACACGATATGACTCCAGTACTGACCTTTGATCAGCCATTTTACCGGAAAGATCTTACTATTATGACTGCTGAGATTGATGAAAGTCCTATAAAAAAATTGTCCTTCGGCTGGGTGGTTTCCACACACTCATGAGTTACCTTGGGGCTGTTGGGCAGATCAGATGTTGGACTTCAAGAGACGTTGAAAATAGTTTATGCGCCAAATGCTGTTCAACACATCTTTCCTGGGAAAGCTTATTCCAGAGTTATACGAAGACACATACTGATTGACTGGGTACTGAACACACTTCTCTTCACTGTGCTTTACGGCACTGAAGATGTTGCTGATTCAGCAGGTACGGGAAAAGTATTGAATGTCTCCTACGCGCTTATGGAGTTCCTTACTGTTTATCATGGTGCATTGGAAGGCCACACATACATACAAAGTGTAGAGGAAAATCTGTCCTTGGCAGAAGTCGCCAAGAAATTTTCTTTTCTTAAACAGTCACTTTTGGAAAAGTCGCGTACGGCAAAACTTTGGATACAATATATGGAAATGATAGACACACTAAAGAAGTTTATCCAAGCAGACCGTACGGGGAACTGGGATCTTCATCTTCTGGCAGCTGAAGCTATGTTGCCGTATTTTGCAGCGCCCAAACACTTCCTATATGCGAAGTTTGCCAGGGTGTACCTGCAAAATATAAAACAGCTGGAAACTACCAATCCCGACATGTTTGACAATTTTCAGAATGGACGATATGTTATTCGCAGATCCGAAATTTTTTTAGCGGATCTCTCGTCAGATTTATTCATTGAGCAGGTACTCATGCGCTCGTTGAAAACTAATGGTTGTCTTACAAGGGGAAGCGACATGAATGAGTTGCAGAGGCTTACTTAGTTACTTTCAGCACCAACTTGTAGTGCAATTAATTTGTCGATACAAAGTTTTGCTAAGGTCTAATGCGAGACAAGCGAACAGCACAAAGAAGTTACAGAGTCGAGGATTGAACGCGACAACCAGGACACTAGCAAGCTTGTTTGCTTTCTTGCTGAGAACACCCCTTTCGCAGAAGACCCAAGCTTGTGAAATATTACTTCTGGACTTACGGCTGATGAACAAGTCAACGTCGACACAGCAAGATCCGTCGGGCAAGAAATCATGGATAGCATGACAAGGGAAAACGTCAACACGTACACATTCAAGAAAAAGTTGGTGACCGTAACGCTTGCTAATAAAGCTGCACCAGTTATTAATGGACAGTCAGTTGCCGTTGAAACAGCATTGATGTTTCAGCGGCTGATGACAATTGCTGGAAATAGCGACGATAATTTGGAGTCATACTTTGAGTATGAATGCGCTCGCCGCCTCCGTCCCTTTTGAAACAAACGGACTTCCATGATTAGCCGATAAGCCTGCCCTCACCGGTGCGATGTGGCATCTAGTTGCAGAACAGCAGCCAAAAACTGAAGACTTTGTCAAAGATTTCAGTCACAAGCATATAGTTCTCGATAGTGGGGCACTGCTTCAGCGAATCCCTTGGGAAAATAACTCAACTCTTGATAGTATCTGCCAGAAGTACGTTGACTACGTTGTACGGAAATACGGATTGCAAAGGACGTCGGTGGTTTTCGAAGGATGCAACCAAGCACCTTCAATCAAAGATATCACCCATTTGAGACGGAAAGGGTCACGATCGTGCCCGCAGATCAATTTTAACAAGGAATATGGTTTGTTCTACAAAGAAATTAGTGTTTCTAAACAACTTTAAGAATAAGAAAGCAGTCATAGTCATGACCAGTGAGTACCTGACCAAAGCTGGGTGTCAGGTATACCAGGCAGAAGTTGACGCTGATCTTCTCATTGTTCTAACTGCAGTTCGATCTGCTTCTTTTGTACCTTCTGTCCTGGTTGAAGACGACACAGTTCTGCTTATACTCCTGTGTTATCACGCACAGACAGGTAGCCGAGCGATCTGCTTTTACTCTGAGCCTGGAGCTGGAATATCTAAGAATAGAATTTGGGATATAAATGCAACGAAACTCAAATTTGGATCTCGTATATGTAGGACAATCCTGTATGTCCACGCCTTTCTTGGGTGCGATTCGATTTCTTATATCTATGGCATTGGGAAGTCAGCGGGACTACAGCTTCTGATAAAAAAAAACAATGAGTTTTACGATTCCGCTAAAGTTCTCATGGACCCTCTATCCACCAAGCACGAGATTTCAGCGACTGGGAGAAAGCAATGATGCTTTTATATAAGTGCCCAGGCTCAATTTCAACCCTAAATCAGTTGCGTCATCTCAAATCAATCGAGAAAGTTAAAGCATCTGCTTCATATGTTGAGTTTAAAGTTTTCCCTACCACCAATGATGCTTGCAGCCTCCACTGACTTCGAGTTTTTTTGCAAGTTAGAGCATGGAACACCCTGAGATGTAATCTCGACCCTACCCGGTTCGGTTGGGTAATTCAGATTGGACTATATTGCCCTATTTTGGTGAACTCCCAGCTGCCCCAACTCTCTCCTTGCAGTTTTTCACTGTAACTGCAAAACAGACTGCTCAAATATGCGATGCACTTGCAAAAGAAATTGCATGATATGCACCGGGGCCTATGGACCTTTCAAGGGAACAAGTTGTGCTAACTGTGTTACAACTGAGTTTCTCGGAGCTAATGATCTGAAAGATAACGAAGATATGTGAATATTGATATTTCGATTTTTATACCATTTGTATTATTATATAACTAAAAAGTCGAGAATGTTTTAATCGTTAGTTAAAACATCGAACGGGGTGATAGTTGTCATTCTACATTTTAAGACCGGTTTCTTTCAGATTAAGCGTGGTTTAACAATAATGGAATATTTAAATGAGTTTTAATTTCACGCTCAAATAAAGGTGATTTCCATAATCACCGTGATATAGTACCCTATTCTAGACATCAATGTCGTTGCTGTACGCCTTTGTACGTAAAAACAAATTCACCTCCTCAAAATCAACCTAAAGAAACCTAATTTTTAGTTTTACGTTCATATCAAGGTGATTTTCATGATCACCGTGATCTAATACCCTATTCTAAACATAATTTTGTTGTTGCCTTTACATGGAAGCACGAATTTCACCTTCTCAAAATCAACTTCAACCTCAAAAAACCTAAGTTTTAATTTTACGTACAAATAAAAGTGATTTTCATAATCACCATGACCTAACACTATTCTAGACATCAATTTCGTTGTTGTACGCCTATATATGAAACACGAAATTCACCCCCACAAAATCAACCTCAACCTAAAAAAAGATGATTTGAAAAAGATAGATGAGCCAACTTTGCATATTTGGAATCAGCACATTTTTTTTCAGTCGGGTAGTGAAAGAATCTTTTCTCCTACAATTTGTTCCCGGTCAAACTGTTCCCTTCCTGGACTATATGCCTTTTCGTCATTTGCGAACGTTTTCATTGTCGAGTCTTTCATAACATGTTTCAAATTATTGATAAGAAGGCCGAAGAGTACTGACACAAGACAACACCTTGCTGAACTCCACTTATCACAGGCAAAAGGGATGACAAAGCATCTCCTATGGCAACTTCTTGGGTTCTATTTGTAAGGTAATCTGCTATCCATGCTTTAGTTCGTGGGCCAGTCACGCATAGATTACATTTCTTGATCAGAAGTTGAATGTAAATTTTGTCAAATGCTTTGGAAGCCCTAACCCTTTGAATTTTCAATCGAATGAACCCTTTTTGAAGTTTGTACGACAAAGCTTTCTATTATAACCTTATATGGCCCCAGGGCGTAATTCACAACCCTTGCCCTGATGGCTGTAGGGGGAGTGTCGTCAAAGATATAATTTCCAGATCTTTCAACTACGTTGAACAAAATGGCTATCTCAAAATTTTGATTGGATGTGTTTTGGGAAATGGTGGGCGTGGAACGGGTGTTTGTTGCCTTCCAATCACTTCCGGCTATTAAAAAGGGCACAAGCCCTTTCAATTTCCAATCGAATGAGCCCTTTTCGAAGTTTCTACGACAACTCCTTTGATACGAAGTACCGTGGTCTAAAACCAAGAAACAAAAAAAAATAATACATTGTGCCAACATCGTTCTTTACTTAGGCAGCGCTTTTGCGCTGCCTATGATTTATCTTCTTTAACTTGCCATCTCTGGTTTAAATACTAGGACTATTCGCTGGAAATATATTGTTAAAAAGATCTTTCCATATTTGTTTTTTGCTCGAGTTACTTTTTAATCCATATGTGTTGATTTCTGTTATTTTTTGTTTGTTTCAACCAGACTTCGGAAGTATTATCGTCTAATAACAAGATTCTTTCTTCGCAATAATTTATAACAGTTAAAATTATTTTCAGAAGTAGAAAAATTTGTTTGATTAGTCAGCTTTTATCAATTAACTAACAACTAGGGACCCGTTTATAAGAAATGCTACAAACATAGTTCTCACAAAGCCATATGATTATGAATACCCCACTTGTTAATATGCTTGAAATGGTTCATCTCGCATTGAGAACATCCTTGAACACTCTAATCAAAGCTTCTATTAACTGCATCCAGTAAAATATTTGCATCTGACCTAGTTTTTATATTACTTTTATCATTTTTAGTTCAAAGTGCTCATTAAATGATCTCACAAGTCTTGGTGTTTCCCAGTTAATCACTATAGGGCAATTGGCTGGCCAGAGAATCTCACAATCATGTAACATATCAGAGATGTCGTTGAAAGCCTTATCTACGCGTTATAGAAGAACAGTTCAGAGTCTTTGGGCCTTTTTGTATGGGTTCATCGGTGAAAATAATATGTCATCAATGAAAGTTGATGTTCAGCAAAACCAAGCGGTTACTTATTGCGAACCTTATTGCAAATGTGACTTGGCCTCTCAGCTTGAATCGAGGTATGTGCTTTATTTTAGTGTTTTGAGCTATTCTAGCGTTCCAAATATAAAAAATTGACGTTTATGTTGCCAAAGATGCTGCCCGAACGATTTTCATTAGATGGTCTTGTAACCCGTCCTTTTTTTTTTAACATGGTGTGGTTTGACTGACTTGACACCCAGCAGGCGATTATTGCCTAGACAACCAGAAAGTAAATTAAAAAGTTGTCCCATTGGTTAAAGGCCTGGAAGACAGGGTAGTAAATTGAGCAATTAATCATTCTAGTGAGAGTTCTAAAACTTATGAATGCTTTAGCTAGAATTTGAGACATTTCTCCTTAAGGCAGGTCGCGATGTAATTAATATTGTTATTCTTTCCGCTTGATTTGCAGGTGTCTTATGACTGACTCGAAGAATGATAAGTTTTGGAAGCATTTTCCAACAAAAATAGACTTCTTAACCAAAAAAAAATATAAGAAAATTATTTATTTACTTTTAGAGGGAATAACCTCCAATAATTTGGTCAAGCACTATTAACCTTGGCAATTTCAGTGCTAATATTTTTTTTTCAACCCCACTCGCATTTTGAGGGGTTTTTAGATTGTTTTCTTTTATTTCCTCCAATTTAAATATGAGCTTTTTAACTAAATCCAAGTTTAAATTCTTATCTTAGCAAATTTTATCTTTTTTTAATTATGATCTAAAGGGATTGCTCTTGTGTATTTTTCTTATTGCTTTGTTTGGCCGAAATCCTCACTACAACGGCAACCATATAATAAGAAAAGATGTCGTTCAAGATTTTCCCACATATCTGCCCCTGATCCAGTTTAATAATCGCTAAACCGTGTGGCTAACTGACAATTGACTCATTAGGAGGAGTTTTATTAAATGTTTTTCATCATAATTTTCAGAGGCAACGCCTTGGAGTTAACTCCGGGGTTGAAACACCCCTGCAGCCCCTGGGACAAGGGCTGTAAATTATTCAAGTTACCCATTGTTACATTTAAGGACTCTATTGGAAAAAAGGGGGGGGGCATTTTTATCACGGGTCTCCAAAAAGCTTAAGGTATAAAAATTAAGCTTTAAGGAAATACTGCGAGGGATGTCGAACAAAATCTAAGCGCACTATGTGCATGCTGCCTGTCAAAAGGGCATATCAATAATATCTAAGGAATGGCTGAAGGTTTTGAGTTGGAACTTTCAGGATATGTTGAGGCGATATTGAAGAGTGACTGGAGGACAACCTGTCCCTTTCTTTTGCTCTTTTTAGATCCCCTTCCCGCCAACAGTCATCGTGATTTTGTATAGAATAGTCAAAAGGTCTAATAACTATGCCCCCGGTAATGCCATAACCCCTAAAGCCCTGGGGCAAAAATTGTAATAAGTTATGAAATTTACCCACTATGCAAATGTACAGTGGGAAAAGGGAAAGTATTATTATAATCAGGGGAATGTTTTATTCTGGGTGTTGCCGAAAAGGCGAAGTGTATTAAGGTGAAACTTTGGGAAATTTTGAGGGCTATATTCAACCAAATCAGCAGGCATTATTTGCATCCACCCTATCAAAAATGTGTATCTGCAAAATTTTATGAAAGGCTCAAGGAATTAAGCTGAAACTTTCAGGGCATTTTGAGGGGGGAGATTGAAAAGTGGTTGGAGGGTAATTAGGCCCTATTTATCTGCCCTCCTCCCCAAAGACATCCGTTAGAAATTTTGAAATAGCCGTTTTGTTCAAAATATTGTAAAGGTCAAATAACAATACCTCCAAGGATGACATACCCCTCAGCCTCTGAAACAAGGGCTGCAAGCTATACAAGTTGTCCATTGTTTATACATAAGGTCTGTGATTTTGGAAAAGGGGCCTATTTGATCCTGAGCCTCAAAAATCTTAGGGTATTAAGGTGAAACTTTCAGGAATTGTTGTGTGGGATGTTGAACAAAATCAAACCACACTTTATTGAGGATGGCTGTTAAAAATGTTAATCAGCTTGGAACTGCTACTACGACTTCTTTCGACTTCAATTAAAACTACTATCGATGGCGACTACTTGCAACTGTGATTACTTGCAACTTCGACTTTGACTACTCGCAACTGTGTCTGCAACTACTTTTAATTACGAATACTTTAACAAAATATTGCGTGGGATTTTCAATAAAATCAAAACACACTTTGAACATGTCGGTTGTCAATAGAGTGTATCAGCAATATCTTAGGCATGGCTGAGGGCATTAAATTGGAAGTTTCAGAGTATGTTCAGGTTGATGTTTGGAAGTAATTTGTGTGCAGCCAGACCCTCTCCAGTTGCTCAATTTAGAGACCTCCTCTCTGACGCTGATCGTAAGTTTGAAAAAAAAGCTCAAAATAAGCAAAAGGTCTAATAACTATGCCTCCGGGGATGCCAAGCCCTCCACATTCCGGAACAGTGGTTGTAAATTATGCAATTTGCCCTTTGTTTCCATACAGAATTTATTATTGGAAAAGGAGAAATATTTCATCCTGAGTTTCTCTTGAAAAGCTAAGGGCATTAAGGTGAAACTTCACGAAGTGTTGAGAGGGTTCCTGCGCTAAATCAAAAGACACGGTATATGTCTTGGCTATTGAAAAGGAGATCCTTAGGAATGGCTAAGTTATTGACTTGAAACATTCAGAGCCACTACTACAACTACTACACTGCCGCTGCAACTGTAATTACTTGGGACTGCGAATACTTTTGACTGCGACTGCAACTACTTGTTACCTCGAGTGCAATTCGACTGCTACTTGCGAATGTGATTACTTGAAACTGCAACTGCAAGTGATGCAACTTCAGACTGCAAATGAAACAACTCATGACTGCAATTCCTACCACTTGCGGCTATAACTTCTACTATTTAAGCATTGATTGCGACTGCATGCGACTACGACTAGCTGCAGCTGCAACTGCAACCACTTTCTAATGCTACTACTACTGTCATTACCACCACTGCGACTGTGCTTGTTACTGCTACTATTGCTACTTTTATTTCTAATGCTACTACTACTACTACTATTGAACTAAATCTAAAGAGTTTAAGTGCATCCAGGTTTTCAATATATCTCAGGAACTGAATAGGGTATTAATTTGAAACTTTCAGGAGAAGTGGAGTAAATCAAAAGAAAATCTACATCTTGAAAAGGGTATCTTTGCAATGTCCCAGGAACAGATAAGGGTATTACGTTTGAACACTTAAGGCGTTTCGTAGGTGTCATTGAACTAAATGGAAGGACATTATTTGCATCCCATTTTATCAAAAGGGCGTTTCTAAGATATATCCGGAAAGGCTAAGGTGATTAAGTTAAAAATTTTATGGCATTTTGATTAGGATTTTGAAGTAAATAAAAAGACACTATGTGCATCCAAGGTTGTCAAAAGGGTATATCTGTGAAATCCCAGGAAAGGCAAAGAGAATTAAATCGAAACTTTCAGGGCATCCTGAGAGGGTTGGCTGATTAATACTTGTCTTTACTAAAAATCGTAACATTCAGGGTTCAGAATTCATTCAGTCTTTTAGAACCCCAAAGGTCACGCAGATTCTAACCCCTTTGTTTGAATATTAATCCCCGCACCCATGAATACAAAGCACTGTACTACAACTAACTCTAAAATTTGTTTCAAATTTTGTTCAGAATATCAGTAGTAAACCAGAATCTTGATTGTTACTATTAAAACCAAAAAAAGATAGAAAATAAATTTATTAATCAACAAATCAGACTATCAATTAAAAACGAACGTAAATTAATTAGAAAAAAAGTTATTGCCCAAAAGGAGTTCTTAAAAGAAAAGTAAATATCTGCATTAAACCAAAGACGAGCAGAAATAGAGTCAAATAATAGTTCAAGCGTAAAACGATCATAAATCACTATCAATAAATAAACGAAACCTAAAACGAGCATATATTATAATAAGTAACCCAGTCCAATTTAAAACAAAAACAGAAAGTATCTCAAAACAGAATTAATAAGGCTAACGCCCTTTATGACTTTCAAAAATCAGAATGTCCTCTGCGATTTGCTAAAAAACAAAATATAATTTAAATGTCTTCTCTTTTATAAGGGAATCAATTCAAAATTGTTGAGACTGTCAGGAATGAATATCCATAAATAATATAATATGAATGAATGAATGGATTCTATTAATAACAGTAGTACCCTTATGATTACTTCAAGCACACCAATACGAAATTAACACAGGGAAATTAACATATGTTCGATGCTATGTTGTTTGATGTTTCTTGGTTATGTCGTTTGGTGTTTGTTGGTGATGTTAAATGTTGTTTGATGGGTATGTTGTTTCTTGGTTATGTTGATATTTGTTGTTTGATTTTTATGTTGTTTGTTAGTTATATTATGTTGATGATGTTTGATGGTTATATTGTTTGATGTTGTTTGATGTTTGTTGGTTGTTGGTTATGAGTGGTGGTTATGTGATTTGCTGGTTATGTTGGTTATGTTTGATGATTATGTTTCTTTGTTATGTTGATGTTGTTTGATGGTTATGTTATGTTGATGTTTGTTGGTTTTTGGTTATGTTTGATGGTTATGTTATGTTGATGTTGTTTGATGTTTGAGGGTTATGTTGTTTCTTGTTGATGTTGTTTGATGTTTGTTGTTTAATGGTTATGTTTCTTGGTTATGTTTGATGTTTGTTGGTTATGTTGGCAATGTTGGTTATGTTCTTTGATGTTTCTTGGTTATGTGATTTGTTGGTTGTTGGTTATGTGATTTGATGGTTATGTTGTTTGTTATTTTTGCAGGACATATTTGAAATAAATGGTGTTACTAGGCAAAATTCCCACGTTGTTTCTAGGCAAATCATGTCTAGACACGTTCCCAGGTGGTCGAAGTCCCCACAATACCTTTCTAGGCAAAAACATGCCTCTCCAGGTTTTTTCCTCTTATATATGTCCAAACATAGCTCCCCAGGTGGTTGAAGTCCCCCGCGATGCTTTTCTAGGCAAAAACATGCCTCCTATACATGTCCAAACATAGCTCCCCAGGAGGTTGAAGTCCCCCGCGATGCTTTCCTAGGCAAAAACATGCCTGTTATACATGTCCAAACATAGCTCCCCAGGTAGTAGAAGTTCCCCACGATGCCTTTCTAGGCAAAAACATACCTCCCAAGGTGTTTTCCCCCATTTACTTGTCCAAACATGCCTCTCAGCTAGTAACACTCCCCACGATGTTTTTCTCGGCTAAAACATAACTCTCCAGGTGTTTTTCCTCCTATAAATGTCCAAACATAGCTCCCCAGGTGGTAGAACCCCCCCCCCCCCCCCCGATGCCTTTCTATTAAAAGCCATAGAGAACTTTTGGTAAAGCGCCCCAAGCAAGTCGTCCATGAAAACATTCACAGTATTTTGTATCAGGAACCTTATTCTAAAAGTAACCTATTGCAGGACAGCTAAGATTCCCCATTTTTTGGCACTCGTTAGAATGATGCGTTACTCTTCCGATTTGATACACTCCAGGGGACAGTTGTTCTCAAGATATTAATAACGATAAAGCGAAAAATATCGTTTCTTTACGTGGGATATTAGATTTCACACTATCGCGACAATACGCCCCCCTCCTCCTTCTAGCATGCGATACTGGGGGAATAAGGTTGATATTAGGTGCAATTTTTAGGCATTATTGTGGCTTATAAAGGGATAAAATATAAAGAATAACATGCGTAATTTAAAGAAAGACGGGGGGGGAGGGGAGGACTCTGGGGAGGGGGAGCGTCTGTAAGGGGAGAAGGCCCGTTTTTCCCTTGCCAGCTCACCACTGTTATATTTATAATTTTTTCGCTGCAATAAGCGGTAATTTTTAAGTGTATATTTATTGTTAGTCTGCCTCCCTCGACTAGGGTACCGGCCCTGCTCGCTGCTCGCCTCCGAGAAACTGTCCAGTCCCCCGAACGGTTCGTCTCAGCCCAGGGCACATTTTTTTCGTCAGAAATATCAGGGAGGGGATCATAATATACGCAAAAGAACCTTGTATTATAGAAAATCAGGGCTCCTAGCATACAACCCCTGAGGGCAGGAGAGGGGGGAGTGATTTTAGATGCAAATTTAAGACATATTAAGAGCTTTTAAGGAAATATCCCTTTTCATTAAGATTAATTTATCTGAAACCCATGATTTGGGATGTTTGGTTCACTATTTTGGACTTTTCTGAGCTAGGTTTCTTACCCTTTCGTAGGTGTGTGTTGTATGAAACTTTTAATTTGGGATGTGTAGTTTCCTATTTCGGGCTTTTCTGAGCTAGGTTTCTTAGTCTATCGTAGGTGTGTTGTCTGAAACCTATGATTTGGGATGTTTGGTTTACTATTTTGGACTTTTCTGAGCTAGGTTTCTTAGCCTTTCGTAGGTGTGTGTTGTATGAAACTTATGATTTGGGATGTGTAGTTTGTTATTTAGGGCTTTTCTGAGCTAGGTTTCTGAGCTAAAATTTAAAGTTCTGTTCCAAATTTTTCATAGAAGATAGAAAAAGTTATACATTGATCGTGAATATTCGCCATGAAGATAAGGAGCTCCACTTTAATTCTGAGTTTTCTCTTCTTCTCCTCGGGTTCTCTTCTGAATTTTCTTAAAGAAAAGAAAAAAGTTAGCTCAATTCTGAATTTTACCAATGAAAATGAAAAAAGCTTCCACTTCAGTTCTTAATTTCTCAAAGACATAAAAAATTTAAAGTTCAGTTCTAAACTTTTCCGTAGAAGATAGGAAAAGTTATACTATGATTGTGATTATTTTCCATGAAGATAAAAAGTTTCACTTTAATTCTAAATTTTCTTAAATTCAGTTCCGATTTTTCTCAAAGAGATGAAAAAATTTAAAGTTCTGTTCCAAATTTTTCATAGAAGATAGAAAAAGTTATACTTTGATCGTGAATATTCCGTAGAAGATAGGAAAAGTTAAACTATGATTGTGATTATTTTCCATGAAGATAAAAAGTTTCACTTTAATTCTAAATTTTCTTAAATTCAGTTCCGATTTTTCACAAAGAGATGAAAAAATTTAAAGTTCTGTTCCAAATTTTTCATAGAAGATAGGAAAAGTTATACTTTGATCGTGAATATTCGTCATGAAGATCAGGAGCTTCACTTTAATTCTGAGTTTTCTCGAAGAAGTGTAAAATGTTCAAGTTCTCTTCTGAATGTTAAAATGTTCGGGCTCCTAGTATACAACCCCTGAGGGTAGGGGAGGGGGGGGGAGTGATTTTAGATGCAAATTCAAGACATATTAAGAGCTTTTAAGGAAATATCCCTTTTTCATTAAGATAAATTTATGGATATTTAACAATATCCTAACAATAGTTTCAACCCCCCACCTAGCATTCATTTTCAGAGAACACCTTGATAGTGTATGGTGTATGAAACTTAAGATTTGAGATGTATAGTTTGTTATTTCGGGCTTTTCTCAGCTAGGTTTCCTGGTCTTTCGTAGGTGTGTTTTGTCTGAAACCTATGATTTTAGATGTTTGGTTTACTATTTTGGACTTCCCTAAGCTAGGTTTCTTAGCCTTTCGTAAGTGTGTGTTGTATGAAACTTATGATTTGGGATGTGTAGTTTGCTATTTCGGGCTTTTCTGAGCTAGGTTTCTTAGTCTTTCGTAGGTGTTTTTTGTATGAAACTTATGATTTGGGATGTGTAGTTTGCTATTTCAGGCTTTCTGAGCTAGGTTTTTTAGTCTCTTTTAGGTGTGTGTTGTCTGAAACCCATGATTTGGGATGTTTGGTTCACTATTTTGGACTTTACTGAGCTAGGTTTCTTACCCTTTCGTAGATGTGTGTTATATGAAACTTTTAATTTGGGATGTGTAGTTTGCTATTTCGGGCTTTTCTGAGCTAGGTTTCTTAGGCTGTCGTAGGTGTGTTGTCTGAAACCTATGATTTAGGATGTTTGGTTTACTATTTTGGACATTTCTGAGCTAGGTTTCTTAGCCTTTCGTAGGTGTGTGTTGTATGAAACATGATTTGGGATGTGTAGTTTGTTATTTCGGGCTTTTCTGAGCTAGGTTTCTTAGTCTTTCGTAGGTATGTTGTCTGAAACCTATGATTTGGGACGTTTGGTTTTTTACTATTTTGGACTTTTCTGAGCTAGGTTTCTTAGCCTTTAGTAGGTGTGTGTTGTACGAAACCTATGATTTGGGATGTATAGTTTGTTATTTCGGGCATTTCTGAGCTAGGTTTCTTAACCTTTCGTATGTGTATGTGTTGTCTAAACCCGTGATTTGGGATGTTAGGCCTACTGTTTCGGGCTTTTCTGAGCTAGGATTCTTAGCCTTTCGTAAGTATGTGTTATCTGAAATTATGATTTGCGATGTTTGGTTTACTATTTTGGACTTTTCTGAGCTATGTTTCAAAGTCTTTCGTAGGTGTGTGTTGTCTGAAACCTATGATTTTGGATGTTTGGTTTACTATTTTGGACTTTTCTGAGCTAGGTTTCTTAGCCTTTCGTAGGTTTGTGTTGTTTGAAACCTATGATTTTGGATGTTTGGTTTACTATTTTGGACTTTTCTGAGCTAGGTTTCTTAGCCTTTCGAAGCTGTCTGTTGTACGAAACTTATGATTTGGGATGTGTAGTTTGCTATTTCGAGCTTTTCTGAGCAAGGTTTCTTAGTCTATCGTAGGTGTGTGTTGTCTGAAACCTTTGATTTGGGATATTTGGTTTACTATTTTGTACTTTTCTGAGATAGGTTTCATAACCTTTCGTATTTGTGTGTGTTGTATGGAACTTATGATTTGGGGTGTATAGTTTGCTATTTCGGGCTTTTTTGAGCTAGGTTTCCTAGTCTTTCGTAGGTATGTGTTATCTGAAACCTATGATTTGGGATGTTTGGTTTACTATTTTGGACTTTTCCGAGCTAGGTTTCTTACCCTTTTGTAGGTTTGTCTTGCCTGAAACCTATGATTTTGGGATGTTTGATTTACTATTTTGGACTTTTCTGTGCTAGGTTTCTTAGCCTTTCGTAGGTATATGTTGTCTGAAACCTATGATTTGGGATGTCTAGTTTACTATTTTGGACTTTCCTGAGCACGGTTTCTTTGTCTTTCGTAGGTGTGTGTTGTCTGAAACTTATGATTTGGGATGTTTTGTTTATTATTTTGGACTTTTCTGAGCTACATTTCGTAGCCTTTCGTAGGTTTTTGTTGTACGAAACTTATGATTTGGGATTTCACATTGGATTTTTCCATTGAAGTGCAAGACTTGGGTTTTGTTTATTATTTTGGACTTTTCTGAGCTACGTTTCGTAGCCTTTTGTAGGTGTGTGTTGTACGAAACTTATGATTTGGGATTTCACATAGGATTTTTTCGTTGAAGTGCAAGACTTGGAATATTTTTGTAGTGTTATGTCGTGTTTTATCTCTTGTTCATTTGAAGATCTTTTCACTGAAATGTAAGACTTAGAGTATTTTTGTGATGTTATGTGGATTTTTTTTCGCTTCAATGTTGGACTTGGAATATTTTTGTCACGATTTACCTTATCACTCATACACTCTCTTGATGTTTCAAAGCTCATATTGGAAATTTTTCATTTAAGTGTAAGAGCTGGAGTATTTTTATAATGTTATTTCTAATTTACCTTTTCACTGTTACATTCTCTTAATGTTTCAAAGTTGATTTTGGAATTTTTTCATTGAAGTGTAAGACTTGGAACATTTTTTGTAGTGTTATGTAGTGATTTAACTTATCACCGTTACACTCTCTTGATGTTTCAAGGTTCACTATGGAACTTATTTTTCATTGAATTGTAAGACTTGGAATATTTTTGTAGTGTTTCATTTACCTTGTCACTGCTACACACTGTTGAAGTTTAAAAGTTCATTTTGGAATTTTTTCATAGAAGTGTGAAGAGTTGGAATATTTTTCTAGTGTTATTTCGTAATTTACCCAATCACTGTTACACTCTCTTGATGTTTCAAAGTTTTTTTTTTATTTTTTCTTTGAAGTGTAAGAGTTGGAATATTTTTGTAGTGTTATGTAGCGATTTACCTTTTCACCGTTACACTCTCTTGATGTTTCAAGGTTCTCTATGGAATATATTTTTCATTGAAGTGTAAGAATTGGAATATTTTTGCAGTGTTTTGTCATGATTTACCTTGTCACTGCTACACTCTGTTGAAGTTTCAAAGTTGATTTTGGAATTTTTTCATAGAAGTGTGAAGAGTTGGAATATTTTTCTAGTGTTATTTCGTAATTTACCCTATCGCTGTTACACTCTCTTGATGTTTCAAAGTTGATTTTTTATTTTTTCATTGAAGTGCAAGACTTGGAATATTTTTGCAGTGTTTTGTCATGATTTACCTTGTCACTGCTACACTCTGCTGAAGTTTCAAAGTGCATTTTGGAATTATTTTCGTTGAAACGTATGACTTGGAATATTTTTGTAGTGTTATGTTGTGATTCTCCTTTTGACTGTTACGCTCTGCTGATGTTTCAAAGTTCATTTTGGATTTTTTGTTCATTGAAATGTAAGACTTGGAACATTTTTATAGTGTTTTGTTATGATTTACCCTGTCACCGTTGCACTCTGCTGATGTTTCGAAAGTACATTTTGGAATTTTCTCGTTGAAACATAAGACTTGAAATATTTTTTCTAGTGTTATTTCATGATTTACCTTGTCATTGAAATGTAAGACTTGAATCATTTTGTAGCGGTTTACCATGTCAGTGCTGCGTTCTGTTGGTGTTTTAAAGTTCATTTCAGGATTTTTTTTTCGTTGAAATATAAGACTTGGAATATTTTGTAGTGGTTTTACATGTCACTGCTATATTCTGTAGATGTTTCAAAGTTCAGTTTGAGATTTTTTCGTTGAAATGTAAGACTTGGAATATTTTTTCTAGTGGTTTACCATGTCACTATTACATTTCTGTTGTTGTTTAAAAGTTCATTTGGAATTTTTCGTTGAAATGTAAGACTTGGAATTTTGTGTAGTGCTTTACCATGTCATTGCTATATTCTGCTAATGTTTCAAAGTTCATTTTGGAATTTTTGTCTCGGAATGTAAGACTTGAAATATTTTTGCACTGCTGTCTCGTGGTTTACCATATCACTGCTACATTCGGTCGATGTTTTAAAGTTCATTTTGGGATTTTTTCATTGAAATGTTAGACTTGAAATATTTTTGTAATGTTGTGTCGTGGTTTACCATGTCACTGCTACATTCCGTCGGTGTTTCAAAGTTCACTTTGGAATTTTTTCGTTGAACTGTAAGACTTGGAATTTTTTTGTAGTGTTATCTCAGGATTTACTTTCTCCTCGTTACATTCTGTAGATGTTTCAAAGTTCATTTTGGAATTTTTATCTCGAAATGTAAGACTTGAAATTATTTTGCATAATTTTCTCTTGGTTCACCATGTCACTTCTACATTCTGTTGATGTTTCAAAGTTCATTTCGGGAAATTTTTCCTTGAAATGTAAGACTTGGAATATTTTGTAATTTACACGGTGATTAGGAGGGGGGGGACTTGAGAATTAGTTTAAAATATTCAGCCAAAGTGAAGTAGTTTTTCTACATTTAAGTTAGGTTCATCTAAGTGAGGTTAACATGAGCGTTCGTGTTAACCTAAGTTAAATGAACCTAACTTAAGCGTAGAAAAACCTACTTCACTTCGGCTGAATATTTTGAACAAACTCTCAGGTTCCTCCCCCCCAAGTCTCCGTTTAAATTACAAAATATTCCAAGTCTTACATTTCAAGGAAAAAATCCCGAAATTAACTTTGAAACATCAACAGAACATAGCAGTGACATGGTGAACCACGAGAAAACAGTGCAAAAAATTTCAAGTCTTACATTTCGAGATAAAAAATTCCAAAATGAACTTTGAAACATCTACAGAATGTAACGATGAGAAAGTAAATCATGAGATAACACTACAAAAATATTTCAAGTCTTACAGTTCAACGAAAAAATTCCAAAGTGAACTATGAAACACTGACATAATGTAGCAGTGACATGGTAAACTACGACACAATACTACAAAATTATTCCAAGTCTTACATTTCAAGGATAAAATTCCGAAATGAACTTTAAAACACCGACGGAATGTAGCAGTGATATGGTAAACCACAAGACAGCAGTGCAAAGATATACATTCCGAGACAAAAATTCCAAAATGTACTTTGAAACATTAGCAGAATGTAGCACTGACATGGTAAAGCACTACAAAAAATTCCAAGTCTTATATTTCAACGAAAAGTTCTAAATGAACTTTGAAACAACAACAGAAATGTAACAGTGACATGGTAAACCACTACAAAAATATTCCAAGTCTTACATTTCAGCGAAATAATCTCAAACTGAACTTTGAAACATCTACAGAATGTAGCAGTGACATGGTAAACCACTACATAAATATTCCAGGTCTTACATTTCAACGAAAAAAATCCTGAAATGAACTTTGAAACTCCAACAGAATGTATCACTGACATGGTAAACCGCTACAAAATATTTCAAGTCTTACATTTCAACGAAAAAATTCTAAAATGAACTTTCAAACATCAGCAGAGTGTATCAATGACAAGGTAAATCATGAAATAACACTAAAAAAAATATTTCAAGTCTTACATTTCAACGAGAAGATTCCGAAATGAACTTTGAAACATCAGCAGAGTATAACACTGACAGGGTAAATCATAACAAACACTACAAAAATATTCCAAGTCTCGCACTTCAATGAAAAATAAATTCCATAGTGGACCTTGAAACATCAAGAGAGTGTAACGGTGATAAGGTAAATCACTACATAACACTACAAAAATATTCGAAGTCTTACACTTCAATGAAAAAATACCAAAATTAACTTTGAACCATCAAGAGAGTGGAAAAGTGTCTGGGTAAATTACGAAATAACACTACAAAAATATTCCAACTCTTACACTTCGATGAAAAAATTCCAAAATGAACTTTGAAACTTCAACAGAGTGTAGCAGTGACAAGGTAAATCATGACGTAACACTACAAAAATATTCGAAGTCTTACACATCAATGAAAAATAAATTCCATAATGAACCTTGAAACATCAAGAGAGTGTAACGGTGATAAGGTAAATCACTACATAACACTACAAAAATATTCGAAGTCTTACACTTCAATGAAAAAATTCCAAAATGAACTTTGAAACATCAAGAGAATGTAACAGTGATAAGGTAAATTAGAAAATAACATTATAAAAATATTCCAACTCTTAGACTTCAATGAAAAATTCCGAAATGAACTTTGAAACATCAAGAGAGTGTAACAGTGATAAGGTAAATCGTGACAAAAATATTCTAAGTCTTACATTTCAGCGACAAAAAAAATCCACACAATGTCACAAAAATATTTTAAGTCTTACATTTCAGTGACAAAAAATTTCAAATGAACTTTGAAACATCAACAGAGTGTAAGAGTGATAAGATAAAACACGACATAACACTACAAAAATATTCCAAGTCTTGCACTTCAATGAAAAATCCTATGTGAAATCCCAAATCATAAGTTTCATACAACACACACCTACGAAAGGCTACGAAACGTAGCTCAGAAAAGTCCAAAATAGTAAACTAGACATCCCAAATCATAGGTTTCAGATAACACACACCTACGAAAGGCTAAGAAACCTAGCTCAGAAAAGTCCTAAATAGTAAACCAAACATCCCAAAATCATAGGTTTCAGACAAGACACACCTACGAAAGGCTAAGAAACCTAGCTCAGAAAAGTCCAAAATAGTAAACCAAACATCCCAAATCATAGGTTTCAGATAACACATACCTACGAAAGACTAAGAAACATAGCTCAAAAAAGCCCGAAATAGCAAACTATACACCCCGAATCATAAGTTCCATACAATACACACATGCGAAAGGTTAAGAAACCTAGCTCAGAAAAGTCCAAAATAGCAAACCAAACATCCCAAATCATAGGTTTCAGACAACACACACCTACGAAAGACTAGGAAACCTAGCTCAGAAAAGCCCTAAATAGCAAACTATACATCCCAAATCATAAGTTTCATACAACACACACCTACGAAAGGCTACGAAACCTAGCTCAGAAAAGTCCAAAATAGTAAACTAGACATCCCAAATCATAGGTTTCAGATAACACACACCTACGAAAGGCTAAGAAACCTAGCTCAGAAAAGTCCAAAACAGTAAACCAAACATCCAAAAATCATAGGTTTCAGACAAGACACACCTACGAAAGGCTAAGAAACCTGGCTCAGAAAAGTCCAAAATAGTAAACCAAGCATCCCAAATCTCAGGTTTCAGATATCACATACGTACGAAAGACTAAGAAACCTAGCTAAAAAAAGCCCGAAATTGCAAACTATACACCCAAAATCATAAGTTCCATACAACATACACACACATACGATAGGTTAAGAAACCTAGTTCAGAAAAGTCCAAAATAGCAAACGAAACATCCGAAATCATAGGTTTCAGACAACACACACCTACGAAAGACTGGGAAACCTAGCTCAGAAAAGGCCGAAATAGCAAACTATACATCCCAAATCATAAGTTCCATGCAACACACACCTACGAAAGGCTAAGAAACCTAGCTCAGAAAAGTCCAAAATAGTAAACCAAACATCCCAAAACATAGGTTTCAGATAAAACACACCTACGAAAGACTAAGAAACCTAGCTCAGAAAAGCCCGAAATAGCAAACTACACATCCCAAATCATAAGTTTCATACAACAGACACCTTCGAAAGACTAAGAAACCTAGCTCAGAAAAGTCTAAAATAGTAAATCAAACGTCCAAAATCATAAGTTTCAGGCACCACACACCTACGAAAAGCTAAGAAACATAGCTCAGAAAAGTCCAAAATAGTCAACCAAACATCGCAAATCGTAATTTCTGATAGCACATACCTACGAAAAGCTAAGAAACCTAGCTCAGAAATGCCTGAAATAGTAAGCAAAACATTCCAAATCATGGGTTTCAAACATCACAAAAACATACGAAAGGTTAAGAAACCTAACTGAGAAAAGCCCGAAATAGCAAACTATACATCACAAATCATAAGTTTTATACAACACACACTTACGAAAGATTAGAAAACCTAGCCCAGAAAAGCCCGAAATAGCAAACTATACACCCCAAATCATAAGTTTCATACAACACACACCTACGAAAGGCTAAGAAACCTAGCTCAGAAAAATCGAAAATTGTGAACCAAACATCCCAAATCATGGGTTTCAGACAACACACACCTACGAAAGGCTAAGAAACCTAGCTCAGAAAAGTCCAAAATAGTAAGCCAAACATCCAAAATCATAGGTTTCAGACAACACACCTACGAAAAACTAAGAGACCGAGCTCAGAAAAGCCCAAAATAGCAAACTACACATCCCAAATCATAGGTTTCAGACAACATACACCTAAGAAAGACTAAGAAACCTAGCTCAGAAAAGCCCGAAATAGCAAGCTATACCTCCCAAATCATAGGTTTCAGACAACACACACCTACGAAAGGCTAAGAAACCTAGCTCAGAAAAATCGAAAATTGTGAACCAAACATCCAAAATCATAGGTTTCAGACAACACACACCTACTAAAGGCTAAGAAACCTAGCTCAGAAAAGTCCATAATAGTAAGCCAAACATCCAAAATCATAGGTTTCAGACAACACACCTACGAAAGGCCAAGAAACCTAGCTCAGGGAAGTCTAAAATAGTAAACCAAACATCCGAAATGATCGGTTTCAGACAACACACACCTACGAAAGACCATGAAACATAGCTCAGAAAAGCCCGAAATAGTAAACTATACATCCCAAATCATAAGTTTCATACAACACACACTATCAAGGTGTCCTCTGAAAATGGATGCTAGGTGGGGGTTGAACCTATTGTTAGGATATTGTTAAATATCTATAAATTTATCTTAATGAAAAAGGGATATTTCCTTAAAAGCTCTTAATATGCCTTAAATTTGCATCTAATATCACTCCCCTTCCCCTACCCTCAGGGTTGTATGCTAGGAGCCCTGATTTTGTATAATACATGGTTCTTTTTGCATGTATTATGACCCCCTCCCTGATATTTCTGCTGAAAAAAATTTGCCCTGGGCTGAGACAAACAGTTCGGGGGACTGGACAGTTCGTCGGAGGTGAGCAGCGAGCAGGGCCGGTAACCTAGTGGAGGGAGGCAAGCTAACAATAAATTTACACTTCAAAATTACCGCTTTTTGTAGCGAAAAAATTATAAATATAACAGTGGTGAGATGGCGAGCGAAAAACGGGCCTCCTCCCCTCACAGACGCTCCCTCTCCCCATAGTCCTCTCCCCCATCTTTCATTAAATTACGCATGTTATTCTTTATACTTTATCCCTTTTTAAGCCACAATAATGCCTAAAAATTGCACCTAATATCAACCTTATTCCCCCAGTATCGCATGCTAGGAGGAGGGGGGTTGCGTATTGTCGCGATAGTGTGAAATCTAATATCCCACGGAAAGAAACTATACATTTTCGTTTTATCGTTATTAATATCTTGAGAGCAAATGTCCCCTGGAGTGTATCAAATCGTGAGAGTAACGCATCATTCTAACGAGTGCCAAAAAATGGGAAATCTTAGCTGTCATGCAGTAGGTTATTTTTAGAGTAAGGTTCCTGATACAAAATACTGTGAATGGTTTCATGGAAGACTTGCTTGGGGCGCTTTACCAAAAGTTCTCTTTGGCTTTTAATAGAAAGGCATCTTGGGGGGAGTTCTACCACGTGGGGAGCTATCATTGGGCATGTATAGGAGGAAAAACACCTGGAGAGGTATGTTTTTGCCAAGAAAAACATCATGGGGAGTGTTGCTAGCTGAGAGGCATGTTTGGACATGTAAATGAGAGTAAAACACCTGGGGATGTATGTTTTTGCCTAGAAAGGCATCGTGGGGAACTTCTACCACCTGGGGAGCTATGTTTGGACATGTATAGGAGATTGCCTAGAAAAGCATCGCGTTGGACTTCAACCTCCTGGGGAGCTATGTTTGGACATGTTTAGGAGGCATGTTTTTGCCTAGAAAAGCATCGCGGGGTCTTCAACCACCTTAGGAGCTATGTTTGGACATGTATAGCAGAATAACACCTGGAGAGGTATGTTTTTGCCTAGAAAGACATTGTGGGGGCTTCAACCAACTGGGAACGTGTTTAGACGTGATTTGCCTAGAAACAACGTGGGAAGTTTGCCATGTAACACCATTTATTTCAAATATGTCCTGCAAACATAACAAAAACATAACCATCAAGTCACATAACCAACAACCAACAAATCACATATCCAAGAAACATCAAACAACATAACCAACAAATCACATAAGCATCAAGCATAACCAACACAACCAAAAAACATCAAACATAACCGAGATTCATAACCATCAAACAACAAACATCAAACAACATCAACAAGAAACAACATAACCATCAAACATAACCAACAACCAGCAAACATCTAACAACATCAACATAACATAACCATCAAATAACATAACCATCAAACATAACCAACAACCAACAAACATCAACATAACATAACCTACAAATATAACCAACATAACCAACACTCATAACCAACAACTAACAAACATCAAACAACATAACCATCAAACATCATCAACATAACATAACCAACAAACAACATAACCATCAAACAAAATAATCATCAAACATCATCAACATAACATAACCAACAAACAACATAACCATCAAACAACAAACATCAACATAACCATGAAACAACACAACCATCAAACAACATCAACATAACCATCAAACGTATGTTAATTTCCCTGAGTTAATATTGTATTGGTGTGCTTGAAATAATCATGGGGGTACTACTAGTAACCTGTCTTACAATCAACAGAAAAAGACAGCGCAAACAAGAAAAGAAAAAAAAATGCAAAACTGACAAGAAAAACAAATATAAACAGAAAGTACTACATAATAACATAACTATTTGAGAAGGTGGACCCATTCACGGTCCAGCAGCTCTAGTTTTTTCACGTAATTCTGAATTACCTCCTCCACGGCATATTTTGCAACAATATGGCGGTTTCTAACAAAAGGTGGCACTTGAAGCAGATATCGGGCTTTTTTGAAAAATACCGACCTTATGTCTTTCTTGTTTCGTGCATTCAGGAGCTTCCAAAAAGGAAACAGATACAAGACATGAGGCATAGCTACTGCATTATAAAGTCGATCCAGATATTACGGCTTGAATTGCGACGGCTAGTGACAACACCCGCATTGGCAATGCGCACTTTTTTTTAGAAAGGTGTTCAATAAGCGAATACTGGGTTTCTTGAAGATTCTGACCAATCGGCAGGCCAAGGTACGTAATGTGACTAGACGGTGTTACGGTAATTCCACCGAGCCTGACTGTAGTATTATCTTCAGGGCAATTAAAAAAACAAAACAGCAGACTTTTGTACATTAAAACTGCAAACCAATATCAGCATAACTTTTTCAAGACGCGAGAAATTGTTTTCTAATGATGAAAGCAACCGAGACAGATTTAAAAGATCATCTCCAAAACCACGAATTTACAAGTCAATATGCTTGAAAATATAATTCGGGGGAGATAACCTGTTGTGTATAATTAACACTGTTATTATACAAAGTAGGAGACGTTATAGCCCTTGCTTAATTGCCTTATGTACGGAAATCTCCCCACTAAGCTCACCATCTTGCAAACGAACACGAAGCTTGAGGTTCCTATACATTTCACTTAGTGACCTTACAAAAGAAGAACGCACGCCTCGCTTACACAGCTCTACCAAAATCTGGGCATGAATCCCAGAGTTAAAAGCTCTCCTGACATCATACTGACCTAAGATCAAAGTTTTTCGCGAGAGATGAGCATTAAGTAATATGTTTGCAAGAAGATAAAATACATTGGTGCACCCGAGGTCTTTTCGAAAACCAAACTGCTGTGGAGGCGTCTCACATTTATCATAAATCTCATCAAACACAACAATCTCGAATAGTTTACAAAATACTAAAAATATCGTTACTGGCCTATACGAAGAAGGCTGCTGGGCTAGCTTCCCCTTCTTTAATATCGGGATAACCATACCCACATTAAAGCAACTCGGGACTATACCTTGTTTCAAAACCATCTGAAATAGAAGGGCAATGTGATGGTAAAGATGTAACCTCCCAAAGAAAGATGTAGAGCACAAATACTATCGAAGCTTTTCGAGTATACCTTATTCAGCTTTTTAACGGCCTGGCAAATTAAGACCGGTGACACTTAGAAATCGTCGAAGGTATCGGTAGGCATAGAAACCAGCTCACTTTCGTAATTAGACTGCAGAACTGGATCAGGTGCTTTTAACTCAGAATCAAAGTAAGCACTCCACTGATTAGCAGAAATATTAGACATAAGCATAGCTTCTTCAGGCTTAGACCGAAGCGACCAAATAAGGTTCGGATTCTTACTGAGCTTTTGCACAAAATTTTCTTTGAGGGTTGCACGGTGGGCATCTAAAGCTTTATTGAACTTTCGTTTAGTATGGATTCGAATCTTGTTCACTATTCCACTCCGTGGCTTCCCGCTATCATGCCAAACTTTAAGCCACAGCATCGCTGACGCACAAGTCGTCGCTAGCTCCGGATTTCTAGACCACCCTTTCTCCTGCGATCTATTACGGATACGCTTCACAGGAACTGCTACACTCTCCGTGACACTCATAGCATGCGATATTTCTGCACAGTACATGTTTATCTGCAGACGCATTTCACTTTCACTACAATACGAGTTTGCATTTCTTTGCAACAGATGGAAGGGAACTTTTATTTTACTCAGGATATTACCACAAGTAGCCGAAAAGAGATCATTCGACACTTGTTTCCAGTCACTGCATACTCTCCATTGGGATTTGCACGGACCCGACAACTTCGGACAGTACAGTGTTATTGACAATGACAAATGCAAATAGTCAGAGTATGAACCATCAGCTGCAACTTTTACTTTGCCACTCACCGGGAGGTTTGTTAACACATGGTCATGATTTGAGACGGTGTTGGAAACACTGATAAATGTATAAGCTTTATCCTTAAAAACGACATTTAACTGATCAGGAAGGGAACCTATAACGATTTGAATCCTTTCAGATTCGGTATTAAGTACGTCGTATTTGAAGTCCCCCTGTTAATAGAACGTTCGTATTTCCAGAAATTTGAGCCTTCACGAAACAGCTTAGCTGAGTACACGCAACCGTGAACTTGCTGTCCGAGAGGCTAGATGTATAATTAGTAGGAAGATAGACGTTTATTATAACAGTATCTCGATTTTAACAGTGAGGAAACTTTTACTTGATGCTAAGAGTTCAGCCTGAAGAGACTTTCTCATCAAAGTGGCTAAACCACCAGATGGTCGACCTCTGGATTTCACACGTTCAGCTGGCCGAATAAAGCACTGGAGTGAACTCGAGCAGGATAGTATTGTCCTCGGAAAGCAGGTGCTCTTGTATATAAATTACTACATTTGTTAGGGTCATAATATCCAGCAGAACTGTTTTCTCAAGTGCTATCCCATTTATATTCCAAGACAGAATACTACACATTTTGGGAGCGTGATCCATCATTCAAGTTTTTTCTGTTATCGGGACAGGCATAGTGGTAACTTTTGTGCCTAGTCGAATTGTAATTCAGATACCGAGTAGGATTTTCACAAGGGTTCTCAGGGGAGCTTGTGTGGCCAGTTTCTCCACAGCGGCTACAAGTTTCAGCTTCCTTACAGTCCGTCGCTATGTGCCCCACACGATGGCACCGATAACACCTTTGAGGCATCAAGCAGAATTCATCTAGACGAAATAGCAAAAAGCAGAATTCTTCTAGACGGAATATTACGAAACCAATTTTAGTTGGGTTCGTTAAGGCAGCGGACAATGCACTTTTAGAGGGGTAATACATTTTAAACGCTTGCGGATTGTCGCACTGCGAATCGCGGAATACTTTTTCACAGTCTTTTGACAGACTTTTCAGAAGGTCCTCCATCACGTTGCTGGGGAGATGTTTCACTATACCGATGAACTGGGATTTAACAAGTCGATTGTCAATTTTATGGGTACTTTTGAGGGCAGCCGAGACTTTTTCTACTGCCTGCTTCGAAGAGACTGACAGTTGCCATTCCTTATTTCTCCGCCTGAGCACTGCATCCGCTAATGCTGTATCACCCAGTGCCAAGCTTGTTAAAAAGTCCTTTCGCTTTCCTTGATCGTCTAACTCAGGAGGCATATTCTTCACGACAACCGAGAACTGTAGTTTTCCCACATTTAGTGTCGAGGATAACTTTGAAACCATTGTTCAGTGTATCTACCTTGCGGGAAAACCTTGGCAGCTCACGGTCCATTTTTATCGTCATTTCGTTCACTTTTTTAGTAATACAGACTGCGATTTCGACACCATGTGTGGGAACAGACTACGGTTCGAGAATAACGAAAGTCGGAAGCTCTTTCCCGGCCTTAGCACAGCGCCATATTGCTTTCGCAATATCCGTCAAGTTATCACAGTCTTTTTTGCATTCGCGTAATCGTTCGTCATATCCGAATTCACCCTCATAGTAAGTCCACAGCAGTTTTTTGTCTTCCATAATACTGGCATGATCGAAAAACTCTACTCCTTTGTTAACGAACATATCCGTCCTTATACCCTTTGTCATGCATCGAGAGGCAAAGTTTAAAACTGATAATAATATAATGTATATTGGAAAACCCGAGGATAATATACATAAGTCGTGATTACATACATATAACTGCAAACATATTAAAGTCGGAACCAAACACTATAGACTTCTGTTTGTGACGTGTGCGCCTCACCTCTATCACTTTTAACACGAAACTTGCCACCATAACAATTGTTTGGGAAGTTGTATATATTAAACTTCCAATCCACATTCATTTGCTCTTTCTCATTTGGTTATTATGATTTTTTTTTCTTGATGTAATGAGAAATAAAAACACATAGCCCGAAATAAACATTGTTTTCAGCAAATCAAATGACGCTCTGATCTCTTTAAGTCATATTGGGCCTGAGCCCTACTGCTGTTGTGGTAATTTCTGTTCGTTTTAAGCTTTAATTCGCTTTTAAATTTAATTTCTTTTCGTTTTGGGTTTCATTTATTTCTTGATAGTGGTTTCTAGTCGTCTTACGCTTTAATTGTTATTTGACGCTATTATCTGCTCTTTATTGGTTTATGTTGTTCTTTGTTTATTTTTAAAAACCATATTTGTGGAAATCTTTTTGAACATTTTCCTAAGTCTATACGTTTCTTGCTCGTGGGTGGGGGCGGGGGCTTTTATAAAAAAAAAATAATGGTTTTCTGAATAATTAAGAAACTGTATTTTGATCTGATAATACCGTGCAAGATGTTGACAATATCAGGCAGGATTTTGATACGCCTTGCTGGGTTTCATTCTTGACTGCCTCAAACGACGACATGTGTGCAAAAAATATGTCAATTTAGTCAATTATATTAAGTAAATTTTATATATTAGCATGAGATATCCTATGATTTTATAAAATATGACAAATATGTTACCTTAATAACATTGTTATTGACAAGTCTGCTTTGTAAAGTAAATTACATATAATAGCATAAAATGTCTCTTGATTGTATCTAAATCCCTCTAGTTTGGCAGGTGTGTCATTTCAAATATCCAAAATTGTAATTGAAAAGTCTGATTTGCTCAAATGATGAATATGATCTAAAGAATCTGTGTTATGACATAGAGTTACCATATTCCTCAAGTTTTATACCTAAGGTTGTTCAACGATTTAAGATATTACTACTTATAGCAGAATATATTTTACGAATATAATGTATGGTTTTGATTATAGCTCTTCCTTGCCGAATTTGATTCTTGGCTGTCCCAAAGAACGATGTTGAGGCTCAAAAATATGTCAATATAGTAAATTTATTTAAATTTGTTTCATATATTAGCATAAATGTCCAATGATTTTATCTAACTTCACAGATATTTCTTCTATGCATGATTAATTGTCCTGAACTATGATTCGTTATGACTGATCATGTTCGATTAAACTTAACCAATTAATTATGAAAAGCAGCTACTTGATTATAGTTATTTCTAATCATGTAATAAAATGTAGGTCACATTACACTTTTAACTTTTAAGACTGGACGTGGGGTGCAACCGTTAAGGACAACAGATGGGTGTTGCCATAACAGGACACTGTCATATTGCAGTGAAGTGTAACTGATAGAAAGTTTGTATCTCTTAGCTTCTACTCATGCACGTTATGGATATACTGTTAGCATTTACTCATTCCTGGATGTTTCAAGTAACTAAATTGAGTTCCGATAACTTGATTTTACTTGTAAAAGCATACGTAACGAATTCTAAAAACAAAGAAAAGCTGGAAAAGATCAACACTAGTAGCGTGAAAACTTCACACAATCACGATAACCACTCCAGATTTCTTTCTAGATAATTATGATAACTTTAGAAGTAAAGAAAAAGCTATTTCCCATGGGCGCGGTCGTATGTAATATAGGTACAGGTAGAATGCGCCATGGGAAGCATTACAGCCATAGGTAGGGGTGACTATCAAAAGCTTTACAGCCACAGCCAGGGCGCTTTCGGAATCAATACAGCCACAGCTAGGGAGACATCGAAACCATTGCAGCTACAGCCAGGGTGACATCGGAAGCATTTCTACCACAGACAGGGCGCCATCATAAGCGTTATAGTCACGGGTAGGACGCTGTCGGTAGCATTACAACCACAGACAGGGCAGCATCGGAAGCATTAAGAGCATACTACTGTCGTTTTAATGGTTTCATATATTTATTGAAGCTGCATCATTACTTTTATTTTCTGTTAGTGGACATTGCGAGAATTCTCTGGGTAATGCGTAGGCTACGTAGTATGATAAGATATTAACGACAAACACTAGAAAGAAGCAGTGAATTTGCTGCAGAAATTCAAGCTTTAAAAGTGCAGTTTTATAGTTTTGTTGCTTATGCGATTATTATTTTCAGATTTGTAGTACCATTATACGCTTAATGATCCAATCTGAACTGGCCAGTTTTATTGAAAGAATAATCACTTTTCCGCTAAATCGATAATAATGCATTCTATGACTTTTAAAATGAATGTTGCCGTTTGTATGTTTTGAGAAAGCAATTCGTGAATTTTAAAATATATATACAAAACAATGTTTTTGTAGAAAAAAAAAATCAACAAAGCCCTCCTACGTATAATGTTTATTGGAAAGATCAGGCATAGTTTTTTAATAGTTGCAGATTTTGCTAGGAGAGACATGGTGGTTTTGAGCATTTCCTTAGTAAGACTGGCTGAGTTTCCAGTCTCGTTAGCTTCCCATGGTTTGGGGTATGTTTTGCTGTTCATGTGGGAATTTTCATTAAAAATTATATTCAATAATAAATCAGAGAACTGATTGTTTGACTGTTTCAGGCATGCCTTGATGTTAACTAAGCTTCTTCGACCTGCAGAGAAGTCAACTTTAAAACGGATGGGTCATATTCTCTATGGAACAGAGGGTGCTAAAAATATGGGAATAAGACTTGTCAAAGATGGGCTTTTGACGTATATTTGCCATAATATCACCTTGCCATGTTCTGTATCTGATAAATGCATAAATAATGCCGACATAGCCACTGTACAATCTTACTTGGTTAAGGAAAGCCGTGCAACTCTATCTGGCAATGTATTCAAACAAATGGCCTTACTGAAAGCATATGGAATAATCCAACGAATTATGCAGTATGGTGTAAATAGTCTTGGTGCTCATAAAAAATTAGAGAGTCCTATGTTTTTTGTTTACTCTGGGCATGATATGACATTAGAGCCTCTACTATCCACCTTAGGTCTATACGGGGGCTTACCCCCTAGTTTTGCCACTAGCTTATTAGTTGAATATTATGTAGATGAAAATTTCGAAGTTTTTCTTAAGTTTGTTTTTAATGCTGAAGAAGTAACCGAGAATGTTGCTTATTGTGATGATCTGCCATGTGCGCTATACAAATTTAAGTCTAATTACGAAAATGACTTTAAAAATGTCTTTGGAACGTCCAATTTTCTCAATATTTGTAAGAAACAATTTAAAGAAATGCCATAAAAACGTGAAAAAATAAGGTTTATTACAAGCCATGGTTATTCCCTTGATATATCTGAAGAGGACTGACAGAGCTCGTGGAGTTTGTTTTATAGTATCTCGACAAGTGCTAAAAAACGCCAAACGATAAAGAGGTAAAATATATTCGAACGCAGAAGTTATTGAGAAGGTCGTTCACAAGGCGAGCTGAAATCCTCTCGTTTCAATGGCCGTTATTCTTCTCCATAATTATGCTTTACAAACTTTATTAGTTCTATTTTTGACTTTTTTTTCGTGTTTTCTATTAGTTCTATTTTTTACTTATATCAGATAAAAACAAAGGTTTATGTGTCTATTTATCTGTTATTATTTTTTGATGTTGCTTTTAAATACAGCAAATATGGATAAGCCGAATTTAAAAGCATTTGATTGGACGATAAAGAAAGTTTCTTTATCAATTAAATAATTTGTTTAACGATTATGTCATAGAAATTGTGGGACTGGAAAATAGAAAAAAAATTACATAATTTAGGCATTTTATGAAAGTCTTTTAGTATTGTGTTCAAATGACTGAATCAAATTATGGCAGGGATGGTAAATATTAAAACATACTTTTTTTAAAAGATTTTGCTGAAACTTGATGAACATGGAAATCCTTACATATCTTTTAAAATAGTTCCTACTACTTTACCATGCTTCTAAGCTGTATTTCATTGAAAACAATATGTATTATGAAAAATTTATTTTTTAATAGGGGTATATTTAGGATTTTTTGGGGGTGGGGGTATGATTTGATTTAGAAGGGGGTTTGCAAAAAAAAATATTACAAAACGCATCAAAGTTTTTTATATGCATTTTCGTAGTTTTTTTTACGAGTAGAATTGAAATTTTGGGCAGGGAGAGGAGGGGGGCTGAAGACCGGTAACACCCTTGACTCTGGATGCTTTGTTTTGTTTGAGAGGTGTTACATAAAAAACTTTACAAAAAGCATCAAATTTTTTATTTGGATTTTCGTAGCTTTTTTGAGAGTACAATTTAACCTTTGGGTGAAAGGGGGGGGGGAGCTGAATCCTGGTAAACTCTTTACTCAGGATACGGCCTTGAGTTGTCGTTTGAGGAAACACCATTTTTTTTTACTTTGCTTTCGCTTTGAAATCGCTTAAAATATCTGACACTTTCAGGAAAGCGCGAATAAAACCGACGCTATAATTTGGGTGCAAAGGGGATGACTTTTCAGTTCATATACCTAGTATTTTCTGCTTGTTTAGAGTTTGAGTTGAATAACAGTTTTATTTTTGGTACATTATAAGTTCATTATCGTTTTTTTTTTTTGTTAAGCCTAATATCTGTTTATTTTAACTTTAATATCTCTCCTTCAATATCTGTCTTTTTTTAACTATAATTGGGGTACATGGGGACGACTTCCCAGTTCACATGATTACATCTAGTAGTTTCTGTTCGTTTTGAGTTTGAGTTGAATATCAGTTTTATTTTTGGTTCATTATAAGATTATTTTTGATTCTATTTTTTTATTAAGTCTAATATCTGTTTCTATTAACTTTTTGTTCATTGTTCATTATAAATTCTGTTAGTTTTTTATATCTGCTCAAGACAAGGCTTCACTATTTATTTTTGTTAAAAAACTTTTTTTTTATTTAATCTCTGTTGCTTTTTAATTCGTTTCTGTAAAATGGAAAATAAAAAAAGAAAGAAAAAGAACTAAAAAAATGTCTTGAAGGTAACGATTGAGTAATTTATGATTTTATCCGAAGGCCCTAATTGAATGAGCAGGTAATATTGACCTTTCACTAAGGGCCCAAATTAAAAACATTTAAAATCTGAATCTATACAAATAGCAAATTTCTGAATGTATACTTAAGCTCGTTTAATTTCAACAAAAGATACTAGATTGTATGGTTAGCTAGAATGAAATAAATTGAAATTTAATCTAGTTCAAATTAGAATTTAAATTTATATTGGCCAGTAATTTTCATATTGCAAGAATTTTGTCATAAAGTATTCAAAAATGCCAAGAGGAAAGTGGTACATCGCTTACCCCACTTCTCTCCGTATCCATGTCCAAGTCCTCCATATCTATTTATTAAAAATTTATAGTAAACAAGAAAATACTATATGATATAGTATAAGTGTATTGTGCAGCTGAATGTGCATCGGTAAAAATAGTTTTTTTTCTAAGTATTGTAAATTCTTTACTTCGGCAGAAACAATCCTTATTTCGAGCTTAATGTTCCTATTTCTCATAATATCAAAAAAAAGAAGGAAAAAACCATCATAACTGAGATGATAAGGACTTATAGGTTATCAGGCAGGGGTAAGGGCAATATTATAAAGGATTATGAGGACTGTGGGTGGTATTAATATCCCAGAAAGCATAGTTACTGGAATTTTCAACTATGCCGAATAAAATGGCTATATAAAAATTTTTATTAGTTGTATTTGGGGAATTGATGGGTGTGGGAGGGGGGCTGTCTGCCCTCCAATCACTTTTGACGTTTAAAAAGGGCACTATGACTGAGTTTCCGATCAATTTCAATTTTCAAATAATTGCTGATACGCTCTTTTGACAACCTGAATGCGCATGCTATTTTATGATTTAATTCAACTTTCCCCTCAAAATTTCCTCGAATTGTCACTGCAATAACTTCAGCCTTGGTAATAATTGCTACAGAAGTGGTAGTTGAAGTAGTAGTAGTAATCGTAGCAGTAGTAATAGTAGTATTGGCGTGCAAATATTGCCTTTTGGTCAACTGATCTTTCCGTTTAAGGACTCCTTGATAGTTTGACCTTAATACCCTTATCTATACCGGAGATACGTTCTTGCGACAATCTGTATACAAACGGTGTTTTTTTATTTAATTCAAATTTCCCCACTGTATTCTCTTAAATTTTACCTTGGTACCCTTAGTCCCAATAGTACTAGCCTCATAGCTGTAGTGGTAGTAGTTGGAGCAGTAGTAGTATGCACTTTTTGCCTTTTGGCTAATTGAAAATCCCCTGTATGCACATAGTACGTTTTGATTTAGTTCACTTTTCCCCTCAAAATTCCTTCACATTTTCACTTTAATACCCTCAGCCTTGGTAGTACTTGCTACAGAAGCAGTAATTGTAGTGGTAGTGGTTTTAGTTGTAGTAGTAGTAGTAGCACTAGTAGTAGTATCATTTAAATATTGCTTTTTTGGTCAATTTGTCATTCCCCTTTCTTTTTCCTGAAAGTTCAAGATTAATACACTCTGTCATTCCTGAATTAAGCCCGTTTGACAACCCATGTATGCATAACGTGTTTTGATTTAGTTCAAAACTTCCCTCAATATTCTCTTAAAGGTTCATCTAAATGCCTTTTTTATTTCTGGACACTAAAGGTTAAACATGCCGATATTTTCAATAGCAAATAGTATATGTAAACCAGGAGCGAACTGCAGACCTTACAGGTTTTGCCCCGTGGGCTGTGGGCGTGGGGTCGATAGCCCAAAAGACATTTTGGGCTATCGACGGACTTTTTAACTATAACGGACTTTTTAACTATGCTGAACAAAATAACTTTCTAAAAATTTTGATTAGATGTGTTTGGGGAACTGATTGACGCTGGAGAGAGGAGGTGTGGTGGTTGTCCTTCTATCACTCTTGAGTCTTAAAAAGGGCACTTAAAAAGGAACAAAAACTTTCAGTTTCCAATCAAATGAGCCCACTCAAAATCTTATACGACCAACCGATCCACAAAAACCCTCCAATATTAAAAAATATGCAACTTGTATAAGTTACAGCCCTTGCCCCAGGGTCTGGGGAGATTTGTCAACCCCTGAGTTATATTTATTTAACTTTCGGACTTTTTTGAACAACATCGCTATCTCGAAATTTTGATCGGATACATTTGGGTAAAAAAAAGGTATGTGACAGTAGAAGGCTATCTTATACTCCCACGAGTACAATACCCCTTCGAATCCCGATCCGGACACTTTTTTTAAAAACTCCCACGAGTACCACGTGGTTTATGGTTTTCTTCCTTCAAGGTCGATTTATTTGCTGTTGTTTGTCCAGGTGTAATGACATTGGGGTGATTTACATAATCGATGGGGGAATTATTGGTTCACGAAGGGGGAATTAAGAAACAAACATGGCTTCATTGTTGTTTGGCTAGCCTAACCTGAGAAATTGATTTACATAATCGCTAGGGGAAATTATTGATTCACGAAGGGGGAATTAAGAAACAAACATGGCTTCATTGTTGTTTGGCTAGCCTAACCTGAGAAATTGATTTACATAATCGCTAGGGGGAATTATTGATTCACGAAGGGGGAATTAAGAAACATTATGGTTTCTTTAATCTTTAGGCCTGAGGGATTTATTTATTATTGTTGTTTTGGACAAGTGCATGCTAGGGATGAATGTCAAGGTGTCCTGGAATAGGAAACCGGAAGTACATGCATCCTTCTCAGCCAATCAGCGAGTCGGATACATCCTCCTTCTTAGCCAATCAGAGACTTGCTTACATATGATTTTCCCCATTACATAACAATTCGCCCTTGAGATTTCATATATAACGGGCATGCATTGTGATTAAATTATCAGAAAGTATTGTGACACAATTGAAGCAACTATGAATGATATTGATGAACTTGAAGCCTTGGCAACTTCAATTTACCATGTAAGTTCATTTTCATTTTTTATTTTCAAAATAAAATTATTTTCATTGGTCACCCTCTAGTATATTTAGGTAAGTACCCCCTCCCCCCACAAACCTAACCACCATGCAATCTTTATATTCACTAGGAAACATAAAATATGTTCTTTTTATTACATAAACCTAACACCCCTCCCACCCCCACTCTGTTTTTACAGGTATAATTCTTGCTAATAGAAATATTTCTCTTTTTTTCGATAAATTTATTCTTTCTTTATTTCTATCTAAAGTGACAATTGACTTCTGTCAGCTATTAATATACAGTTTGCATTTAAGCCGTTACCCTATCTTTTATCGGTTCCGCAAAGATTTAAATATGGGTTAATTATCACATCCTGACAATGGTCATCCGGTATCTACGAAACCAGAGGATTAAGCTTTTTGTAGGTTTCACAGAAAGACACTTTTTTCCAGTCGAATTAGCGATAGGGTAAATCTTATAAATTGCAAGAGGGATCAGGTGTTGCTTATGATAAATAGTTTCATATAGTATTTGTTTTTCATTTTGAGTACTCAGTGTTTATATGGGGGAGAGGGGGGAAGGGATTTATTTTGTAAATGGTAAAAATAGAAGTTCTATGCTTTTCGGGTTCGATTTCTCACAAGTTCTATATTTAATTTTTTCTCAACATGGTAAAAATAGGAGCATTTCTCGTAAATTTTACTTTTTGCTTTGCTTTTGGGTTTAGGGGGAGGGGGCTTCTTAGTGATAAATGCTTTCTAGACAAAATTATGGCTAGGGGGATGAGGATACTAACTTTCTTTCTGTAAAAAGGGGCAAATTATTTCAATACTAACTTTTTTCTCTTCTTTTTAAGGCCAATTATGAAGAATGCCCATCACCACCACCCGCTAAGAAAGCCAGAGAGGGTGTGGCAGCCCCATCAGTGCCAGCCCCCATGCAGTCATGTAGAAAGCTAAAAAGAGAGTGGATGACTGCTCACATGATGGTGAGCCACGCTGCTCCAACTCCCCAAGCCCATGACATTGCTGGCCCAGCTGCGCAAGAACATAGCGCTGCCGCCCCGCCCGCCCTCCAACACACACTACCTGGGCCTTCGGGCATTCAAATACTGCCCTCGGACTTTGCAAATGTAAGCATTTTTTCCTACCTATCATATGGAAATATCTATCAATTTCTTCCAACTTTTATAGGCCTTTTCTACATGCACCATTTTCGAACACTGCGTAAAAGTATATCTCAGTGGGATATTGAAAGATTTTTTCTCCTCAAAGGAAATATATTGTTCTCCCTTTGAATCATGTCAAGTGCATGCATTCACCCTTTTGCTAAATTAGATTAGTGAAGCCAAAAAAAAAATGCTCTACATTCTGGTCTAAGTAAGGTTAGGTAATTTCTATCGTGATATAAACGAAAGGTTAATCTTGTTTCTATAAATTTCTTAAAAAACGACTTTCTATCGGAATGAGTTGTGTATCATGACAGGAGATGGCTATCCTTTTCAAATCAAGTTTTTTGTTTTATTTTTTTTTCCAGAGCAGATAAAGAGTATTAATATGAAATTTTATTTGGAGGGATTGTTTGAACAATATCAAATTGCCGTCTTCTATGTCATGTGACGTTTTAGATTGTTAATATCTTATACTAATATAAGATATGCCGCGGGTCCGAGAAGCGCTGTGGGAAGCGCTGCGGGCCCGAGAAGCGCTATGGGAAGCGTTGCGGCCCCGAGAAGCTGCTTCAACATTGCTCGATAGAATTAAATGTTGGGAGTTTATATCTTAGTTTGTGTAAGTAGGCTATTGTTTGTGTATAGTTTAATCTAAATAAATGGTAGACAAAAAATGGATTTATAGACACTTAATTTTCAGGATCGGATATTTCTAGAAAAAAATATAGTTAATTCTAATTAATGGTACGCAAAATTGGGTTTACAGATATCTAATTTACAGATCTGGTTATCTCGTAATGTCTAAGGACTGCTAAAAATATCTATTTCTAGCAGAAAATATAGTTTATTCTAAACAAATGATACCCACAAATGGATGCAGGCTCGGGGGGGGGGTGTGGGTTCCGCATCTCTGATCGGCCTAATATATATATATATATATATATATATATATATATATATATATATATATATATATATATATATATATATATATATATATATATATATATATATATATATATATATATATATATATATATATATATATATATATATATATATCGAGAAGCGCCGCAGGAAGCTCTGCGGGCCCGAGAAGTGCCACAGGGATGCGCCACAAAGATGCGCTGCGGGCCAGGAAAGCGCCGCAGGATGCGCTGTGGACCAGAGAAGCACCACAAAAAAAAAAGAAATTTGAACACTTTGAAAATAAACGAACAAATTGCCGCCTTCTATGTCATATCTTTGATTATCTTAAGTTGGAACTTTCAGTTGAATTAACCAAATGTTATTAAGCAATGATCCAAATTTTAAAAGCAGTAGGGGATGATTTGAACACTTTGAAAATAAGCTAATTTTTCATTTATAGGTTGCATTGGTCCCATACTCGCCATCTCCCCCCTGCTCGTCAGTTGGAGAAGGAGAGGAAGCACATGTGGAGCTCCCCAACAATTCACTATGGGATGATTTACATCAAATTCCAGATAATATTAATGAGTTTATTGGTGATTTTTTAAATGTTGATTATAGCGCAGTTGAGCAGGGGGACTCACCTTTGCTGAGTCCAAACACTTTGCAGCTTTTGGATGATTTTACCCGGGAATTAACAGGGAATCCTCCTCCTCCTCTAGCCCCCGATAACCTACTTCCACTTCAATTGAATGAAGTGGCTTCCCATACCACAAATATTGAACAATGTGGAGGGGGTGTTGATAATACACAAGAGGGGGAGGGGGGTACAACTTTTCCCGATTTTCAATTGACCAACAGAATTTTAAATGCAATAGTTGTTTACACTGCGACGTTTGGAGACCCTTTTAATACACTTATGGGGGGAAAATTTGTTTTTGACCCTGTAGAAATTGTACACAACTATGTAGATAAAATTCGTGCACTTCTGGAGAACCAAATTCAGTTGTGGGGGAGGGAATCAATTAAGGTCTCTATTGTTTTAAAAGTGTTCTATTTAGATGAGGGGAAAAGTGAAGTTTATTATCATTATGTACATTCCGAGATGCGTTTGGTTTATTCGAATTTAGAAAATTTTGGGGGTGCTTTCATGGATTGGGTAGATCAAATTATAACGCATCTTGAGAACTTTAACGAAAACGGTAGTGGGTCTCTAGTTCTTTTTGTTGAAAATTTAAGTGTTAATATTTGTAAATTTAAGAAAGATTTTATTTTAAGAGGGGGGCAGGTGGGCCAAGAGCAGTAGTTTTAAATTATAATCCAGATCTAGTAGGTTGTCGCGGTGTCCAGAAGATCTGTTTTGAAACAGGTCAAATGTGTTTCAGATATGCTTTCCTCATATCAGCATTTCAGCCTCTAGCAGATGACGCTACCAAGACGAATTTAGACAATTGGGCTATACATGGGAAGGACGGGTCCGATTTCCCCATTGTAGATTTCTCATGTTTAGAGGGGAAATACCCAGTAACGCTACGATCCATTGATATTTTTGAAAGGGCTAATGCCCACTTAAATATCGGCGTTACTGTGGTTCAGTATGAAACTGAATTTGACGATGGGGTTCGTTTAAAAAAGAAGGGGTGGTCTTCCCTGTAAGGGGCCCGTCAATTGATTTGGTCAGACACTGGGTTTGGTTGTTGTACACACCACCTAGTGACCCTGCCAATTCAATTGGCCATTTTAACCCGATCCCAGACATCAGTAGAGTTCTGGGGGAGGGTAAGAAAAGGGGGTATGTTTCTACTGTCCAACATGCCTCTCTAGATTTTGGACTGAATTAAAGTTGCAAAATCACATGAGGCATTGTAGCCGCCACGGCTACCAGACAGTGGAAACGGTTTCAGGGGATAGGGCCATTCTACGATTCAAAAATTTCCAAAACACCCTTCTCCAGTGCAACAAAATATCTTTGGACTGTGAAGCTAAGCTGGTGGAGGTGAACGATCCCCAATTTCCAAACCGAGTCAAAGAACATCAGGCTATTGCAGTTTCCTATGCTCACGCGCAAAGAGACAGTTCTAACACCATGCAGCTGTTAGAAATAGTTGAAACATTGGATGAGAGGGAGTGCATGGTCAAGGCACTGACTAAACTAATTGGCACGGCTAATGGTGCTATTTCTCGTTTGAGAAATACCCATTATCCAATGGTGTTGTCTGCAGAGGATCCTCTCGCGATTAAAAATCAAAAAATATGTTGGGTATGTAAGGGAGAGTTTGTAGAGGGGGATAAGGGGACTAAAGGGAAAAGAGGGGGGAGGGGGAAAGTCAGAGATCATAATCACTTGTGGCAGGAAATATCCTCGGGGGGTAGTAATTTTAGGGGGGTTGCGCATCAATCGTGTAATTTAAATGTTAGCCAGCAGTTTTTTATCCCTGTTTTTATCCACAACTCTAATTATGACTTAAAATTTATTTTACCGGCACTGGCACGTATGCTTAGGGAGGGAGGGGGAGTAGATTGTCCATGGGTAAATAGTTCATTTACCTATAACATTGTCCCCAAATCGGCTGAGAAGTTGCTGCTTCTCGAACTGAAATGGCAGGCAGTGGATAATGGGCATACGTGCTGGAATAAAATCAGGTTTTTAGATTCCTTTAGTTTTTTCCCCAAGGCATTGAGTCAATTGATTCAAGTGCAAAAAGCGACAATTTTGATAGCTTTCCCTTGCTTAAACAGCACTTTCCAGACGGTGAAATGTATGACCTGTTGACCTGCAAAGGTATATACGCATACGACTATTACTGCTCTGGCGCTCGCTTAAGTGAGGTGAAACTACCTCCAATTGAAGCTTTTTACAATTCACTGACCAACAGTGAATGCACAGCCGAGGAGTATGAGTTTGCCAAGAAGGTGTGGTCCAAGGGGGATTGTAAAAATGGGTGGGATTATTGTAGACTGTACTTGGCCAGTGACGTTCTAACTCTGTTGGATATAGTCTGTAAGAACACAGACCAAATCTATTCAGAGTTCGGGTTAGATATAGGCTATTATTTCTCCACACCCCATTTAGTGATGGATTTAATTTTAAAAATTAGCAGGGAGGAAATAGGCCTAATCACCGATGTAGATCAGCACCTTTTTGTAGAGCTTTCAATGAGGGGAGGGTATGTTTTTCATGGGGACCGCGTCTTATCAATCGATCCGAGCGGACAAAATAGCACCGGTGCAAAGTCAAATGCAGTGTTCTTGGACATGAACTCATTGTACCCCTCGGCAATGTCACACTACTCTTTGCCGTGTGGGAACTATCAATGGCTTGAGAATCCTTGTGAGTTCCCCGACATTACCACCGTCGAGGACAATGGGCCACAAGGATGGTTCTTTGAAGTTGACGGTCACATTCCGCTGGCACTTCACGACTCAGTCAAAGATTTTGTCTTTCCCTGTATCAATCGGCCCGTGAGCAGGGACTCTCTGAGCCCCTACAATCGTTCATTGGTTGAGGATATGGGGATGCACTGGACTCCCTCCAAACAGAAACTGATTGCTGATTTGGACCCTAAGGAGAATATCGTTGTTCACCATGTGCTTTTGCACTGGATGGTGAGCAATGGTTTCAAGATCACCAAAATACACAGGGTCTTGCAGTTCAATCAGCGACCATATTTGAAAACGTTTATCGACACCTTTGTCGATAAACGCTCTAGGGCAAATTCAAAGGTGGAGAAGGAAATGTATAAGCTCATTCTAAATTCAGCGTTTGGCAAAATGTGTGAAAGCGTTCGTAATAGATCTCGCTGCGACGTCGTGACTGACCCTCTAGAGTGTGCACGAATTATTGCCGACCCCAATTTACATCGTTCACGAGCATAGAGACTGGCATGGTTCTTCTACACAGACGAAAGCGAAATGTGGTACTGAACAAGAATATTGCAGGTGGCAGTTCAGTACTGGAAATTTCAAAAAAGCTCATGTTGTCGTTCTTTTACAATGTGTGCAAGGTGCAATGGCCACGGGAGGGGGAGGTTCAAGTTTACTATGGTGATACAGATTCTCTGCTGTTAAAGGTAAATGGGACTGAAGATTTATTGGGTGATTTAGAAAAGGGGGAACACATCAGCTCGCGGATGGATTTCACCAACTGGAATCCATCACTCTACCCCGAGTTGGTGAAACGTCAAGCCCCCAACCAACTATTAATGTTAAAATCAGAGACGGGGAGTGATTTGATATCCCGGGGGGTGTTCCCGGGCCCCAAAGTCTATTGCGTTGAAACTCATAGTGGGGATGAACAGAAGGCGTGTAAAGGGGTGCCTACACATTTTGTAAAGAACAATTTCAACATGAGCGTGTACAGAGACTGTGTAGAAAGTAGCCTAGTGCCGAGAGCACAAGTGCTTGCAATTCGCTCTCTACAGTATAGAAATTATACTGTGAGAGTGGAAAAGAATGCAATGTCGTGTATATCCGACAAAGTCTATGTGCTCGAGAATGGTGTGACTGTCCTACCCCACGGCCACTACCGTGTTTCAGACCGAGTTGAATGCATAGACTATCGCAATCAACTTGGTCTGGATAAATTAACCTAATCTGACTAACCCAACCAACCACTAACCACTAACCAACTAACCACCACCAACCTGTTCATAAATTAACTAACCTGACAATCTAACCACCTTAACTCAACTGTTCATCTAACCACCACTAACCCCACCACTAACCTAACCCAACCACTAACCTAACCTGTAGCAGCCGCAGTGATCGGACAACTATTGTAGTGTTTTTTTTTTTCCACCGCGGCTCCCGGGGGGAGGGGGGGCAGGGCCCTTCCCGCGGCCGCCCAGGGGAGGGGGGTGGGGTTCCCGCCCGCGGCCGGCCGGCCTTCGGCCCCGCGGTCCCCGGGGGGTGGGGGGGGGACCCACACCTTTAAATTCACCGTAATGTGTTCAACTGTGCTAGCGTTCCCAAGTGTCTGTTTTCAAGTGTTTTCTGTCGTTGTTGTTGTTGTTGTATAGAAAAGTGTTTTTTTGTTTTTTTTTTGTACAGTGTTTAAGTTGACAATAAGTGCTGTTGAAGATGGACAGAAAAGTGTTGTATAGAAAAGTGTTTAATGACAATAAGTGTTCTTGCTGATGACGGACAAAAGTGTTTTTTTTTATTGTACATAGAGTGTCTAAATCATTGCCGAGCAGTTCATGTTGAACAAATAGAGTTTTCATGTTGACCGGAGAAATTTTGTCAACTGTTCTTGTTGAACAAGTGTTATTATTTTTATCGTTGTGCAGTTCATGTTGAACAAATATTTGTTTTCATGCAGTGCCGAAATAAATGCTGTCATGAAATATTGTTTTTTTTGTTGTTGTTCTTGAATAGATAGATCTATGGGGAAAATTACTACTTATTCATTGGACACGTATGATTTACAGTTAGTTGTAGACCGTCTGTTGTCAACAGCAGCAGCAGCATGTATCAATTTAAAACACCCTTCAGATCGTATCTGTGTGGTCCCTCAATGTCGGGGAAAACAACACTTTTAGCTAAAATAATTCAAAATTGTGATAAAATGTTTTTGGAGAAGCCGAAAAAAATCTACTATTGCTATAGTATTTGGCAGGAGTCCTATGATAAAATAAAAGCTATTGCCACAACCATACCAATACAATTCATACGGGGACTTGATGTTTTCAATAGTATTGACTCGAACTCGTGGTTGATTATTGATGATTTGGCTGAATCCATTGAAACGTTCTCACAGGAAATGCTACAACTGTTCACCGTTCGCTCCCACCATGAACACATTTCCGTTACTCTGGTTCTACACAATCTGTTTCATCAGAGCAAATGTATGCGAACCCTTGCTTTGAATTGCACCATCTATATTA
Source organism: Artemia sinica (assembly GCA_027921565.1). Classification (NCBI taxonomy): domain Eukaryota; kingdom Metazoa; phylum Arthropoda; class Branchiopoda; order Anostraca; family Artemiidae; genus Artemia; species Artemia sinica. Next base: position 56,975,291 of record CM051256.1, on the reverse strand, counting down.
TCTATCGAGTTGTTCGTGATTCTAGCTCACTCATAACTCTCAATAAGCAGATATACCCCGGCGCCCCTAAATTTCTGTTGTCAGCGTACACTCAGGCGACTAGCAAGCCCTACGGTTACATTTTGCTGGATCTTAATCAGAGCACGCCCGAGGATCTACGTGTAGTCACCGACATTTTCAACAAAGAAATTACAGTATATCTTCCGGTGAACAGTAGAAAAGGCTATTAGTTGCCATTATGACACTGAAGAAACTACACGAACAACGGCATCTGTTTTCCGTTTTAAGCACTTCAAAACCCTTGCTTAGGAAGGCTATACTCAAACATGGTGTTGACAATGATTTCATTAATCTAATATCTGAACTTTGTTTAAATTTAACTGAGGGCAATGTTCAACTGCCAGAAGGTGTTAGACAACAGACAAAGCAACATCGTTCCACTGTACGCGCCTTGGCTTGTAAAAACAAGGGAAAAAAATTTAAAAGAAAACGGCTCCTTCAAGCAGGCGGTAGCTTTTTCACACTTTTACTGCCAATAATTGCAGGGCTTGTAAACAGTTTTCTCTAGTGAGAATGGCAAAACCCTATAAATTGACACCATTTGAACTTGTCCTCTCGCCCGTCGAACATTTTGAAGACAATCTAAGCAAATTCATTAACGATGAGAATATTGCCGATGACAAAAAACTGCTTTTACTTCAAGATGCATTGCGACGTGTGGACAAACATTAACCTTATCGTGAGAGACCTGTCGCCGCCGCCGCCACTGATCCCTCCAAACAGGAAACATCTCCTCAAGATTCTGCAGCAGCACTGCAATCAAAGGAGAAGGAATTGAATTCAATTGTATTGAAAATTGGAAACCTATTGCCACTCACCTATCGAGAACAGAGTAAAAGAGTATTATCTTATCTCATGTTGGAAACTGCTGATGAACATCAAGTTCAAGTCGATAGCACAGGGAAACGAATTATAATTCAGGGAAAAAGTTATAATCTAGTTGATTTAATTTGTGATATGGTGAGGAATCGTAAAGGACTTTTATCCTTTGACAATAATCTATACACCTTTCTGTGTGTATCAAACTTTCCCAAAAGTCTTATTGGCAATAAGCAAATTCTAAAGAAACTAAGAGAATATAGTCCTCCTCCTCCAACACCACCAACAACACCATTTAAAAAAGAAGAAGAAGATTCAGTATTTGAAAATACTATCAGCAGCAGCAATGATTTTACAACACCTGTGGCTGCTAGTCAAAAGCGAAGACGAATTGATTCACCCTCCAGTGTGCAAAAGGGGAGTGGACATTACACTACGTGTTTACGCTCAAAATGGATGAAGTTCTGAAAGGTGTCTATGAAAATATTGGTGAGGCGGGGAGTTTAAGTTCCCCCACCACTCTTTCTAAAGCTGTCTCCGGCACCACCACATTGAAAAATGCAAAAGAGTATCTAGAGAATGAACCGAGTTACACACTGCATCGGAATCACAGGCTTCGCAGCAAACAATATCGACAAACTAAAGCCTTTTTCCCTCTGCATATAATGCAAATGGATCTTTTAACTTTAGACGCTATTCAACAGCGTCACAATGCGCCCTACAAATATATTCTGATGGCAATCAGTGTCTTTAGTCGCTATGCCTATGCCATTCCACTGCGATCAAAGAGAGGTGTTGAAGTTGCTCGGGCCATTGAAAGTATTCTAGAACAGGATTCATATAGAAAAATTCAATCGGATCGTGGCAGTGAATTTGTTAATCCCCATGTGCAAAAGGTTCTTTTGAAATATAATACAACACTTTATCATAGTCACAGCCCGATAAAGGCTGCATTGGCTGAACGATTAATAAGAACGATTCGTCTAATAATTTCAAGATATTGTACCCTGAAAAATACATCGGCTTTTATTCATGATTTAGATAAAATCATGCAGATATACAACCATCGACCTCATCGATCTCTGTCCAACTCAAGCCCTCGGGATGTTCACTACAATGAAAATACATTTGATGCTTTTTTAAAGCAATACTCCAATGGTGAAAAAGAGAAAAAAAAATGTGAAGAAGAAATTCAATGTTGGTGATACTGTTCGAATTAATTGAACCACCAATATTTTTGAAAAGGGGAATTATTTATGGAGCACTGAACTTTTTAAAGTGTCCAAAATCCTGGACACCGAGCCCACGACATATCGACTGCGAGACACCAAAGATGATGAGATTCTCGGCGGTTTTTATGAATATGAACTGCAAAAAGTTAGAAACACTAGTGAAATTTATCAAATTGAAAAGATATTAAAGAGTCGTACACGCCATGGCAAGAGACAGTTGTTTGTTCGCTGGCTAGGATACAACTCAGATTTTGATTCTTGGGTCAGTGCTGAAGACATTGACAATGCCCAATGATTTCTATGTGACTTTCATGTCCAATGTTTCCGATCCTCTCTACAATGACTTGAATAGAACAAGTGATTTTTGGACGAAACTCTCCCCCACCATCAAATTCAACGACGTAAAGTATGAAGTGGCTCTTGTCGACTGTATTCTCAAAAATACCTACGACATCCTGAGAAAAGATCGTAAATATGATATAAAAATTAGACCCAATGATTGGCCGCCTCCACCATCCTCAAGTGATCAAGAACAAATTCAAAAAATCAATTGGATGAATTATCCATACATTGAATTACCCTACGAGGAACTCACCTGTATGAATGATTTATGTCGTTCTATTAATAAAAGAATTTCCGCTCGTAAAAAGGGAGCTTTTCATTTCAACTATTCAAAGGAGGAGGGCAAGATCTACATTAGTTCACCTATTGCCAGTGAAAAGGTTATTCTCAACGATAATCTAAAGGATGTTCTTGGCTTTAAGCTCAATATAATCAATGGTAAAAGTGCCGGAAACACTAATTTGATTTTTGCTGACTACCCGCCTGCCTTCTCCACAGACACCTGTATATTTCTCTACGCTTCATTTGTGGAAACATCTCGGGTTGGTAATTCAAATGTTCCCCTCCTACGAGTTCTTGAACGAAAAACCAATCAAGAACATATTCACCACTACAATATAAAGCATCTTCAGTATATTCCCGTAAACACTTCCTATTTGGAACTCTGTCAGTTAACACTAAGAACCGAATTGGGTGATCCCATAGCAATTTCAAAAGGTTTGGCTGTGATTACATGCCATTTTCGACCCATCGTTCAAAAGCAAGATGTCTAATAAAAAAGTGGTATTCACTTGTCCTGATATTGACTGCTGTGTTAATACTCTTGGCCCAAGACAACAGGGCAATGGAATGGACTACTACAAAGGTCGCTCGTCAATGTCTGGCTACGGTCTTGGCAGTTGGTTTGCTAAGCTCTTTCGCTCTTCACTACCCCTTGCCAGAAAAGATCTTGTACCGGCTGCGACAGATTTTGCATCCTCTACACTATACGATTGGGGCTCTGGCAAGGATTTTAAAAAAAGTGCTTCGGAAAATCTTAGGTCCAGTGCGCGAACCCTTGGCGAGAGATTAAAACAAAATGGTAAAGGCTTAAAAAGGTCAAGAAACAATGCATCCCTCATCAGTCTCCACTCAGGTCGGAAACGAAAGACATCATCCCTCTTGTCAAAGAAAAGAAGGAAAAAGCCGACACGTGCTGTAAACAGAAGTCCCAGGAAGAATAAAATTGTTAGATCGAAACTAGATTTCTTCTCCTAAAATGTCCTACCTACCGCATAAGGATTCTCAACCTTCAGTCACCGCCTCATTGAATCTATTCAATGCTGAAAATGTTGATGTGAGTGTCAAGCATGGATACTATGAACAATTTTATCCACAACAACCCCTCTCCGATAATATCTACTTTCAAATTTATTCCAATGAAGACTACTTTATGGACATGTCTTCAACATTTATAGATTTGCAAATGAAAGTCCGGAAAACTGATAATACAATGCCAATTCGGGCCGATGGAATATCCTATGAAAATTGTATATTACATAATTTATTTCGTCAAATTAGTGTCTACATCAATGGCACGCTGGTGAGCACAAGCAACAATCTCTCAAATTATACAAGCTATATGCAATTCATGCTGATGACACCCAAGTCATACAAGGAATTGAGAGGCATCTCCAATGGATATGAATATATTACTAATACTGATAGTACAGATGCACTTAAAAATGCTACAACTAGTGAATTACATCTAGTTGGAAAAATATATCATGAAATATTTAATATACCCCAATGGCTGCCGCCCAATGTTAAAGTGGATATAAAACTGACGCTTGCACCCTCCAATTTCATATTGAGAAAGGAACTTGCTGCCAATCCTGATGTAAGTCTCTCCCTCACTTCGGCAATACTTCATGTACGCAAACAACAGGTCATGAGTTCTGTTGCTTTGGCCGTGGAAAAACTGAGAGCCAATGGAAATAATATTAAACTACTTGTTCCTCATACAATCACCAATCAGCGTCATATTGCAATGGGCTCACGCACCTTCACCGATTCATCCTTTATCAATGGTGAAATTCCGTCAAAACTTGCTTTGGCATTTGTAAAAAGCGCCAGTGCAATAGGATCATGGACTGAATGCCCACATAAATTCGAGATGTTTGGACTTTCATCTCTTGTGTGCAAAGTAAACGGTATCCCACTCTACAATCTATCTTTTGATAAATCCTATAGAACATTGTACGAGTTGACCATGCAAACCCTAGACCATGACTCTCAACTATTTGAAAATGGTATAACCGAAGATATGTTTGCTAAAACACATGGTATCATTGTATTGGATTTGTCTGGCACACAGGATATGAGTATAGTACGTACGGGGAGTGTGCGTTTAGAGTGTACATTTGCCGACCCATTGGCTGAGAGTATTGCACTAATCTCACTAAATCAATATGAAACCTATTGGGAAATCACTCCCGAAGGCAGTGTTCTACTAGACTTGGCGCCATGAACACCAGTCAAATAATCAATGTATTTAATATGGACCCCTACATGTCCCAGTACAAATCCTATTGTCTGCCCTCGGACTTTCTTGGAAAAATTCAAAGTGTCAACAATACCTTGATTATTGTTAATAGCAGTCCGTCGACTGTGCTGACGGGTCATTGGCTGTGCATCTTTCAAACAATGAAGACGATTGAATTTTTTGATCCTCTTGGTCTACCCTATACATTCTACACACCCCACATCAGCAACTATATTGAGAGCAGTGGGAAAACTATTATTCAAAATCGGAAGAGGGTTCAGGATCTAACGACTAAAAGCTGCGGCTTCCATGCACTACTATATTTTGTGTTCCGATGTCGCGGCTATACTTACAAGAAGTTTCTCCACATTTATAGTGACAATCCCCGTCTGAATGACTTTCTAGTGGAAAATATCCTCTCAGACCTATATAGTATTGATTTCAGTGCCCTAAGAGTAAAGTGCTTAAAAAATGTTTGTGAATTTGTTTATTAATAAAATGCATATATATATATATACAACAATGTCTTTAAATCTTCACTTTAGATTTCTTCATCTTCGATGTATAGGCAACTGTCGTGAACCACTAATGCTGGTAAATCATTTGGATTCACTGTATATTGATCTTGATTGACTGCAAAGTCAGGGTCACATTTTCTACAGTACAATGTAACTTCACTCTTGTCATATCTCTTTGTATAGTCAATGATACTATTTGCATTCATATTATGAAATTCACGAGTTTCAATCTGTCTATTTGAAGCAATATCACATACAATGTTTTCAAATGGTGAATCACATTCCGTCACAGCCAAATAAAAATCACTTGGTTTATAGTCATAATAGGCAGTGTCGTCACAACGATGACGTAGAAACCAAATTGTCTTGTTACCCCAACAGTTGAATCGTAGACCAGATTCCTCTTCCCAGAATAATTTAAATCCACGACGATACCAATCTCGTAGAAATAAACTAAAATCACGTTTGGGATTCTTTCCAATCATAGCGGGGTAAGTATTCTCCCACTGATCACATTTATCATAGTGACAATTGGAGCACAGGTGCCCTCTAGGATGAGAGTCACACACCTCCTCAAGACATGAATTACATCCTTTAATTTGTACTGCATAGCCTCTATGTAATTTACAAGGATTACATAATTTACACTTTTCACTGTAGTCATCTATAACTTTACAATTCTCACATTGAGTCCAACTGCCAAGAGTGTACATGCACAATGGGCATATATAGAACATTTTTCGGTTTCCGATGTCAACTCACTCACAGCTAAAACGAAACTGATCATCCTCGCTCCATAAATTCAAAGTGTAGGAAATGGGGGAGAGGAGTAGCTCTGTAACGTTACCTCTTTCGAATGATGGGGGAGCCATCTACATTGAATCCATTGGCAATATTTTCAAACGTATATCCACAATATGATTCTGCTTTGTTCCAATTAATATATCAATAAATTGACTATAAGCATTTGAATCACATTTTAAAAGTTTCATACAATAGTCCAATGGGGGAGAATCACTCCTCATTATATTGTCAAGTGTTCCCTGACAAGAGAATATCCTGCGTTTAAGAGATAACTCGAGAAAATCATCATCCAAAATCAAATGTTTTTCCATAAACACTAGATTTGATCTAATTCTCTCTTTCTCAAATTTATTCATTTTTCAATCCTTTCACTCCGACTGCTGACTCTAGACTGACCCTGATTCGTTAGCCCCATAGCCTAACCAGAAAAGAAAGAAAACATTTTCGATTTCGAAACAATTTTATTGAATAATTACAACAACAACATCAATAATACAGAGCATGTACAATTAGCGATACTGTTTATTGTCTTCGATATGTTTCACCAATGCACTTAAAGCACATTGAAGTCTATTCACATGTGCTATATCAACTTTTGCGGCGACACATAATTGATCCTCCATTTTAAATTTGCTCAAGGATATCACATATCTTGCATATACTGCATCCCATTCCAGACAAAGCCGCGATCCTTTCGTGATTTCCACCGCAATGCTTGGTGCTCTTGTATTATTATCATCAACTCCACTATCAACTTCTAATAGGGTAAACATTCCACTCGTCATCATCAACACACAAATATATATCCAAATGAGTAAAGTCAAACTGTTCTTCTTCTTCTTCTCACTCCTTTGAATTCTATTCGCAGACTAATAAAACTTCAGCAAAAATGCTTTCCTTATATTCCCTCCGCCGCTAATATGTAACCCGCCCTCTGATTGGCTGAGAAGGGGGATGTAACCGACTCGCTGATTGGCTGAGAAGGAAACACGTGATCTAACTGTTTCCCGTTATCGGATCAATAAAATTCCCAATCGATTACGCAATCAAGTTCTCGGAAATTCACTTCCCCCTTGAGTCCTAGATCAATAACATTGTTCCCGTTAGAATTCAATGCGCATGTGCAACCTTCGTCCCGGAGTTATTACACATAGAAACAACAAATAAATCGATCTTGGAAAAAGAGGTCATTGAGCGATTACGTAATCTTTCTCCCTAGGGACTCTATGACCATATTAGGTGTACTGTCACGCTCGTGAATCAATAATTTCCCCTAGCGATTATGTAAATCAATTTCTAAGGTTAGGCTAGCCAAACAACAATGAAGCCATGTTTGTTTCTTAATTCCCCCTTCGTGAACCAATAATTCCCCCATCGATTATGTAAATCACCCCAATGTCATTACACCTGGACAAACAACAGCAAATAAATCGACCTTGAAGGAAGAAAACCATAAACCACGTGGTACTCGTGGGAGTTTTTAAAAAAAGTGTCCGGATCGGGATTCGAAGGGGTATTGTACTCGTGGGAGTATAAGATAGCCTTCTACTTGTGACGGGAAGGGGGCTGGTTACCCTCCAATCACTTTCAACTCTTAAAAATGGAACTAGAACTTTCGACTTCCATTTGAAGGAGGCCCCTCCAAAGTTTAAACGACCACCCTTTCTATAAAAACCTTATATTTTAACAATGGGCAACTAGCATAACTTATAGCCCTTGTCCCGAGGGTTAGGGGGAATCATAAAACCTGGCACCATAGTTATTTGACCTTCGGACTATTTTGAACAAAATAGCTATTTCAAAATTTTGAATGGATGTATTCCGAGGAAAGGGCAGTGCGGGATTGGTTGCCTTCTGATCACTTCTAACTCTTAAAAAGGGAACCAGAACTTTCAAATTGAATGAGCCTCCTCCGAAGTTTATACAAATGCCTCTTCCATAAAAACTGGTATATCCTCGGAGCATAACATACAAACCTTGACCCCAGGCTCTGGGGGGTTGTGTCTACACAGGAAGCCTTGTTAAATAATTTTTTGGACTATTCTGAACAAAATGTCTATCTCAAAATTTTGATTAGATACATTTTGCGAAAAGAGTACTTGAGCGGGGGGCTAGTTGCCCTCCGATAACTTTTGGCCCTTAAAAGCGGCACTAGAAATTCCGCTTTCCAATCGGATGAGCCCCCTCCTAAGTTTATAAGACCATCCCTTCCATAAAAACCGCCTATATTAATAATGGGCAACTAGCATAATTTATAGCCCTCTGTGCTGTGTGGGGGGGGGGAGGTGACATCCTCAAAGACATAATTTCTAGACCTTTCAACTATTCCGAACAAAATAGCTATCTTGAAATATCGGTTGGATATGTTTTGAAAGCTTTTGCGCTTGGGGAGGGGGGCTGGTTGCCCTCCAATCACTGAGTTATAGTTATTTGACTTTGGACTATTTTGAACAAATTTTTTTTTTCAAAATTTTTATTGGATGCATTTGGAGAAAAAAGTCGTAAGGGGAGGGGGTATGGTTACCGTCTGATGACTTTTGATTCTTAAAAGGGCACTAGAACCATCGATTTCTAACTGAATGAGCCCCCCTCCAAAGTTTACACGGCCACTATTCCCATAATAACCTTATATGCTATCAAGGCGCAACTAGCGTAACTTATTAACCTTGTCCCAAGGGCTGGGGGGAATTAATAATCCTGGAACCATAGTTATTTGATATTCGGATTATTTTATACAAAATGGCTGCCTCAAAATTTTGATCGGTAGCATTTGTAGGGGAAAGGCTGAGGGGGGGGCTTATTGATCTTCGATCACTTTTGACTCTTAAAGAGGGAACTAGAACTTTGTATCTCGAATCGGAAGAGCCTCCTTCGAAGTTTATACGACTATCCCTTCCGTTAAAACCTTATATGTCAGCAATGGGCAGCTTGCGTAGCTTACAGTCCTTGCCCCGTGGGCTGTGGGGGGTTTTGTCAACTCGGAAAGCATAGTTATTTGACCTTTGGACTATTTTGAACAAAATGGCTCTATCAAAATTTGGATCTGATGCATTTGGAAAAAGGAGGGCATTGTGCGGGGGGGGGGGGGGGGGTAGTTATTACTTCCAATCACTTTTGACTCTTGAAAAGGGCACTAGAACTTTCTATTCCCAATTGAATGAGCCTCCTCCGAGGTTTATACGATCAACTATTCTATAAAAACCTTGTATGCCCCCCCTCGGCATAACTTACAACTCTTGCCCTTGGGCTCTGGGGTTGTGTCAACCCTGGAGGCATTGCTATATGATCTTCGGACTATTTTAAACAAAATGCTAATCTCAAATTTCATTCGGATGCATCTAGGGAAAAGAGGTTGTTGGGAGGGGGCTAGTTACCATCCGATCACTTTTAACTCTTAAAAGAGAACTAAAAATTTCAATTTCTAATCAAATGAGCTTTTTTCTAAATTTATACGACTTTCCCTTCCATAAAACGCCCCTGGGACATAACTTACAAATCCTACCCCCAGGCTTTTGGAGGTTGTGTCAACCCTGTGGGTATTTTTATATGATATTTAGACTATTTTGAACAAAATGGCTATATCCACATTTCGATCGGATGCATTCGGGGGAAAGAGGGTGCGGCTTTAGCTAATTACACTTCGATCACTTTTGATTCTTAACAAGGGCGCTAGAGCCTCCAATTTCGAATGGAATGAGCCCCCTTCAAGGTTTTTGCGACCTCCCTTTCCATAAAAACCTTATATGCCAATAATTGGAAAATAGCATAACCTATAGTCCTTAACCTGAGGGCTGTGGAGAGGGGGTGGATTTACATCCCCAAACATATATTTGCTGGACTTTTCAAGTATGCTGAACAAAATAGCTGTCTCAAAAATTTTGATTGGATATGTTTTGGAAAAAGATGGCCTTGGGCTGTTTGCCCTCCAATCACTTTTGATTTTTAAAAAGGAAACTAGAACTTTCAATTTACAATCGAATGAGCTTTCGAATTCTCTACTACAACTCCTTCTATACGAAATGCCTTGGTGAGAAAAAAAAATAATACATTGTGCCCACTTCGCTCTTCACTTAGGCAGCGCTATTGCGCTGCCTATGATTTTTGACTAGTAGAGCTATCTTATGGGGATACTTTGGCTAGTAGAGCTATCTTATGTGAGAGCTAAGTTGCTTATTTCTTAAGGCAACATTTAATATATGCAGATATTATCTGACGGGTATAGTTGTGAACCTTTGACCACGGACTACACTCAAAGAAAAAGAAAAAAAGATACCTCTGGCCGTGAAATCCACTTCTCACCTTCTATACCAGTTTCAGTTATGAAGGAAAAATTCCTTACCAACAAAGAAAAAAAGCAAAGGTTATTCTTGCTACTGAAGCTGTGGCTTGAAGAGAAGAGAATTAAAGTGTATAATGGCATTGGCGATTACTACTTTCTTGTTGTTACGAGCTGTTTCTATTGCAAATCAGACAGAGCTAAGGTTGTCGGTAGTCCAGGTTGTCAAAATGGCACAGATGCAATATCTTAGGAAGGGAATAGTGTATCAAGCTGCAATTTTCAGGGACAGTTGAGGGGGATTCAAAACTAATTGAAATAAACTATATGTATCCAGATTGTCCAAAGGATGACTTTGCATTATCCCAGTAAAAACTCAGAGTATTATATTGGAACTTGATGGTATGTTGTTTGGAATGTTACACTACATCAAAAGACCCTATGTGTATCCATTTTTTTCCAAAGGCATCTAAAGAACGGCTAAAGGTACTAAATTAAAATTGTCAGGACATGCTAAGCAAGAAATTGAACTCAATTAAAATGCTCTGTATATATCCGAGGTTGTCAAAAGGCGGCATCTGTGAAATCTCAGAAAAGGTCAACGGAATTAAGTTGAAACTTACAGGAAACGTGGAGGGGGGTGGTTGTTCGTTATTTTTCTATATCCATGGTTGTAACATGATGGAGTATCGAATTACTTAGGCTCTATACAATCCCAAAGATCATGCAGATTTTCAACTCGTATATTTTAGCCGTTTTCCCATTACCCATCCGTCCAACTATTATTGAAAATTATTACAAAATTTTGTCCAACATGCAAAGAATAAGCTGAAATCTGGACTCTTATAGAGAAAAAACCCTAAAAATTTAAGATTTTTTTCTTTAATCCATGAAAAAGACTATGTCAATAAAAAACGAAAAGGGATTAATTAAAAAAAATTCTACCTAAGAAGTTGTATTAAAGACAAATAAAGGGGTAAATTAAACCAAATGATGAGATGCAAATTACGTTCTAATCTTTGGAAGGCACAGGGAGCATTAGCAATACTCTTGTTTATGTAGTGTCTTCTCGTTTTGGGTTTTCCTTGGGATAAACGAGATAATCGGGATACACGTAGTATTTTTCAGTTCACTACCCCCTCCCCCTCCAGAGTCAAATTGTGGTCCACAAGGTTGTCAAAAGGGCGGATTAGCAATATAACAGGGGCGGTTTAGGGGATTAAGTTGAAACTTTTTAGCAATGTTGGTAGGGATCTTGAACTAACAAAAGGACACTATACGAATGTTACTACTACTGCAACCGCTACTACTGTAACTGTGACCGTGACTGCTTTTGATCGCGAGTACTTATGGCTGCGGCTACTTGTGACTGCAATTGCTTGTGACTACGAATAATTGTGATTGGGATTGCGACTAGAAGTGACTCTGACCGCGACTACTTGTGACTGCGACTACTTGAGAAATTGACTGAACATACTTGCGACCGCGACTACTCGTGTCTGTGACTAATACTACTTGTGACCGTGAGTGGGATTTCTTAGTACTGCCACTACTAATTACTGTGACTATTTTTGTCTCCAACTACTTGTGGCTGCGACTGCGACTGCTTTCGACTGATGTTGCGATCTAAATAAATCACTAGATAATCAAACTTAAGTGACTAGAAACTACTGCACAGGAGTAGTGCTGACCCCCTTCTCTATGTACAGGGTGTCCCGAGGCTCGCTTTATTCGGGGCAGAGGGGGGTGATCTTTGTAAATTTTACCGAATTGCTACCTGATTTATGCCGAATTTTCTGCATAAATCAAGAATTTTGCTAAATTTCGGCCGATTTTGCAAAATTTCTGCTGAAATTTGCGCCTTTGGCGAAAATTTTACCGAATGCCAAAACATTTGGGGGGGTAGGGGGTGGGTACTCCCCCTCGAGAGGCCCCTTCCTATGCCTTCTAAATACCTCAACGTTATTTGTACTTTACTGAAAACCAAACACGTTTTAAACGTTTTCTCTTTTATAACGTTAGATTTTTTTCCTGTTGATTCTATGTGAAAGAAAACACGCAGTTCAACATAAAAATTGTTTTCAATTAAGCGCAAGTAATGTTCCAGTCTTTAGAAGGCATGGGACGCTATAGCTCTGCACCAGTTTGGTGTAGTTTCTGTTCGATTTACGTTTGACGTGATTATTATCAAAGTTTCTGTTCGTTTTAGTCTTTGCTTATTTATCGGCGGGGATTGGTGTTCATTTTACGTTTGAATTACTGTTTGACTTTATTTCTGCTCGTCTTGGGTTTAATGTAGCACTTCACTTTTCTTAAAAAAAATTTCTTTTGTGGAATTTCATTAGTTATGTTAAAGCCTATTTGGGAACTACTGTTCATTTATAATTTAGGTTTAATGCCATTGGGGTGTGGTAGGTGGGGGTGGGGTATACCCTATAGGTATACTAGTTAGACCTTCCGACCTTTCTGAACTAAGTGGTTATCAAAAAGTTTTGATCTGCTACCATAGAGGGTTACGGTGGCACCTGGAGACAAGGGGGATTTATTCCCTATTAATAACTTTCCCCTTGAAAAGGTCACTAGGACTTCTAGTTCGTGATCAAATAAGCTTCTTCCTATGTTTCTACAACCTCACCCTTTATACGAAGGGGTAGGAAAAAAATAAATACGTTGAACCCACAGGGCTCTTTACTCCGGTGATAATAGTGTGTTACAAAATATCAGTGGTGGTTGGGTGACAGGGAATATATTTTAGGAATTTTTTTTCGTAGGAATAAGTTTATTTTTAAATATTTTTATTGAAAAAGCTCTCAAATAAAAAGAGCAATTAAATTGCATGTAAAATGAAACAAAATACTGTAAATTTTAAACGACAAGGATTCCTGCCCAAGGGATCCATTTATTTAATTGATAATATACTTAATTATTATGAATTTAATCTGAAAAGAAAATCAAACTCAAATGAAGACTACAGAAAGATTTATTGCTTCCGTGGATTATAACAGGTGTAGACTTGTCTTTATGTAATTTCCTACACCTTAGAATAGTTTACAGAAGGAGTAAAGGTACTCAAAAATCATCCTGCCTGCATAGATACCACGTTTTGATTTTATAACGACCTTGTAAAATATACCTCTCTCATAACAGGACAATTCTTCCCCCCTCGAACTTAAATCCCTTATATATTCAGACATTAAAAAAATAGAATAGCGAAAGAAAAACTAAATTTAAACTTACTCACCAGTTGTCAAATTAACCCTATTTCTTTTTAGTGTCCTATTCAACTAAATAAAATGAACAGGAACTACACCGGCAGTATTATTGGCTTTTTATGCCGCTTCTAAATATATAAAATTCTTTCAGTTTACTGTTACCCACCAAAAATCTGAGAAAATTTGCCTGGTTTTTGAAAAAAGGTGAAACACTCCCAAAAAAAGCAAGCCATCTTATTGAAAATCCCTTTATTAGATACACCATATCAGAGAACCCTGCCATTGAGGTTTCAAGCTCCGATTTTCAAAATGTGGAATTTCTCTTTTTTTCAGAAGAAACCTCGTCGATGCATATTTATTTGTTTTGTTTTTCACAGGGGTGATTGTATCAAACCAAAGATCCAAAATAATTGGGAGGGAGCTCATTCAAACGTTAATTTATAGCTCTTTTTTTAAGTGATCATACAGATTGGGCCAGGAGAAAGTCTTGTTTTCTTTGTATTTTAGGGCACCAAACTATGACTTTACCCCAAAAAGGACGAATTTGCAATCAATTTAAAATTCTGAGAAGCTAATTGATTTAAAAGTATCAATAACTATATTTTAGGCTTCCCAGTTGCAAAAGAAATAATGCCACACGGTGGCAGTACTGGATTCAACCAAGTTGATTCGCTTTATTTGTAATGAAATTAGGCTACGTTTGGTGATCTGCAATTGCGTATCAGCTATAATGAAGGGGGGGGGGGTGAGTCATTGTTTAGGTGGAGGTAGGGTAGACTCCTAAAAAAGTACATTCTAGAGGACAAAATGCTTCCTCTTCATGAGTCTTCAGATAAATGTTGAAAGAGGTAGGGGGGAGTAGGAATTAATTAAATTGTTTCTCTATTCAGCTAATATGTTACATTCCCATGTCTACCAGCACAGAGGTGGAAAATGCAAGGCAGGTAATCATTAGCCCCGCCAGGAAATGTCTTTGGGGTGGCAAATACTGCTAGGAACTTAGTTTTCAGCAATTTTAAATGGGACTGTTTTTCTTTTTCCATTTATATGAAGTACTTTAAAGTACCTTGCATTAGTTGAAAAACTTTTTCTATTTTTTTAATTACATTTCATGAAACTGTAAAGTTTTATGAATACAATACTTTTGGTAACATAGAAAAAACGTTCAATATGTCAATGACCTATGTTTGGATTTTGAGTGGTAATCAAACAGTTCGTGGGAACGAACTGTAAGTAAGGAACGACCTGGCTCAATTGTAACCGACACTCTAAAAAAGGGAAGTTTGATACCAATAGATGGCCAATGATACCAATAGAAATGGCTTATTATGCTGATTCCAAATATGTAAGTTTCATTCCGTTTAGTTATACCCATCAGAAGCTACAAGCCTGAGAAAATTTGTCTGATTTTTTCAAAAAAGGGAGAAAGGTTCTCTCGAAGTCATAGAATTTTATGAAAATCACACCGTTGGATTCAGCGTATCAAAGAACCCTACTGTAGAGGTTTCAAGCTCATATCAGCAGAAATGTGGAATTTTGTAATTTTGGCCAGAAGAAAAATCACAGATGCGTGTTTACTTGTTTCTTATTTTTCCATGGGTGATCGTATCGATCCAGTGGGCCTAAAACGTCGAGAGAGGGCTGATTCTAACGGAAATGAAAGTTCTAGTACCCTTTTTAAGTGACCAAAAAAAATGGAGGGCAACTATGCCCCCTCCCACGCCACTTTTTTTCCCAAAATCGTCTGATAAAAATTTGAGAAATCTTTTTCTTCAGAATAGTTGAAAGGCCTAATAATTATGTCTAGAGATAAAATGACCCCCTACGTCCCCTGGGGAAAGGTTTTTAAGTTATAAAATTTACCTATTTTTTTTATTTGTTATTGGGAAGTATGCATACATTTTTTGAGTGGGGAGGGAAGGACGAATTTTCTGCTGGAAGGATTTTGCATGGGAAGAATTTTCCATGAAGAAGGAAGTTCCCGGGGGGTGAAATTTTCCGGGGTAATTTTGCACTGGGTGAATTTGCCAGAATCCCTATACGAAATTTCTCTGTGCCTTGCTTTTTCTTTACCGATTCAATTTTAGCCGTGAAGATGTTGAGGGTAATTGTCCGGGGCAAATTTTCGCCAGGATTGAATTGCCCAGAGGATATTTCTATGGAAAGGGAGATTTTTCAGTGAAGTAGGAGTTAAGTATCCTGGCGTTATTTAAAAAACGATGAGAAATTAAATATAGCAAAGTTTTTTTCAACTGAAAGTAAGGAGTAACATTAAAACTTAAAACGAATAGAAATTAATACGCATATGAGGAGAGTTGCCCCCTCCTCAGCACTTTGCTCTTTACGCTAAAGTTTAAATTTATTCCCAATTCTTTAAAAACAACTGAAACACGAGGGTCGTTTGATTAAACAATAGGTAGATTTTTTAAAGGGCCGTAAACTTGTAGCGTGAAGAGCAAGGTGTTGAGGAGGGGGGCAACCCCCCTAATATACGTAATAATTTCTGTTCGTTTAAAGTTTTAATGTTGCTCCTTACTTTCAGTTGTTTTTTTTTTTTATTTAATGAAGCTTAGAGATACACATTTTTCTAAAGGCAATGGAAAAAATATGTCAATTAAAGTGAAAGTATATAAAAATGAAAAAAGTAATTAATTACAAAAAATACACAAAACAATAGCCTACTTACAAAAATTAAGATATAAACTCCCCCCATTTAGTTCTGTTGAGCAATGCCGAAGCGTTGGATGGATATTTTTTTAACAATATTGACAGTTTTGAACTTGGTCATCAAACACAAAAATATTTAATGGATTTAGACTCAATTGCTTATAAAAAGTAACGCATTATCAAAGTTGTTTGTTCAAAGTAAAACATTAAAACTAAAATGAAGAAAATCAAATAAAAATTTTCAATTCAACATTTTTAGAAAACAAAAACCAATATATTTGACACCTTTATACTTCAGAAGTGTAAAAAATTAAATCTTTTTCAAAGTGACAACTAGATAAATACAATCACTCCTGGAAAAAAATGATAATGAAACACAAATAACGGATCCGTTCTGGGGGAAAATACAAAAATTCCCAGTATTCCGTTCAGGGGAAACATTTCTGATTATAGTGGCTTCATATATCAAACTCATGGGTACTCTTGCAATGCAAGCAAAAGTTGACGGCATATTTTTACCAAAATTGCCTATTAAGTTGTTTTCGTTGTGTTTTCTATAATTAAACGAACTTTCTTGTGTGCTAATAGCTGCACTAATTACCAATAAACAAACACATTTTAAGATCACAATAAAAAGCTGATTCTTTGATTGAATGGTATCAATAGTTAGGCTCTTACACTATCGTTATTGACAAGGATCGTTATTCACATACTATTCATTACTATGAAGAATTTGATTTTTCATAGTAATGAAATAATCATATAGAAAAAATGTTTGTGGAAAAAAAAAAAATGTTATTGACAAGGATTGTTATTTACCTACCATTCATTGTTATGAAGAATTTGATCCAACCAAATCATATAGAAAAAATATTTGTGGAAAACTGGAAACGGGTCACTCAGTCACTAATTAGAACTTAACTTATATTTTGCTTATTAAGGGTCAAAATCTATTGGCAGGCAGCCAAAAATGGCGCAATACACATTTTTTCCATGTTTTTCCCTATTCTGCTCTTTTTCCTTTGGTTTGCTTATAATTACTTTATAGGCCCAAATTTCCTGGTGGGCATGGCCCCCCACTCCCCCCCCCCCCCCTGCTGGTGCCTAAAATGGGCAGTAGTCCTTAAAACTTGAATTTTGGTTCAAAACTACGACAATTGGTTCGGTACAGTCACCCCTGGGAAAAAACTAACAAACAAACACCCATCGATGACTATCTTTTTTGGAAGAAATATGAAATCTTGATTTTGTAGATAGTTTCTTTAAGGACGAATGTGCTACCGAGTGACATCAAGCCTTCTACAACTGACTGGGCAAATTGCAAGCAACAATTATAAATCGTTGGCTATTTTAGTATTCTGTTTTTTAGCATTTTTTCATTATTCGGGTCAAAACTACTGTTTTTCACGAAATGGCGGAAAACGCCATTCCGCTGTGCTGAGATCTCTTTCCTTACTAAAAAGCAGCACCATAAGGTCTCAATATTTTTCTTTTAATGACCCCGCTCCTGATATTTTACGATCCCATTCGATACGATAATGTGATGGAAAAAAAGCCATGCAAACTGGCAGCCATTACCCTCTTTCATGAAATTAAATAAAAAAAACAAGTTTTTTTAACTGAAGTAAGGAGCGACATTAAGACTCAAAACGAACAGAAATTATTCCGTATATGAAAGGGGCTGTCCCCTCCTCAACGCCTCGCTCTTTACGCTAAAGTTTTCTATTGTTTAAAAAAATAGAGTTGTGAGAAAGTCAAACTTTAGCGTAAAGAGCAAGGCGTTGAGGAGGGGACAGCCCCTTTCATATACGGAATAATTTCTGTTCGTTTTGAATTTTAATGTCGCTCCTTACTTTCAGTTAAAAAAACTTGTTTTTTTTTATTTAATTTTTGAACGTTTTTGAATAAATGCAGGTTTTGATCTTGGCTCACAGTACATGAATAATTAAAACAAAATTTTCATATTAATTTACTTTTATTTGGTTAAATGGCTTTCTCGAAACTTGTTTCATTTTATTTACGAACGTTTTTATTAGTAATAAATATACGTAACTTACGAATTAACTTACGTAACGAACTTCTATATTCATATATGTTTTATACATTTATTAGGGGGTTCGCCCCTAGTCAATACCTTGTTCTTTAAGCGAAAGTTCAAATTTTGTTCCAATTCTTTAAAAATGACCGCTTAATCACAAAGGTCGTTAATTAGAATAAATAGCTCTTATGAAAGTACTAAAAAATCTCTGGCTTAATGAGTGAGGTATTGACTAGGGGGTGAACCCAATTATATATGTAATATTTTCTGTTCGTTTAAAGTTTTGATGTTGCTGCTGTTGCAGTTGAAATCTTGTTTTTTTATATTTAATTTCTGATCTTTTTTTAAATAATGCTGGGAAGTCCGGCGTCCCCTTCATAGCAATGTCCCTTCCCTCATGAAAACTTCCTTCACGGAAAGATCCTCCTACATAACCCTAGACCCCAGGCACGTACGCAGGAATTTGTTTCGGGGGGGGGGGCAAATCCTTCAAACCCATTATTCTGTGAGAAAAATCAGAAAATTATGGGAAAATGAAAAAAATCGTGAGATTTCAGGGGGGCGGGCCCTGAGGACCCCCCTGCGTACGTCTCTGCCCGACCCCCCCCCCCCACTACCAGGAAAAATCTCCCCTGAAAACGTCTGTACTGTATACTTCCCAATAACCAATACTATATGTTAACATTGGGTAAAGTTCATAACTTTCAGCCCTCCTCCCGGGAACTTCGGGGATTAAGTCATCCTAAAAGACATAGTTATAATATTTTAGAACATGCTGAACAAAATGGCTATCTCAAAATTTTGATCAGGTGACTGGGAAAACAATGAGCGTGGGATGGGGCCTAGTTGCCCTCCATTTTTTTTTTGGTCACTTAAAAAATGGCACTAGAACTTTTAATTTCCATTCCAATGAGTCCTCCCACGATATTCTAGGACCACTGGGTCGATACGATCACCCCTGGGGGAAAAAAAATAATAAACACGCACCCGTGATCTTTCTTCTGGCAAAAAATGGAAAATTCCACATTTTGTAGATAGGAGCTTGAAATCTCTACAGTAGGGTTCTCTGATACGCGGAGTATGATGGTGTGATTTTCATTCAGGTTCTATAACTTTTAGGGGGTCTTTCTCCCTTTTTTCGAAAATCAGCCAAACATTTTCTCAGGCAAGTAACCTTTGATGGGTAGTATTAAACTTGATGAAACTTATATATTTGAAATCAGCATTAAAATCCGATTCTTTTGATGTATCTATTTGTATCAAAATACCGTTTTCTTGAGTTTCGGTTACCATTGAGCCGGGTCCCAATAACCAATACTATATGTTAACATTGGGTAAAGTTCATAACTTTCAGCCCTCCTCCTGGGGGCTTCGAGGGATTAAGTCATCCTAAAAGACATAGTTATAATATTTTCGACCATGCTGAACAAAATGGCTATCTCAAAATTTTGATCAGATGACTTTGGGAAAAAAATGAGCGTGGGAGGGGGCCTAGTTGCCCTCCATTTTTTTTGGTCACTTAAAAAGGGCACTACAACTTTTAATTTCCGTTCCAATGAGCCCTCCCACGATATTCTAGGACCACTGGGTCGATACGATAACCCCTGGGGAAAAGAAAAAAAAAAACAACAAATAAACACGCATCCGTGATCTTTCTTCTGGCAAAAAATGGAAAATTCCACATTTTTGTAGATAGGAGCTTGAAACCTCTACAGTGGGGTTCTCCGATACGCTGAATATGATGGTGTGATTTTCATTAAGGTTCTATAATTTTTAGGGGGTCTTTCCCCCTTTTTTCGAAAATCAGCCAAATTTTCTCAGGCGCGTAACTTTTGATAGGTAAAGTTAAACTTGATGAAACTTATATATTTGGAATCAGAATTAAAATCTGATTCTTTTGATGTATCTATTGGTATCAAAATTCCGTTTTTTAGAGTTTCGGTTACCATTGAGCCGGGTCACTCCTTACTTACAGTTCGTTACCACGAACTGTTTGAAAAAACAAAATTTCCTTGTTTTGTTTAGGGACTTGAAACCTTAGCAATAGGGTTCACTGATATGCTAAATTGATGTTATTATTTTTTATGAGGATTTCTCTGTTTTTTAGGGGTATATTTTCCTCCTTTTCTGAAACATAGCAAATTTTCTTGGAGTGAAAAATTTAAAAATACCTTAAACTTAATGTATTGTGCGATATGGATTCACCGTGATTCCATGAACAAAAAGGAAATAATATACGTAAATAATGTCCAAGAACAAACCTTGGGAAAAAAGAAAATGCAAAATTAGATTTGTTTTGCCTTTAGAAACTCAAAACCTTAGGATTCTGGTTCTTGAACATGATGAATTTGATGTTGTAAGCCCCTTTTGGAGGTATTTTCCCCCTTTTAAAAAATTCAATTTTTTTAATCCAATTGTTTGTTTTTTTATCTGAATTTTGAACTTCACAGATTTTCAGTATTTCCAGTTCCCTTGAAAAAAAATATTTTGATGTATAAATTTTTGTTAAAATCATTTTTTTATGGACTTCTCGTTACTTTTATTACGGGTTGCTCTTTACTTGCATTTTCCTACCACATGCTGTTTATTTCATTTTTCTGTTGACTCTGAAGTGGATATATGCTGTCTTTATATTATTAACTAAAAAAAACAAGTTTTTTTTTTAACTGAAAGTAATGAGCGACATTAAAACTTAAAACGAACAGAAATTATTCCGTGTATGAAAGGGGCTGTCCCCTCCTCAATGCCTCGCTCTTTACGCTAAAGTTTTTTATTGTTTAAAAAAATAAAGTTGTGAGACAGAGTCAAACTTTAGCGTAAAGAGCGAGGCGTTGAGGAGGGGACAGCCCCTTTCATATACGGAATAATTTCTGTTCATTTTAAGTTGTAATGTCGCTCCTTACTTTCAGTTAAAAAAAACTTGTTTTTTTAGTTAATTTCTGAACGTTTTTGAATTAATGCAGCTTTGATTTTGGCTCACCGTACATGACTAATTAAAACGAAATTCGCATATTAATTTTCCTTCTTTTGGCTAATTGGCTTTCTCGAAATTTTGTTCTGACGTAACTTACGAATTATCTTACGTAACGAATTTTTATATTCGTATGTTTTTATTACGTAAATTAGGGAGTTTGCTTCCTAGTCAATACCTCGCTCTTTACGCTAAAGTTCGAATCACAAACCCTTGAATCACAGAGGCCGGTTAATTAGAATAGATAGCTCTTTTGAAAGTACTAAATAAACTTTTGCGTAAAGAGCGAGTTATTGACTAGGGGGCGAACCCTCTCATATACATAAAAATTTCTGTTCGTTTTAAGTGTTAATGTGGCTCCTTACTTTCAGTTGAAAAAAACTTGTTTTTTTATTCAATTTCTTGTCTTTTTTTAAACAATGCTGATAAATCTGGCGCGCCCTTCATGGAAATGTCCCTTCCTCCAAGCAAATATCCTCCATGGGAAGATCCTCCCCCGTAACCACTACTCTGACCCCGACCCCCCCACTAGAAAAAAATTCCTCCCGAAAACGCATGTATACTTCCCAATAACCAATACTAGGCCTATATGTAAACAATGGGCAAAGTTTATAACTTGCAGCCCTTCCCCCGGGGACTGTGGGGGATTAAGTCATTATCAGAGACATATTAATAATATTTTCGACTATGCTGAACAAAATTGCCATCTCAAAATTTTTATTAGGTGACTTCAGGAAAAAAATGAGCGTGGGAGGGGGCCAAGTTGCCCTCCAATTTTTCGGTCACTTAAAAAGGGCACTATAACTTTTAATTTCCGTTCGAATGAGCCTTTTCATGATATTCTAGGACTACTGGATCGATACGATCACCCCTGGGAAAAAAAAGAAAAAAAAAATAAATAAACAAGCATCCGTGATCTTTCTTCTGGCAAAAAAAAAAAATACAAAATTCCACATTTTTGCAGATAGGAGCTTGAAACTTCTATAGTCGGGTTCTCTGATACGCTGAATCTGATGGTGTGATTTTCATTAAAGTTCTATGACTTTTAGGGGCTGTTTCTCCCTTTTTTCGAAAATAAGGCAAATTTTCTCAGGCGCGTAACTTTTGATGGGTAAGATTAAACTTGATGAAACTTATATATTTGAAATCATCGTAAAAATCTGATTCTTCTGATGTATCTATTGGTATCAAAATTTCGTTTTTTAGAGTTTCGGTTACTATTGAGCCGGGTTGCTCGTTACTTACAGTTCGTTACCACGAACTGTTTGATATGGGGTTACCACGAACTGTTTGATATGGGGTATTTGGATAATTATATGGGGTATTGGGACGTAAGCCTCTGAGACCAGGCACGTGTGCAATAAATTTTCCAGGTGGAGAGATAAATAAATCGATTATTTTTAAAAGAAATTACGAAGAATTTTGTAAAATTCAGGATTTGTTTGGGAGGACGGAGAGGTCACGGAAACCCTTGTCCCACTAGGTACATCTCTCTTCGAAATCTCAGACTGAGCAAACTAGTTTGTCCCTAGGCTCATGGTTTTGGGTCCTTTCAGAGCAATGAAAGTCTTAGTGCGACCATTTGGGGCTACAAGGACACCAAGTAAGCCTGGAGTGCCAGGTCATCTGATTGGTTTCTGCACTTAGAAAGGGCACCAGAGTGTTGAATTTTTTGGATGGATGAGCCTTTTCCCCTTGTGTTATGATTATTTGCCGTATTGGGCGTGGCCCTGTAAAAATGAGGGACCTCGTTCTTCACTAATTTCACGTTACTGGATCCAGTAGATGGTTAGAATAAGATATCTTTCTCGAGTATCATCACCAAAACAAATTCTGGCGTTTCTTATTTAATCTTACTGCTTATTGCTGTACCTGGTTTTCTCTGCATGCATTTAACTGGACCATTCTTTCTGAATAATCTATTTCTCTGCTCACCTTTCTCCGCTGGAAATCAAGTACATTGGAAGTCATTTAATCCCTCAAGTTACCGTGACTACGCCTTACTTATATCCCTTGGCCAGGAACGAAAGGAAACTTTTGACGAGGCCCATGGGGGTTTTCAAGAAAGCCAAAGTCGTTACTTTGGTTCTCGCAGTTCTTAATTTGACGCACACAATATCTGGTCTCTATTAAGCTAAGAGGCCGTCCTCAATAGATTTACTGATTACTCTAAATATTAATTAGTCAAATCGCTTTTGGTCTGAGTCGAATGACGGAACATTGACTATAGTCGAGAACTTGAAGTGAAAAAAAAACACAGCGCATTTCTTTATTTTACATGTCCGTTTGGTGTCGACTTTTTCTTGCAATTAATTTAAAAAGAAACTTTTCCGTGAAAAAAGTTTTCAAAACAAAGTAGAGAACTACATTAAATCAAATACGAGCAGAAACAAAGTTAAATAATAACCAAACAGTTCGTGAACGAACTGTAAGTAAGGAGGATTTATTCGGGCCAATAATAAACAAAACTTAAAAAAATGATAAATTTCATACATATTTATAGTTAATAAATAATCAATAATTAATAAATAAATAGATAATAAATTTGATAAGGATTAGTTCGTCAAAAGATTGACATTTTTTGAAAGGACAAAGCACCCCCAAAGAGACATAAGATTATAATGAAAACCACACCATTAGATTAAACACATCAGAGGATCCTGATGTAGAGGTCTATGCTCCTAATAAAAAAATTTGGAATTTTGCTTATTTTTCCCCCAGGGGAATTGTCTCTAATGCGTGTTCATTTATTTTTGTTCCCTTGGAAAATCATATCGAATCGATGGTCCTAGAAAATGAAGAGAAGACTCATTAGAACGGAAATAAAAAGTTCTAGTGCCCTTCTTAAGTAAGCAAATAGATTGTGTCATGGGAAAGTGGCGTTTTCGGCCATTATGTTCAACAAATTATGATTTCGCTCAATAGAGGACCAAGTTCCTATCGATTGAAAATTATGAGATAGCCGATGGGTTTAAAAGTATGAAAAGCCATAAAATGAGCTTCCTAGTTGCACAGCAAATAATGCCGCCGGTCGTGCATTCGTTCCTGAAAAATCACGAAGTCCATACAAGATAAATTTGTTAATTTGGACATTTATCATGTTTTATTTAACTTTGTTGACTCGCCTTTTTTTAATGAAATTGTTTTTTAGTAATGTACAATTACGCATCAACTATTATGATGGAGGGGTGATGGGTATTGCGTAGGCAAGGGAGAGGGGGTACCAGACGCTTAAGAGAGTGCACTTCCATGCTGAAATTTTTAACTCTCCTTGAGTCTTCAGATAAATGTTGAAAGAGGTCGAGGGCGGATATGAATTTATTTCTCATCTCCCTTCATTTAGACTAAGCCTGAATAAGGCTGTGGTACCTCTCATTTTATTGCAGAAATATGTTTTTACATTCATTTCAAAGCTTCATTTAATTAAACTGATTTTCTTCATATTATGAAGGAAGTGTGGTGGGTTATTTTTCAGAGGCTGGGTGGTACATGCCTCAAAGAATTCATTTTAATGCCCAAATATCCTAACTCTCATTGAGTTTTCAGATAAATGTGGAATGAGTTTTAGGGAATGGGTGGGGATGCAGTAATCGATTGTTCGATATTTATGTTCTACGCCTTTATCATTGATGCTGGGGGACTACCAAGAACTTAATGCTATCACTAATTGTAAATGACAGTTTTGTCTTTTCTTGTTCATATACAGAGTTTCAATGTAATTAAAAATATGAATACATGTGTTAAAGCATCTGAGAATCCTATTATAGAAGTTTCGATGGCTTCAGCCACGTAGAGGATCAAAAGTCACGACAAAAGTGACTAAATATTAAACTGTTTTGTCCAAAATTTTTAATTACAATACAACATTTTAATGCTTAAGCAGAAATACTGAAAAGAGGAACGCTACAAACTATTTTACAATTATAAATATATGCAATTTAACAGCAAGATCTCGGGGGCTTGTGGTGCTGGTA
The DNA here is from genome assembly GCA_027921565.1 of Artemia sinica. Classification (NCBI taxonomy): domain Eukaryota; kingdom Metazoa; phylum Arthropoda; class Branchiopoda; order Anostraca; family Artemiidae; genus Artemia; species Artemia sinica. The sequence continues at coordinate 56,949,854 of CM051256.1, read as the reverse complement.
GCCCACATTATATCTTGATTAGACCTGGGCATGATTTGAGAAGCGATTAGAAGTTAAATAGAACCAGTTTTTTTCAACTGCAAAAAAGGAGCAACATTAAAGCTTAAAACAAGCAGAAATTCCTGTGTATATGAGAAGGGCTAATCCCTCCTCAGCCCCTTGTTGTTTACTTTATAGTTTGGCTTTTGGCCCAATACTTTAAGAACAACTGGTGATACAAAAGGGCCGTTGTATTGGACTATTGTCCCATCTTGGTTCTTGAGACATTGCATACATGCCATTTTGATAAACTGAATGTACCAAGTTTTTTCATTTAGTCAATATTCCCCTTAATATACCCTGAAAGTTTCAATTTAATACCCTTGGCCATTCCTGAGATCTTGAAGATGTGCTTTTTTGACAACCTGGATGATCATAGTAACTTTTGGTTAGTTGAACACCCCCTTTAAATACCGTGAAAGTTGCAACTTAATACCCTCAGCCGTTCCTGATATATTGCAGATACGCCATTTTGACAACTTGAATGCACACAGTGTCTTTTGGTTAGTTTCATCATCGAACCTTATTGACGAGGTTTCACTTGAGTATAATTCGATGGGGATTGTTAGAAAGTTAAATAGACAGATATTCAAAGACATCGACAGTGCTTTACTTTTTAAGATTGGTAGTAGGCCCTCGAAGTTTCAACCAGCCAAGCTTTCGCCTGATCGGTTTTCAGTGATCAATGTTAGAAGTGATGAGGTTGCCTAGGTAAACAAAGGAATCAACGTTTTCAACTACCTCTATTTTAATTGCTTTTTGTACGGTTCTTTGCAGAGTCTCTAGACATCCGTGTGACCTTGATTTTGGCTGTATTAATGGTCATCCCAAAGACTTTAGTTGTTGACATGAGTTAACCACTGTCTATTTGAAGAAGGTGTTTTAGGTTAAATTTTCATAACATAATTTGCGTATGCCAGTTTGTCAATTAGTTTCCTACTTATCATTTGATCATCTTTATTTTCAGCAAATGGCAGTGCTGTGTTCGGGAATAGGTTGAAAAGGTGGAGAGAGAAGAGACAACCCTGCAAAACACATGCTGATGTAAGAAATTCACTAGTTAGTCCCTCAGATGTCTGGACTGGCTATTGAAATTTAAATATATGTCCTTAATCAAAAATACAACATTTTTAGGGACTCCGTAGTTTAGTAGAATCTGCTAGAGCCCTTTACGCCGTACAAGCCAAAATCGTGCTTGAAATTGATTAAAAGTAATAGCAGTTCTTTTGTGATATTCGATTTATTTCTTCATCAGTTGCCGAGTTGCGAAAATCTGGTCTATGGTGTAACGAATAACGGTCTTTTTGAAAGCCGGCCTGATATTCCTCTATGATAAATCTGTTTGAGACTTCAGTCAGTCAAGGAGTATTTCTGTAAGAATCTTTGCCGATTGACTTGTCAGGCTTATTGGCCTGTAGTTCATACAGTCACATTTTTCTTACTTTTTAAAATGATTGCTTTCGCCCAGATCCTGGACATGCCTCACATAGCCTGGCAGTGTTTGCTCTTGCTCTTCGTCACAGGGGAGCCAGCCAATCTGTAAATAAGCGTTTCAGAAATCAATGTTTCATCACATCTAATTTTAAAATTTGGCAATGTTTCAGGATGAAAGTGCTGGATTGACGAATTTCAGTCCCGTGTTCATATCTTATTCCCTATTTTTCTTAAGAACTTCTCAACAGAAATTGGATAATTTGGGTTTCAAACCCCATTTTTGGGGTTTGAGTTACACCTCCCATTCTTCTAAGAAAAGATTCAAGGACTTCTCCCCTATTAGATTGTGTACAACTACATAATATTATACTATACTATCTGAACAAAACTTTAACTTTGAAATCCTTTGTAGGGTAGTTGTGACCTTCCAGATACGACTGTCCTGTCACTTTTGATTGTTGAATTGCCTAATTAGTGTAATTAATTCTATGGTCCTGTCACTTTTTGCTTAATTTTGAATGATGAATGACCTAATTAGAATGTTTATTACTACGGTTGTTCCTGTCTACAGCCATTACAGGTACGGTGGTTGCCCCTATCTATAACCCTTTCAGATAAAACTCCGCCCATATAAAAATAGTTTTTTCCGGCAGTTCTAAAGTTATTTAAATAATTTAGATAAAAAATATGGATCAATTATCTTGATTCTGCGATGTTTTCACGTTTTTACTATTGATATATCCCTGTTTTTCGGAAGTTTTCATGTATTTTTCTTTTTACAAGTAAAAATAAGTATTTGGATGTCAATTTAATTCCTTGAAGTTTGTAATAATGGGTATATTATGCTATCAGTAAATACAATCAATCTCATAGGTAAGGTAAATTATTTGTGCTTCTTTACGTTATCAAACAGTTCGTGGTAACGAACTGTAAGTAAGGAGCGACCCGGCTCAATGGTAACCGAAACTCTAAAACACGGAATTTTGATACCAATAGATACATCAAAAGAATCAGATTTTAATGCTGATTTCAAATATATAAGTTGCACCAAGTTTAGGCCTATCAAAAGTTACGCGCCTGAGAAAATTTGGCTGATTTTCGAAAAAAGGGGGAAAGACCCCCTAAAAGCTATAGAACCTTAATGAAAATCACACCATCATATTCAGCGTATCAGAGAACCCTACTGTAGAGGTTTCAAGCTCCTATCTACAAAGATGTGGAATTTTGCATTTTTTGCCAGAAGAAAGATCACGGATGCGTGTTTATTTGTTTTTTTTCCCAGGGGTGATCGTATCGACCCAGTGGTCCTAGAATATCGTGGGAGGGCTCATTGGAATGGAAATTAAAAGTTCTAGTGCCCTTTTTAAGTGACCGAAAAAATGGAGGGCAACTAGGCCCCCTCCCACGCTCATTTTTTTCCCAAAGTCACCTGATCAAAATTTTGAGATAGCCATTTTGTTCAGCATGTTCGAAAATATGATAATTATGTCTTTTAGGATGACTTAATCCCCCGAAGTTTCCGGGGGAGGGCTGAAACTTATGAACTTTACCCAATGTTAACATATAGCATTGGTTATTGGGAAGTATATAGACGTTTTCAGGGGGGATTTTTTCTGGTAGGGGGGGGGGGGGGTGGTTGGGTCGGAGGTTATGTGGGAGGATCTTTCCATGAAGGAAGTTTTCATGGGGGAAGGGACGCTGCTATGAAGGGGACGCCGGATTTCCCAGCATTATTTAAAAAAAAAATCAGAAATTAAATATAAAAAACAAGTTTTTCAACTGCAACAGCAGCAACATCAAAACTTAAAACGAACAAAAATATTACATATATGATTGGGTTCACCCCCTAGTCAATACCTCTCTCTTTAAGCCAAAGATTTTTTAGTACTTTCATAAGAGCTATTTATTCTAATTAACGGCCTTTGTGATTAAGCGGTCATTTTTAAAGAATTGGAACAAAATTTGAACTTTAGCTTAAAGAGCAAGGTATTGACTAGGGGGCAAACCCCCTAATATACGTATTAAAAATATATGAATATAGAAGTTCGTTATGCAAGTTAATTCGTAATTTACGTATATTTATTACTAATAAAAACGTTTGTAAATAAAATCAACAAGTTTCGAGAAAGCCATTTAACCAAATAAAAGAAAAATTAATATGCAAAATTTTTTTTAATTATTCATGTATGGTGAGCCAAGATCAAAATCTGCATTAAATCAAAAACGTTCAAAAATTAAATAAAAAAACTAGTTTTTTTAAATGAAAGTAAGGAACGACGTTAAAACTTAAAACGAACAGAAATTATTCCTTATATGAAAGGGGCTGTCGCCTCCTCAACGCCTCGCTCTTTACGCTAAAGTTTGACTATTCGCTCTTTACGCTATTTTTTTTAAACAATAAAAAACTTTAGCGTAAAGAGCGAGGCGTTGAGGAGGCGACAGCCCCTTTCATATAAGGAATAATTTCTGTTCGTTTTAAGTTTTAACGTCGTTCCTTACTTTCATTTAAAAAAACTTGTTTTTTTTATTTAATATTATGATAGATCCGGTTGTGCCAATATGAGAATAGTTTTTTTTCTGTAATGCTGTTGTAGTTGTAGCGAACATACGCTCGGCTTTCGCCCGCTCTGCAATGCTTCCAATCGTGCACTGTCTGTGGATCTAGTTCTTCCAGAATTTGTTCTTGGCTGAATGGATAATAGCAGGAATACTATATATATATATATATATATATATATATATATATATATATATATATATATATATATATATATATATATATATATATATATATATATATATATATATATATATATATATATATATATATATATATATATATATATATATATTATATATATATATATATATATATATATATATATATATATTATATATATATATATATATATATATATATATATATATATATATATATATATATATATATATATATATATAGAATATATATATATATATATATATATATATATATATATATATATATATATATATATATATATATATATATATATATATATATATGTATATAATTTTATATATATATATATATATATATATATATATATATAATATATATATATATATATATATATATATATATATATATATATATATATATATATATATAATATATATATATATATATATATATATATATATATATATATATATATATTTTCACAGTAGAGATTATTTAAATAAACATTATTTAAAGAAACAGCTGTGCAATTATAGTTTTTTTTAGCTTTTATTGGAAATCACTCTATTACTGAAAAGAGTTGTTTTACACTATTGAAAGTTGATGGAGTAGACAGCGATGATACTAAGACAAGAGTCCTCAGCGATGCAGAAGAAATTTCAAAGGGTTTTCGACGAACTTTTTAGTGGAATGAAATGTTTGGCAGATATATGATATCATTGAGCTGATTCAAGCTGGAGGAACAATTCTGTCCCAGGTAGAAACATGGTGTTTTTATTAGGAGATTCTTTTTGAAAATATTGGTCGTGGGAGGGAGGAGCTGGTTTACCTCATTCACTTTTACTCTTAAAAAGAGCGCTGTAACTTCCAATTTTCAATCAAATGAGCATTATCCAAAGTTAATGAGACCACCCATTACATAAGAGCCCTATATGCCTTCTGGGCATAATTTACAACCCTTTCCCCCAGATTCTAAGGGGTTATTTCAACCCGGAGGCCTTTTTATATGATCTTTAGACTATTTTGAGCTAAATGGCTATATTAAAATTTTTATCGAATGTGTTTTGGGAAAGTTGGGGCTAGTTGCCCTCCTATCACTTTTGAATCTTAAAAGCGGCTCTAGAACTTCTGAATCCCAGTTGAATATGCCACATCCAAAGTTTATACGACCACCCTTTCCATAAAAATTTTAAATGATAAAAATGGGCCACTGATATAACTTATAGCCCTTGCCCCGAATGCCAGGGGGTGGGGTCTTGTCATCCTCAAAGATATAATTTCTGGACCTTTCCAATATGCTTAACAAACAGATAGTTCAAAATTTTGATTGGATGGGTTTGGGGAAATGATGGGCGAGGGGTGCTGCTTGCACTCCATTCACTTTCAACTATTAAAAAGGGCAATAGAAATTCTCAATTCAATGACCCCCCTCCTAAGTTTATGCGACCAATCTTTCTATAAGGATCTTATATGTCCCCGGCGCATATCTTACAACCCCTGCCATGAGGTCTCGGGGGGGGGGGGTCTTCAAAGACGTAATTACTAGGCCTTTCAACTACGTTGAACAAAATGGCTATATCAAAGTTTTGATTGGATGTATTTGAGGAAATGATGGACATTGGATGGGGCTGGTTACCCTCCAATCTCTTTTGATTATTAGAAAGGGCAGTAGAACTTGCAATTTACAATCCAATGTGCCCGTTTCGAAATTTCTACGACAACTCCTTCTGTACGAAGTGCCCTGGTCTAAATATATATATATATATATATATATATATATATATATATATATATATATATATATAATATATATATATATATATATATATATATATATATATATATATATATATGTATATATATATATATATATATATATATATATATATATATATATATATATATATATATATATATATATATATATATATATATATATATATATATATACATATATATATATATATATATATATATATATATATATATATATATATATATATATATATATATATATATATATATATATATATATATAATATATATATATATATATATATATATATACACTATTGCGCTGCCTATGATTGCAAGTATTTATGGTTTTTGCCTAGTTTGTATAGAATTTGGAGGGTCGGTCACATGTTTGGGGCTGCCACTATTTTGATGACAAATAAAAAAATCAGATTTAAAGCCACAGGAAAAGATTTATTTGTGGTTAGGTCACGTTTGTACTTATGTTTTAGAGAATGTTTATTTATTTATTTTATTTTCCTTTTTTTTGTGTTACTCTACTTCTCCTGTTTATATTTTGTATTTAAAATAAATTATTACTATTACCTAAGCTTTTGAATAGATTCCGATTCGTCAAAAAAAAGTCTTAAAATCCGTATTCACCTTATCATGAAGGGCGTTTTGTTGGTACACTGTTCTTAGTCTTAAAAACAGTTCCTTGCAACAAAATAAGCAAGCATTGTGGATAGAAAATAAAACACTGAAAAGGAGAAAATTGGAAATAATTTACACATTAAAAGAATTTCCATTTTATGCTGATTCCAAATATATAAAATAAAACATTTTATGTAAAACTATACCCATCAAAAGTCACTAGCATTAGTAAATTTGCATAAGGTCAGAAAACGAGAGGAACGTCCCAAAAGTGGTCCGATCTTGATGAAAACTGTTTCACAATAAAATTTTCGATGGACTCGACCTCCACAAGTCTTCGGAAGATTTCCTCAATGAGCAGATGGACTTTTGCCTCATGTTTGGTCTCCGAGAGAAACTCCCTTATTCGTTGTCTCCTATTTCCCAAAATTACTACATTATTTTCACGTACATGACCAGTCTTGTCCCATTCCTTCTGGAGAAATGTGGAACTAATTTCTTTTAAACTGTTACTTTATTGAGACGTAGCGATTTTGTGTGTGTAGTTTTGGATAAAAATTCTACCTCAGAAAAATGCCAGTGAAGCGAGGTCATGTGGTGCATCAAAATAGTTTTTTGGAGTGTATCATAAGAAAATTTGATGATATGAGTGAGTTTCTGTGAATAGCATAAAATTTTTGTTTTACGCGCCTGTTTAGATTCAGTGATTAGAATAGTGATTCTATTTCAAATTTCTTCTTTTGCACTCTCGCGTAAAAGAGCCCAATTGCTATTCGACGACCGGGACAATTCACAACTATTTTAAGCTAAAAGTGTTTCGCATGTTTATTCTTTTTAGGAAAACAACTTTTTTTAAGTACTAAATTAAAAAAAACCTGTTTTTCTATGAAAAAAAAAGAACGAAGTTAAAAACTAAAACGAACCAAATAATGATAAACATTACAGCCCAACTTTAAATGACCATAAATTACCATAAACGAGCGGGTCGCAAAGGGTAGCCCTAATATACAAACATAGCCCAAGTTTGGAGCATCGGCCCCAAGATGAGCCGTTTTATTGTTCTTATTGTCCTGAAACTTATATTCTAAAATTATTGGGCAATGGGGAACCATTGGACAAGAAAATTGAAAAGGAAATATGGTCCTCCCTAAATGGAGCTCTGGAGAAGACAAAAATCTTTTATTAACTGGGGTATAGATTCCACAAATATAGGACCAAAAAATGTTCCAAATTTTGTTTTACCAATTGGCCTGAAACTTTTAAGAATCTTTGTCTAGGCTAAGGGGACCAGATATTTTGATGAGAGGGAGAAGAATGCCAGGGAGCTTTGAAATGGGGCAAAAAAAATGGTTATCCCTGACCAGCTTGAAACTTACAACCGGACAACCCTGAACCAAGAGATACCCAGTTTAAATAAAATTAGTTTTTGGGTGGGTGATCTCCAGAAATGGGACCCGAAAGGACCCAAAAAACAATTTTTAATGGTACTTATTAAGAATCCAGTAGTCACGCGATAAGTGAAGTTTCGTTAATGCTAATGAAGTAAAACAAAATAGGATAAAAATATAATAGTTCAGGAACAAATTTGGGCTATATATTTGCACATTAGGGGGAGGTGAGGGGGTAAACCATAGCATACATTAAATACGTAACCTAACCCAACCTAGGTACCTTTTAGTCCCTCTAAACCCCAAAAAACTAAAGTTTAAATATTATTCACGGAGTGAGAAACCCTTTTTTTCCAAAGGAATTGCGGGTTTAAGAAGCTGTTTGACTGGTTTCTTGAACGATGTTCGCTATACCATTGTCAAGTGACTACTAGATTCTTAATAGGTACCTTTTTAATTTCTTCAAAACTTTTATATTTTGGTTCTCGGGTCAAGAGAACTCCTGTGCATTAAAAAAGAGAGAAAAGAAACAGTCCCCCAAACAAGTTCAAATTTTGTTTTTCAAAATGCTTTAAACTTATACCCGTAAGTTCCATGGTCGATGAAACCCTTGTGTATAAGAAAAATTCAGTTGGAGGTACGACTCCCTCCCCCTCCCCCAAATCAGGATGCCAGAAAATGTGAAGTTTATTTTCGTTGACTTGGAGCTCATACCTGAAAGTGATCTGGTCAAGGGGACTCCAATTCGGAAAAAATTGACTCTGAAGGTTTTTTCTGTAAAGTGCAAATTATGTTCTGGTCTTCAGAAGGCGTGGGGGTTTCAGTCCTACCTATGTTAATTTCTATTCGTTTTGAGTTTGGAAGATTATTGGTTCGTTTTGAGTCTGTTCGTTTACGCTTGGAAGATTTTTTTACTTTATTTCTGCTCATATTTGGTTTAATGGAGCTCTTTACTTTATTTTGAAAAACTGGTTTTGTGGAAAAAAAAATAAATTAATTTCTGTTCGTTTGTTATTGACATTGTCTTTTTCATGGAAAAAGAAATTATTATTTTAAATTTTTTCTGTTCTTTCTATAAAAATCCATAGTTTGGCTTACCATTTGTATGTTGGAGAAAATTTTTCAACAAATTTCAACAAGATAGACCCTTTTGAAAATATAGACACAAATAGTATTGTTTAGTTTTATACATCCTCAAGTTGACCTGAAAAATAAAACTTAATATCATTCCCAAAAAATTGTATCTATGCTCTTTGGCAACCTGAATACACTAACACTCTTTTGATTTAGTTAAGTTGTAAGAGAAGAAGCACTAGTAGTTGACCCGGAGAGATTCAACTTAATACCCTCAGTCGTTCTTGGGATATTATGAAATAAAAAAAACTAGTTTTTTCAACTGAAAGTAAGGAGCAACATTAAAACTTAAAACGAACAGAAACTATTACGTATATGAGGGGTTCGCCCCCTAGTCAATACCTTGTTCTTTATGCTAAAGTTCGAATTTTGTTCGAATCACAAAGGCCGTTTAATTAGAATAGATAGCTCTTTTGAAAGTACTAAAAAAAACTTTAGCGTAAAGAACGAGGTATTGACTAGGGGGTGAACACCCTCATATACGTAATAATTTCTGTTCGTTTTAATTTTAAATGTTGCTCCTTACTTTCAGTTGAAAAAACTTCTTTTTTCATTGAATTTCTGATGTTTTTTTTAATAATGCTGGGAAATCCGGCGCCCCTTTCATAGAAATATCCCTTCCCCCATGAACAAATCATCCATGAAAATATCCTCCCATGTAACCCCCCCCCCCCCACGAGAAAAAATCCCTCATGAAAACGTCTGTATGCTTCCCAATAACCAATACTATATGTAAACAATGGGCAAAGTTCATAACTTGCAACCCATCCCCCGAGACCTTTGAGGGATGAAGTCATCCTTAAGGACATATTTATTAGGTTTTTAACTATGCTGAACAAAATGGCTATCCAAATTTTGATCAGGTGACTTCGGGAAAAAATGCGCGTGGGACGGGGCCAAGTTGCCATCTAATTTTTTTGGTCACTTAAAAAGGGCACTAGAACTTTAATTTCTGTTCGAATGAGCCCTCTCACGATACACTAGAACCACTGGATCGATACGATCACCCCTGGAAAAAAACAACAACAAATAAACACGGATCCGTGATCTTTTTTCTGGCAAAAAATACAAAATTCCACGTTTTTGCAGAAAGGAGCTTGAAACCTCTACTGTATGGTTCTCTGATACGCTGAATCTGATGGTGTGATTTTCATTAAGATTTCATCACTTTTAGGGGGTGTTTCCCCCTTTTTTCGAAAATAAGACACATTTTTTCAGGCTCGTAACTTTTGATTGGGAAGACTAAACTTGATGAAACTTATATATTTCAAATAAACATGAAAAACCGATTATTTTGATGTATCTACTGGTATCAAAATTCCGTTTTTTTAAGTTTCGGTTACTATTGAGCCGGGTCGCTCCTTACTTACAGTTCGTTACCACGAACTGTTTTATTGAGCTGAGATGTCTTATTAGTAACCAGCATACACACATTACACTTTGATTTAGTTTTAAAGCAACATTTAATTTTAAATTATAGTGGAAATTGTATAACTGTGGGGGGGGGGGTATATACCCAATATCCCTCGAGACGTAGTTACTGGACTGTTCAACTATGCCGAACAAAATGGCTAAGTCAAAATTTTGATTGGATGCATTTGAAAAATTAATGGGATTAGGAGGAGGGCTACTTGCCCTCCGATAACTTTTCACTCTTAAAAACAGCACTAGAACTTTTGATTTTCAATCGAACAAGTCCTTTAAACGTTTCTATGGTATTGCTATATAAAATAGCGCTGGGATGCCTATGATATTGCTCATATGTCCTTTTGAAAACGTGCATACATATAGTTTTTTGGTTTAATTGAAACTCTCCGTAAACATTCCCTAAAGGTTTTCCCTTAATGTCCCTAGCGTCGTTAGTTGCAACAATCGAAGTAGTAGTAGTAATACTATACATATGGTTCCTGCTGGCAAGTTCAAAATCCGCTACAACTTACTCTGAAAGGTTCAACTCAATAATTTAAGCCATTCTTGAGATATTGCTATATCACCCTTTTGACAATTTACATTCTCATAATTCGTTTTGATTTAATTCAACATCCAACTAGATATTCCTTGAAAGCTTCACTTTGATACCCTTAGTTTGCGTAATAGCAATAGTTGTAGTAGCCCTAGTTGCGTTAATAGCAGAATGCAGATAGCACCTTTGTTTTTCTTTAACCTCCCCCTCAACACACTGAGAGTATCAACTTAATAACAGAAACCGTTCCTGAAGCATTGTTGATGCGTCTTATTGACAACCTGAATGCGCATAGTGTGTTTTGATTTAGTTCAATACTGTTTCAATATTTCCCAAAATATTCGCCTTAATATACTTAGTTTTAATAGCAGTAGTAGTAGTAGTACCAGTACTAATAGTAGTAGCAGTAGTACTAGTTGTAGTAGCTGTTGTAAGAGTAGAAGCAGCATCATTAGGATGCAAATATTGTCTTTTGGTTGTTTCAACAACCCCACAACAACCAATGTCCTAATATACTGCTAATATACCTTTCCTAATATACTGCTGATGCGCTCTTTTGATGAACTGCATGCGTGTTGTGTGTTGTGATTCAGTTCTTATTATCCCCTCAATAGTCCCTGAATATTTCACCTCATACCCTTGGGTATAGTTGTAATAGTAGTCACAGTGGTAGTATTAACTTTAGCAGTACAAGCTGTAGTATATTTCCTCTTGGTCAGTTGATGATCCCCTCATCAAGTCCTGAAATTTAGATTTAATACAATTAGCAGTTGCTATGACATTGCCGATATGCCCTTTTGATAACATGCATATTCATATACTTCCTGATATGTTCATCTTAATACTCTTAGCCTTACTAGTAGTTGCAATAGATTTATTCTTGAGATACGCTCTGATGGCAGTCTGCATGAGCATAGTGTGTTTTGATTTTGTTCAAATTTCCCCTCAACATTCTCTCAAGTTAGCCTTAATGGTGTTAGTATCGTAGTAGTAGTAGTAAGAGAAGGAGTATTAGTAGTAGTGTTTTCATTGTAGTAGTAGTAGTAGTAGTAGTAGTAGTAGTATTAGTAGTAGTAGTAGTAGTAACAGTAGTAGCAGCAGTATTAATAGCAGTAGTAGCTTGTACATTGTTGCCTTTGGTCAGTTAAATATCCCTCTCATGATACTCCGGAGGATCCACCTTGATACGATAAGTCGTTCCAAAAATATTACTAATACGCTTTTTTACCCCATTTTTACGCCCTTTTCATCTTAATACTCTTAGCCTTACAAGTAGTTGCAACTGAAGTTATAGTTGCAGCGGTTTAGTAGCAGTAGCAGCAGTAATAGCTGTAGCAGAAAAAGAAGCAGTGTTAGTAGTATCAGTATTAGCATGCAAATATTACCTTTTGGTCAATTGATTTTCCCCTTTAAGAATTCTGTTGAAGTTCCAACATAATAACTGAATCCATTCTTCAGATAAGCCCTTTTGACAATCTTTATGCACAAAGTGTGTTTTGGTTTAGTTCAAATTTCCTCTCAATATTCTGTCAAATTTTCACCTTCACACGCTTAGCCTTAATAGTACTAGTGTCATAGTATTAGTGGTACTAGTAGGAGCAGTAGCAGCAGTAATAGTATTGTATTAGTAATAGCAGTAAGAGTAGTAGCAGCAGTATTAATAGCAGTAGTAGCATATACATGTTGTCTTTTGGTCAGTTGAGAATCCCCCTCCTGATGAATCGGGAGTTTCATCTTGATACGGTAAGCCATTCCCCAAAATATTACTGGTACACCTTTTTAACAATCTGTGTGCCCATAGTACCTTTTTGGTTCAGTTCAACTTTCCCCTCAACATTTCTCCAGATATTCATTTCAATATCCTCAGCTTTGGCAGTACTCGCTACAAAAGCTGTAGTTTTAGTGATAGTAGGGGTATTAGTAGTAGTAGTAGTAGTATTAGTAGTAGTAGTGGTAGTAATAGTAGTAGTGGTAGCAGTGGTAGTAGTGGTAGTAGTAGTAGCGTGCAAATATTTCTTGTTTCGGTCAATTGATTATCTCCCTTATCATTTCCTGAAAATTCCAAATTAATATACGTATTCATTCCTTAGTTACGCCCTTTTGACCGCCCGTATGCACATTAAATGTTTTTTGTTAGATCAGCATCTCCGTCTTTATTATCTGAAAGGCTCACCTGAATGCCCTTCGTCTTTTTGGGAAGTAAAGGTCAAACATGCCCACTTTTCTCAATAAGATATACTACATGTAAACAATGGACGAATTGCCTAACTTACATCCTTTGTCCTGAGGGCTCTGGGGAGGGGGTGACATCCCCAAAGACATAACTACTGGACCTTTTCAACTATTAATTAAAAAAAACTTTCCGAAAAATAAGTTTTTCAAAGAAAAGTAAAGGCCATTTTAAACTTAAGCTCAGCAGATAAAAATACCTGTTAAATTTCAAACTCAAAACGACCAGAAATTGCTATTAAAGAATAAATGAAACCCAAAACGAACAAAAATTAAATAAACAATCATAGGAAAAAACATACAACAAGTAATAATGTAAATGAATAAATATATTTTAAAGCGAGTAATGCTTAGATTGAATATGAAAATCAAGCTTAAAACGAAAAAAAATATTTTGCTATTGAAGTATAAATGAAACTCAAAACGAACAGAAATTAAATAAACAATCAATGCAAACAAACATGCAATAGATATTAATGTAAATTAATAAATAAATCTTAAAACGAGTGAAACTTAAATTGAATATGCAAATCAAGCTTGAAACGAACAAAAATCACTACAAACAAGAGTTTGGGTATCGCTTCCTTCTCTCACTGTAAAAGTCTAAAACCTACTGCGTAATTGGCACTTTACTGAAAACTATATGCGTCTTGAACAGTCTTGGAAAGTATAAACAACATCAAATTGAATATTTGATATATAATGATATTATTTGTTGAAAGATCCATCAGTACAAGAATTTGTTTCACTCTGATTGTGTTTTTATTTTCAATGCTGTAAAAACTGGAAAAGAAAATATTCGTAATATAATTCGTTTTCAGTGAAGCGCCAATGACGCAGTAGGCTTTTGGGTTTTATTTACAGTTAAGGGAGGGGCAGTATCCAAACACTTGTTTGTAGGGAAACTATATTCGTCTTGAACAACTTTAGAAAGAACTAATAAATAAAACTGAATATTTGATGTATAATGATATTAATTGCTGAAAGCTCATCAGTTAAAAATTTTACTATAATTTTAATGTTTATTTTCAATATTAAGTACAAAAGAAAATATTTGTAATAAAATTGGTTTTCAGTAAAGCGCCAGTGACGCAGTAGGTTTTAGACTTTTACAGTGAGAGAAGGAGGCGATACCCAAACTCTTGTTTGTAGCGATTTTTGTTCGTTTCAAGCTTGATTTGCATATTCAATTTAAGTTTCACTCGTTTTAAGATGCACTCAGAGCCCTCAGGACAAGGGAAATAAGTTAAGCAATTCCTCCATTGCTTACAAGTTTCACTCGTTTTAAGATTTATTTATTAATTTACATTAATATCTATTGTATATTTGTTTGCATTGATTGTTTATTTAATTTCTGTTCGTTTTGAGTTTCATTTATACTTCAATAGCAAAATATTTTTTTTTCGTTTTAAGCTTGATTTTCATATTCAATCTAAGCATTACTCGCTTTAAGATCTATTTGTTCTTTTATATTATTAAATAAAAAAAACAAGTTTTTTAAACTGAAAGTAAGGAGCGACATTAAAACTTAAAACGAACAGAAATTATTCTGTATATGAAAGAGACTGTCCCCTCCTAAACGCCTCGCTCTTTACGCTAAAGTTTTTTATTGTTTTAAAAAATAAAGTTGTGAGACAGAGTCAAACTTTAGCGTAAAGAGCGAGGCGTTGAGGAGGGGACAGTCTCTTTCATATACAGAATAATTTCTGTTCGTTTTAAGTTTTAATGTCGCTCCTTACTTTCAGTTTAAAAACTTGTTTTTTTTTTATTTAATTTTTGAACGTTTTGAATAAATGCAGGTTTTGATCTTGGCTCACCGTACATGAATAATTAAAACAAAATTTTCATATTAATTTACTTTTATTTAGTTAAATGGCTTTCTCGAAACTTGTTTAATTTTATTTACGAACGTTTTTATTAGTAATAAATATACGTAACTTACGAATTAACTTACGTAACGAACTTCTATATTCATATATTTTTAATACGTTTATTAGGGGGTTCGCCCCCTAGTCAATACCTTGCTCTTTAAGCGAAAGTTCAAATTTTGTTCCAATTCTTTAGAAATGACCGCTTAATCACAAAGGCCGTTAATTAGAATAAATAGCTCTTATGAAAGTACTAAAAAATCTTTGGCTTAAAGAGCGAGACATTGACTACGGGGTGAACCCAATTATATATGTAATATTTTCTGTTCGTTTAAAGTTTCGATGTTGCTGCTGTTGCAGTTGAAATACTTGTTTTTTTATATTAAATTTATGATCTTTTTTTAAATAATGCTGGGAAGTCCGGCGTCCCCTTCATAGCAATGTCCCTTCCCCCATGAAAACTTTCTTCATGGAAAAATCCTCCAACGTAACCCCTGACCAACCCCCCCCCCCCACTACCAGGAAAAATCTCCCCTGAAAACGTCTGTGTACTTCCAAATAACCAATACTATATGTTAACATTGGGTAAAGTTCATAACTTTCAGCCCTCCCCCCGGGAACTTCGGGGGATTAAGTCATCCTAAAAGACATACTTATAATATTTTCGAACATGCTGAACAAAATGGCTATCTCAAAATTTTGATCAGGTGACTTTGGGAAAAAAATGAGCGTGGGAGGGGGCCTAGTTGCCCTCCATTTTTTTTGGTCACTTAAAAAGGGCACTAAAACTTTCAATTTCCATTCCAATGAGCCCTTCCACGATATCCTAGGACAACTGGTTCGATACGATCACCCCTGGGAAAAAAAAACAAAAAACAAACAAACAAATAAACACGCACCCGTGATCTTTCTTCTGGCAAAAAATGCAAAATTCCACATTTTTGTAGATGGGAGCTTGAAACCTCTACAGTAGGGTTCTCTGATACGCGGAATATGATGGTGTGATTTTCATTAAGGTTCTATAACTTTTAGGGGGTCTTTCCCCCTTTTTTCGAAAATCAGCCAAATTTTCTCAGGCGCCTAACTTTTGATGGGTAGGATTAAACTTGACGAAACTTATATATTTGAAATCAGCATTAAAATTTGATTCTTTTGATGTATCTATTTGTATCAAAATACCGTTTTCTAGAGTTTCGGTTACCATTGAGCCGGGTCGCTCCTTACTTACAGTTCGTTACCACGAACTGTTTGATTACTTGTAGTATATTTTTTCCTATGATTTTTTATTTAATTTCTGTTCGTTTTGGGTTTCATTTATTCTTTAATAGTAATTTCTGGTTGTTTTGAGTTTGAAATTTAACAGTTATTTTTATCTGCTGAGCTTAAGTTTAAAATAGCCTTTACTTTTCTTTGAAAAACTTATTTTTAGGAAAGATTTTTAATTAATTTTTGTTCGTTTTTATTACAAAAAGTTTCAAATTTTAAAAAATTCCTTACTTCAAAATAAAAAAAAAAAAAAAATCAAATCTTCATCAAAGTATCAAAACTAGTATCAAAGTAGCAATATCAAAGTGAAAAAAGTTTGCCCCCTTTGAAATGAGCCCCCTTTGAAGTTTATACGACGACCGCTTCTATATGAAGTGCGTCTGGGAAAAAAATAAATTGAGTGTGAGGGGAGGCTAGCTGCCCTCCAATCACTTTTTACTCTTAAAAAGTGAAGTACAACTTTCAATTTCCAATGAAATGAGCCCTCTATGAAGTTTATTCGAACATCCCTTCCATAACATCAATATATGTACCCTGGGCATAACTTACAACGCCTACCCTTGGGCCCTGGGGAGGGGGGGGGCTGTGTTGACACCGCAGTTTTTGTTATCTGAACTATATGAAGTGCGTCTGGGAAAAAAATAAATGGAGTGTGGGGGAGGCTAGTTGCCCCGGATATCTTTTGACTCTTAAAAAGTGAACTAGAACTTTCAATTTCGAATCAAACGAGCCCTCTCTGAAGTTTATGCCAGTATCCCTTTCGTAAGAACCATACACGCCCCCAAGACAACACTTACAATGCCTACCTCC